>JANRMT010062840.1:27783955-27855841 GCA_026402145.1 Polypterus bichir lapradei | reverse complement strand
TATAATATAATATAATATAATATAATATAATATAATATAATATAATAAATGTGTAACTTTTCTCCTGCCTGTTCTGGTAACAGACGTAAAAGGAAAGGCACTGAACTGCTATACCTGACAGTACCTTTTAAGGTCTACTTAACATTAAGTATGAAAGGGGAATGGAGTCACTCTAGGATCTTAACAGTAATTTTCACACAATACTAGGTTTTGCTTTTTTAAGTCACTTTTGATAAAGGCATGTGCTATATAAATAATAAAAATACAGTATATAGTGTAATATTTTGAACTTTTCTTTTGCCATCTATTAGTTCTTCAGCCTGTAAAGATGAAAATGAATTCATATGTCAGAAGCCACTTTTGAAATAGTCCTTATATTGACCCAGCAGCTTGTCAACTTGGCCATTGCATGCCTCATTAGTCTCAAGCGGGCTGCCCTACACAATAAGAACTCTGAGGCTTGAGGCTTATCGGAAAATGTTCTGGGCAGGCTTCTGTTTCTCAGCCTGAATACAAACTGTAATATGTAAGCCTCAATCAGGTTCTTATTCAGTCTTTGAATAACGTGTGGACTGATGTCTCCTGATTCTGTCACTTGACAAGATGATCTTTATTTGCTGCCCCGATGGCAGTGTGTTTATATTTTTATGGTCATTAAAGCCGATTCTTCTTAATTCTGTATCTTTATCAACCATTGTCATCAAATTTGTATTTTTAGAGGCCTGGTGGCTAACTGTGAATGAGTATATTACCTGCAATTTGCCATGGATCTATTAACATCATAGCAGATTCTTGGGTTTGATTTTGAAGCCTTATTTTGGTTGATTCTGTCAAAAGTTTCATTTTTAAATGTTTATTGATGTTTCCTGTCTTGTTTTGTGTCTTTACTCATAAGACAAATGATCCGGACTACAGGGTCTATAAAAAGTATTCACCCCCTTGGAAGTTTTCTTATTGTTGTATGTGGCGTGGTGCCTTAGTGCTACACTAAAGTAAAAGCAGTCGATAAAAGCATAACTATTTATAGCTGGTATGTTCTTATGCAAATAGTTGAAATGGTGCACTTTCCTTTCTTCATGGTGTTTAGTCTGATGGCCAAAAGATTTAAATTTTAACTCCTCAGACCACAGAACCTACTTCCAGATAACCTCAGAGTCTCTCATGTGAATTTTGATGAGATGTCATATGTGTTTTTTAACATATATTTTGTACTATTTTTTACCTCTTGTTTACTCTTAATTGTCTGTAGTGATAGTCGAGGAAAAAAATTTGTTTAATTTTTTCATGAAGAATGGGGACTGCTACAGAGCCCTTAAAAAGACATGGGAAAACAAAAACAAATCTTATTTGTAATGCTCATGAGATCTTTGCTCATGCACATAAGAAAGTTCACATGCTCACGAGATATTATTACGTGGGCACAAAAAAGTCTTCCGTGTAGCAAATATCATGTGCTTGTGAGATCATTTTGCATGATCGTACACAGAAGACAAAAAACAGAAATCCATTTGATGGATGGCCACATCCTGGTTAATCCCTGAAGCCAGGAGTTGTGATACAGATTCTGACTACATGAACAATGAAGAAAGGTGACTTTAAAGATCTTTCGAGGTCAAGAAATGCTCCAGAAGAAGACATTGAGTGTCTTGATGCCTTTATGGTAAAGACCCAGCTTAAAATATAGGTCTATGAATTCCATGTCCATGTCAACTTTCCGATAGGCTACACAATAAAGCAGCTGCAGCTACATGGAACACCTAAATAAACATGAGTGTCCCAGAAAAACTATTGCATGAGTATGCAAAAAGATCTTTTTAATGTGTGCATGAGAAAGATTCACATGCTCACAAGAAATAAGAGCTTTTATTTTTTTTTATTTTATCTCATGTCTCAGATTGCTGATACAGTGGGCTTCAACTTAGACTTAGCTTGAATAACTACAAATACTATGAAAACATTCCAAGAAAAAATAATCAGAAATTATTCAAGTAATCCCAATATCAAGTATGTATCAGCATGCTTACAATGTCCTAAACATGTGTATTTTGGCTAAAATATTGTTAAATAAACAACTTCTGAAAAATCCTCTATTGAATAAAAGAGGAGTATTTTAATTGAAGACTTACCTTTCTCCTTATTCATTGGTCATGAGTCCTTACCAGTAATAGCAAATTCATTGTCTACCATGATGCTTCATGTAATATCAGCATTGCAGTGTGTTGTTAGAAAGTAGAAATGTTAAATTTGAATGCACAATTGGATGTCAGAATGTTGAAGGTACACCTTATGAGATGGACATCTGGGGTCATAGTGGACTCATTACTGTCAACATCCAGGCAGCATTCAGAAGTGACCAAGAAGGCTAAAAGGATGTTGGGGTTTAAAACACAATATGTATGTTCAGACACTACAACGCTGACAGAGATATTTTTAAAAAGGTCCAGAAGAAGACATCCAAGCCAGAAAAATAAGCAAAGATTCCCAACCAGGAAGACAATTAAACACTATCCTCAAGCCAAAATCAAAATATCGCAAAAAGGATATAACCAGGGTCATCATCACCGTGAAACTGAAGGTGATACAGGCTGAATACAGACAGGCAGTAGACTCCAGTCAGAGAAGCAGATATGGCAGAGTCACTCTCCTTTACTTTGAGCTATGTGAGCAGATTTGGGGTGGTTCACCAGCAGCGACTACCATTCCATCTGGCATAGAAACATCAGATACAGCTTCTGATCGTCTCAGTTCAGATTCTGGATCCCCTTCATCTTCACTTGACCTCTCCATTGCAGATTATCAGATGTGTCTGATCAATTGCAGGAGTCTCATTCTAGCAATTTGGCCCCCTCAATGCTGAAGGACAGAAGAGATCTACTTAATGTAAGTTATTTATTGCTAAGAAGTGCTTAATGTTATATATTTGTAGAGATTGTACATTGTTACTATGTTCATAAAGACTGTGTTTACTGTTATATGTTTTTATAGACTATAGACTATGCTCTACTGGTACTGTGTCTGTTGCAGTAGTGTGAGAGGTACTCGGATGGTTTGTAAATGTAGCAGTACCACAGTCCTGCATTCAAAATCTTAAGTAAAAGTACAAAAGCATTAGCATCAAAATGTACTAAGTACCAAATAGTAAAAATACAGAAATGGCCATTTCATAATAATATATATTTTATGGAATCATTAATGGTTTCATCGTATTCATTTTGCACCTGGTGGGGTCCACCTTAATTGATTTATACTGCTGGGTAATTTCATTTATAAATCATCATTATCATCATGTAGGCTAATGTAGCTTTAAATAATTTCAAATAATCTACTTTTTTTCAAGGCAAAACTCAAGAAACAAAAAATGTACAGACTTAAAAGAAAGCTTTGAGCTGAGACACGGTTTCTGTATGCAGCCCAGGAAGACATCCAGATGAAAAAGAGAATTTTGGACATGATGGAGATATCAGAGAGACAAGCTTCTGAAAATGTCAGTAAATTGTCTACTAGTCTAGAAGCTGAACTGCAGATGGATTTTCATCACTGAGACAAATTATGCATCCACCACCACAACCTTTCCACATGTCTCCATACCAAACCAGTGGTCCTTCTGGACACATCTATGCATCTGCACCAACACTACACACACCACACACCTCTTCCTTCACTTCACCTGTGCAGGGATTAGGAAACTTTTCCTTTGCACAAGCCCTTTTTCAGGATTCCTGTTTTTCTGTCAGTGACAGCAAAATGAAGAATTTATCCAATAAAAAAAGTCTGAAACTTTTACAGATGTCTGAGTGATTGATTAACATAAGGAACAGTTATGTAAACTATGTGTGCTGTAAACTCAGAACTTAGGAAATGACAACCACATACAGCATATACCATTTTCATTTTCAACAGTTAAGGTTAAGTTAAGTTAATAGTTAAGGGTTAACAGTAGTTTCATTGAAAGAACAGTTTTTAACTTAAGGCAACATACCAGTTCATTTTTGCACATATTCAGGACTGCATGGACTGTAGTCTTGTTTGACTGGCATATCACACACATACTCTCTACCTCACACAATCTAACTCACTTACGCACATTCTGTACCTCGCACACACACAGTCTGCCACACACAAATCTGCTTACCTTACTCACCCACACACACGCACACACACTCTACCTCACACAAACAGATATAATGGGAATACAGAGAAAAGAACTACAGTTTCCTTTATGGATCTAGCAATTCAGTGAGGACTTTTCTGACCCTCTTCTCTTCTGCTGTGATGCAGTCTGCTCTGAAGTAAGTTTGTCTTGTTATGCTGAATTGCTTCGATAACTCTGTTTTTGTCTATCATTTCCTTGGTGGCCTTGTAGTAGTTATGGAGCATGAAACAGGCATAGATAACAAAGGGAAGGTCATTTAGATTAATGTCTATTGCCCTTCTTAACGCTCCAAACTGGGCTTTCAGTCTGCCAAAAGCGCATTCGATGACCCTTTCCAGCTCGACACAAGGACTATCCAAAGTACTGTTCCTGAACAGTGCATCCCCCATTTTCATACATCTTCATTAAGTACAGAAAAGTAAGAAAAACTGGGTTCTAGAATTTGTTTTTTTTTGATAGGGGGATTGTGCCATTTTTGATATGTGTGTTCAGCATAGGATTTATGAAAATACAGGCATCTGTATGTATGTATCTGAACACTACCCAGCCATTCCACTACAACGTCAATAAATGAACACTTGTAATCACAGGTGGCTTGTATATTAAGAGAAAACCTCCTATTTCTGTTTAAATAATCCAAGGAATTTGTGGATGGCTGCTTTATTTCTACATGAGTCCCATCCACGACACTGATACGCGGAGGGATGTCTTGGGCTTGGTGAAACCCTGTAATAAGTTCCTGTACTTTGAATTCAATGACAGGTAATTGTATATAAAACATTTTTTATTATTATGCTGTATTAAGGATTTGTTCTGTTCTGTGTATTGTATTGTATTGAACCCCTTCTTTTGACACCCACTGCACACCCAACCTACCTGGAAAGGGGTCTCTCTTTGAACTGCCTTTCCCGAAGTTTCTTCCATTTTTCCCTACAAGGTTTTTTTGTGTGTATTTCCTTGTCTTCTTAGAGAGTCAAGGCTGGGGGGCTGTCAAGAGGCAGGGCCTGTTAAAGCCCATTGTGGCACTTCCTGTGTGATTTTGGGCTATACAAAAATAAACTGTATTGTATTGTATTGTATATACACAGGGCCCAAGTGGACTATAATTGCTTCACATACTTGCCTTACTATTTTGGAAACCACCTGTCTTGACAACCCAGAGGCATTTGCCGTCTTGAGTAGTCTCCCCTCCTGTGCTAAATAGTAGACTGTGCAGGCAACTTTTTTGACAGCACTGACAGGCAATCTCATTACAGTTGTCTTTCCTTCAAAGTGTAGGCGAAGCAGCTCACTCAAAGACAACAGCGATGTTCTTGACAAACAAAAATTCTCTCACCAGTCTTCTGACACAACCACTTCATTTTCAAAGTTGTCCCGCCAACTACAGGTTGGCTGAGTCCATTTTGCTGGAGTAGTTGATGTATCAGTGACCTCCGTAGTACATTCTGACGCCCCTGTTGCGGAATATAATGATAAAGTAATTGTATGTTTAAATGTAAACATATAAAAAGTCCTGTTAACAAGGTTAACACCAGCACGACTTCAGCTATGCCCACCATTGCAAGAAATTACCTCATGTAAACAAAACAGATTACTGACATCAAGCAAAGAAGATACCGGCGCACGCTCTAATGTTGCAAGTCAAAAGCTCCGTTTTCCCACTCTACACGTAAATAGGGAAGATGGAGTTTCTAAACATCTTCACCCTGGCAGGAAGTTTTCCAAAGGTTTGTTTTCATGGACCTAAAATGCAGTTTACATATGGATGAAAGGCCAAAACATATACAAAAAGCTACGATTTAAAAAATGCCTGGGTACGTGTGGGCAGGTTCTTAGGGTTGATATGAGAGATTTCTTTGGGTGATCAAAATTTGAAAGACTGCTGAATGAGGTGACTTATGAAAATGGTTATTACTGCAAATAGAATGTACCTTCTTGTATATCTGAGAAAGACAGAAACGTTTCTACAAATTACGTCAAATCACGAATATAGATTTTAGCACAGCAGATACATGAAAAAGGTTCAGAATTTAATAGTAGAGGTTGTTTCTCGGCTGTCTTGGCTGATATGCCTTTTCAACATTGTGTGGAGGTTGGGGAGAGTACCTCTGGGGACAGCGCCACTGGAATGATGGTTCCCATCTTTAAGAGATCAGAGGGTGTGTTCCAGCTTTAGGGGATTCACACTCCCCAGCTTCTCTGAGAAGGCCAGGGTTCTGTAAAAGTGAATTCGACTGTTGGTCAAGACTCAGATACAGGAGGAACAATACACATTTCGTCAGTCATTGAACACTGGACTAGCTTTTTATCCTCACATGTATTCCAGAGGGTTTATGGGAGCATGCCCATCCAGTCTACGTGTATTTTGTGGACTTGGAAAAGGCATACAACAAGTCCCTTAGGGTGTCCTGTGAGGATATGCTGTGGGATAATGGGGAACCAGACCTGCTGTCGTGGGTTAGTCAGTCCCTGTACAACTGTTTCAGAGTGAAAGCTTGGTTTGCATTGCTGGCAGCAAGTCAGACTTGTCCCCATTGGGTGTGGGACTCCACCAGGAATGTCCTTTGGCATTGATTCTGTTCATGATTTTGGTAGACAGAATTAGTAGGTGGAGCCATGGGGTGGAGGGTCTCCAAGGATTGCATCCCTGATTTCTGAAGATGATGTTGTGTCCTTCTGGCTTTATTGGCCTTTGAACTTAGACTAACATGAGCAGTTTTCAGCTGAGTGTGAAGCAGCCAGGATGAACATAAGCACATACAAGTTTGAGGTCATGGTTCTCAGCTGGAAAAGAGTAGAGTGGCCTCACCAGGTTGGGAGTGCTTTGCTGCTTCAAGTGGAGGAGTTTAAGTATCTTGGGTCTTATTCATGAATGAGGGAAGAAGGGAGCAGGGGATTGACAGTCCACAGTCAAGCAGACATTGTACTGGTCAGTTGTGGTGATAGATTTACTAGATGATCTACATTTCTATCCTAGCTGTGGGTAGTGACTGAAAGACCTAGATTGCAGATACAAGTTTCCTTCACAGGGTGTCTGGGTTCAGTCTTATAGATGGGGTGAGAAGCACAGACATTCAGGGGAGCTCAAAGTAGAGCCATTGCTCCTCCATATTGAAAGGAGCCAGTTGAGGTGGTTTAAGCATCTGATTAGGATGTCTCCTGGATGCCTCTCTCTCTTGGGCATGCCCAACCAGGAAAAGACCTAAGGCACGCTGCAGACATTATATCTCCTGACTGCCTGTAAAGGCATGGGTATCCCCCCGGAGGAGCTGGAGGAGATGGCATGGAAAAGAGACATCTGGGCATTTTTCCTTAGACTGCTGCTGCCATGACCTGGATAAGTGACCAAAAATGGACGAATCAATGGATAACAGATGTTAACAATACAGTTGGAACTAAAATCAGGGAACATAAAGAAATTAGCAATATCTTAAAGGAATACAAAGTCTTGTATACATCAGAATATAAAGAAGGTGAAACTCAAGATAATTTTGTTTGATGAATTTTAATGGTAAAACTTAAAAACAATTTACACAGAGGACACAGTCAAATATTTGATGTTCTCTGAACTTCAAGATGCAATTGGAAGAACTGTATTAGAGAGAATAATACACTTTAGATAAAATGTTTGTGTGACCAGGCTAACAAAAGCAAACAAAATATATCAATAGGAAGATAAAATATAAGAAAAGGTTGAATAGAACATATTTGAATCTTAACTGATATTTTTGACTGATCCCATCTGATTTGGTATCTCTACTGATAAGATGTCTATACCCATCCTGAGAGTATATTTTTAAATTCACGATTGAGTGATTCCATTTGGCTTTTTACTGACATATCCATGTAAATGACAGATTTTTTTTTCTTAACCAACACAATGTGACCAATCCTGTCTAATTTTCTATCTGAAACAATTTTTATATCATGGTTAGTATTAGCTGGGCAGCTAATCTAGTCTAATTCTGCACTGGAGTAATATTTTTGGTCATCCTGCCCACTTTGGTTTATTTTCACTACCTGAGCAATGCTGGTTAAATTATCTTAATGTGTTAAATGATTTATATGTGATTTTTCTTTCTTAATATCTTTTTCTCACAGGGAAGTTGCTTATTATTTATTAACATTGTGGTTGATCATTCTGTATTCCAACTGACACAGTAAATTATCCAATTTGATTTCATTATCTATGTTAATTCTGTGGCAGATCTTGTCTCATTTTTTTACCCTTTACAACATGGCCTCTGATGTTGTTTGGTTTTTCTTTTTTTATCTTTTCCAACATGATGGATGATCTGTTTTCTATTTCACCCTGAAGTTGTTATAAGAGAAAGTATTGCAGTGATGTCACAATTTTAAATTTGGGTCATCACACCCCATCCAGTTCAAGATTGAGGCCTGCTCTGTATTTATGTGTGTGTGTGTGTTTGTCTGTCCATGACACACAAAACTCATGAAATGATAATCATCCATCCATCCATCCTCTTTCACTTATCCGAGGTCGGGTTGCGGGGGCAGCAGGTTGAGCAGAGATGCCCAGACTTCCTTCTCCTCGGCCACTTCTTCTAGCTCTTCCGGGGGAATCCCGAGGCGTTCCCAGGCCAGCCGAGAGACATAGGCCCTACAGCGTGTCCTGGGTCTTCCCGGTTGGACGTGCCCAGAACACCTTGCCAGGGAGGCGCCCAGGAGGCATCCTGATCTGATGTCCGAGCCACCTCATCTGACTCCTCTCGATGCGGAGGAGCAGCGGCTCTACTCTGAGCCCCTCCCGGATGACTGAGCTTCTCACTCTATCTTTAAGGGAAAGCCCAGACATCCTGCGGAGGAAACTCATTTCAGCCGCTTGTATTCGCAATCTCGTTCTTTTGGTCACTACCCATAGCTCATGACCATAGGTGAGTGTAGGAACATATAGATCGACTGGTAAATTGAGAGCTTTGCCTTATGGCTCAGCTCCTTTTTTCTCAGTTATGATAAAATATGTTGCAGAAGCTCTACTGATTTCAACAAAACTGGTGCATTGGAACTTCTGCTTTGCATAGATATGATTTATCTTTATTTTTCTTTTTACTCTACAGTAAGTAAACCTTAAAATTCACTTTCAAACACACTTCAAAATAAAATATATATTAAGTGGAAAGATCTACAAAGTTTGTTTGAAGGATTTTGCAGCTGTTTCACTTGTTTCCTGTCATCATTTAATGTTTACAGCCTAGAAAGGTTTTGTTGTAAATGGTAATGTGTGCTTGTTTGTAAGAAAACACTGCTTCTGATAAAAGTGGTTGAGAATTAAGTTATCTATAGTAGTTGCCTGTATCTTTTTTTTTTTTTAATCTAAACCATTTTTTTACCAAAGGAAGGAATCGACAAATTGGCAGTGAGATAAGCTGATATATCCATATGTCACCTACCTTTAGTTTCCTGCAGGCATTTTTACTACTGTAAAGTGAGCTCTGATGACTATTTCATTATTATTAAAGTTTTAGACATAGATATGCTGACACTAAAAATGATCAGAGTATGGAGCAGTGACACCCTGGGCCACAATTTTATTTTATCTTTAATACCGTAGTTTAGGGGAAGTGGGAGTAAATGTGTTATGAGATCTTATGCAGAAGATCTTATAACAGAAGAAAATAGCAGAGGAGTAGAGGAACAGTGTGATTGAACCCATTTATATGGAGAAGAGAGATATTCAGGATTGCGGAAAGCACAGTTGAATAAAGCTAATGTCGCACAAGATGAACATCTGGATTTTATGCCAGGCAGAGGAACAACTGATGCAGTCTTTGTATTGAGACAGCTCATAGGGAAGCACTGAGAAAAATAGATACAGAGAAGGTTTTTGCTACAGTGTCACATCAAGAGGTCTTGGAGGTGCATGACAGAGAAAGGAGTATTAGAGAAGGGTGTGAGGATTGTCCTGGATATGAGTGAGGGTGTGAGGACTCGGGTTAAAAGCACTATTAGAGTAACAGACAAGATCCCAGTTAGAGGAGGTCTGCACCAGGGATCTTCTTTAAGTCCTTACCTATTTGATCTGATCATGGATGTGTTGAGCCATTGGCTAAAAGACCAATCCCTCGGTGCAGGCTTTTGCTGATGACATTGTGTTGTGCAGCACCAAAATGGAAGAAGTGGAGAGGAAGTTGGAAGAATGAAGAAGAGCTTTGTAAGATAGACAGCTGAAGATACAGTAAATAAGAAGAAGACAGAATGTTTGGTTTAACTATGATCAGAATTTAGAAATTGGCCTGCAGGGAGAGCTATTGAAATTAGATGCATTTAAATATCTAGGACCAGTGGTAGTCAAAAATGGAGAACTGGGCGCAGAGATAACCCATAAAGTGCAAAGTGGATGAAACAATTGAAATAAGGTTATCAGGAGTATTGTATGATCAAAGAATTAAGGTGACGGTTAAAGGTCAGGTTTTTAAGACCAACACTGGTGTATGGAGCTGAGACACGGACAGTAAAGGGAGCACAGAAGAAGAAGTTAGATATGGCAGAAATGAAAATGTTGAGATGGATGTGTGGAGTTATAAAAAGGACAGAATAAGAAATGAGACAATCAGAGGTAGAGCAAAACTGGGAGGGATAGCTAAGAAAGTAAAGGAAAGTAGAGTGAAGTGGTATGGACATGTGATGAGGAGAGACAATGAATATGTTGGCAAAAGAGTGCTGGAAATGGAAGTACAAGGGAAGAGAAAGCGAGGGAGGCCTAAGTGGAGGTGGATGGATAAAGTTAAAGAAGATCTGAAGGAAAACAGCTTGACTGGCGAGGAGGTGCTAAGTTGTTTGGAGAAGGCTGATCAAGTACATTAACTACACATAGAAGTGGGAAAAGATGATGAAGAAGAAAATCTTTTATTTTTATTTATTTCTCCATGTTGGCTGAGTTTGATTTTTATTCTTTACTGAAATGCTAACAGATCCAGTGCCAGAGTTAAAAAGTTTTCCTGACATGATAACTAGTTTTGCGTTCTGATGTTTGTGGTGGAATGTTCTCTTTTTATAATGATACATAGTTTCTTAAATGTAGCTTTATTTACATGCAGTCTGACTTGGATTTACAGGGATGAGCAAATTTGTTGGTACCCTTAAAGCTCATTGAAAAAGTGCTGTAGGTCTTGTCACGCACACATAATTAGGGAACAGTCAAAAGGCTCGATAGTGCATGAAAAACCAAGAGAGGTGCAACTGGGACAGGGCACTACTGCTTTTCTCTCCTTCCATCCACAGAAAAACATCAGAATAAAAAAGCATTCCTACCTGACATAACACTCCAATATGCACCACCATTCCGGCTCCAAGAAAATGCCTCACTTCTGGTTCCCTTCTGATATCCTCAGTTCCATCCCTCTGCTACTGACGTCATCTCCGGCCACTGCTACCTTCTACAACACTAGCTGCTGTTAATTATACTTCCTGTATACCCTCCATATACTGTAAGTCGAAGCTTTTTTTTGTTTGTTGTCAAATGTTTGAGTTGATTTATGACCGTTTGACTGTAGTGGAACCTGAAACCAGTATACAGAGAGGCTCCCCAACACTTAAACTGTGTCTTTGTGCTTTTTACTTATCACAGCCTTCTGAAAAGAAATTAAATAAAAAGCAGTTGTCCCATGTATACCTGCATTCCATTGATATGTCATTGAGTAAAGCAAAGCAAGTGTGAAAAGAGATCAAATATTGCTTATTCTGCAATGGCCTGGACACATTTGTTGATTCCCATAGAATAGACTATAAATAATTGGATTAGATTAATTTTTCAAACTGGCAGCTTTCTTGGCAGAAGAAACTGGCAGAAAAGCAGTCGCTCTGCTGTTTGGTATTATTGTGTGTCCCACACTAAACATAGACTACAGAAAGCAAAGGAGGGTGTTGTATGTGGAGACGAGAAAGAAAGTGATAGGCAAGCATGTCAAAGGTAAAGGCTATGAGGCCTCCAAACAGCCTGATGTTCCTGTGACAACAGTTGCAAATATTATTAAGAAGTTTAAGGTCCTTTTGGAGGTGCAAAGAGTGTCAGACAGAGTAATGATTATGAAGCTGGAAATTGGAGGTGTGATGATGAATGTTGTTAGTGCATATGCACCACAAGTTGGGTGTGCAATGGATGAGAAAGAAGATTTTTGGAGTGAGTTGGATGAAGTGATGAACAGTGTACCCAAGGGACAGAAAGTGGTGAATGGAGCGGATTCCAATGGACATGTTGGTGAAGGGAACAGAGGACACGAGGAAGTGATGGGTAGGTATGGTGTCAAGGAGAGGAATGAAGGTCAGAGGATAGTGGATTTTGCCAAAAGGATGGACATGGCTGTGGTGAATGCGTATTTTAAGAAAAGGGAGGAAAATAGTGTGACGTACAAGAGTGGAGGAAGATGCACACAGGTGGATTACATCCTATGCAGAAGAGTCAATCTGAAGAAGATTGAAGACTGCAAAGTGGTGGCAGGGAAGGTGTAGTTAACAAGCATGACGCTAAAGATCAAGAAGAGGAAGAGAGTGAAGGCAGAGCCAAGGATCAAATGGTGGAAGTTGAAAAAGGAAGACTGCAAGGTTGAGTTTAGGGAGAAGGTGAGTCAAGCACTGGGTGGCAGTGAAGAGTTACCAGACAGCTGGGAAACTACAGCAGATGTAGTAAGGGTGACAGCAAGAAGAGTGCTTGGCATGACATCTGGAAAGAGGAAGGAGGAAAAGCAAACCTGGTGGTGGAATGGGGAAGTACAGGAGAGTATATAGAGAAAGAGGATGGCAAAGAAGAAGAGTGATAGTCAGAGAGATGCAGAAAGTAGACAAGAGTACAAGGACATAAGGCACAAGGTGAAGAGAGGGGAGGCGAAGGCTAAAGAAAAGGCGTATGATGAGTTGTATGAGAGGTTGGACACCAAGGAGTGAGAAAAGGACCTGTAAAGATTGACTAGACAGAGGGACCGAGCTGGGAAAGATGTGCAGCAGGTTAGGGTGATAAAGGATAAAGATCAAAACGTACTCACAAGCGAGGTGAGTGTATTGAGCAGATGGAAAGAGTACTTTGAGAGGCTTATGAATGAAGAGAACGAGAGAGAGAAGAGGTTGGGTGATGTGGAGATAGTGAATCAAGAAGTGCAATGGATTAGCAAAGAGAAAGTAAGGACAGCTATGAAGAGGAAGAAGAATAGAAAAGCTGTTGGTCCAGATGACATACCTGTGGAAGCATGGAGGTGTTTAGAAGAGATGGCAGTGGAGTTTTTAACCAGAATGTTTAATGGAATCTTGGAAAGTGATAGGATGCCTGAAGAGTGGAGAAGAAGTGTACTGGTGACGATATTTAAGAATAAGGGGGATGTGCATGACTGCAGTAACTACAGGGGAATAAAATTGATGAGCCACAGCATGAAGTTATGGGAAAGAGTAGTGGAAGCCAGGCTAAGAAGTGAGGTGATGATTAGTGAGCAGCAGTATGATTTCATGTCAAGAAAGAGCACCACAGATGCAATGTTTACTCTGAGGGTGTTGATGGAGAAGTTTAGAGAAGGCCAGAAGGAGTTGCATTGTGTCTTTGTGGAACTGGAGAAAGCACATGACAGGGTGCCTTGAGAGGAGCTGTGGTATTGTATGAGGAAGTCGAGAGTGGCAGAAAAGTACGTAAGAGTTGTACAGGATATGTACGAGGGAAGTGTGATAGTGGTGAGGTCTGCGCTAGGAGTGACAGATGCATTCAAGGTGGAGGTGGGATTACTTTAGGGATTGGCTCTGAGCCCTTTCTTATTTGCAATGGTGATGGACAGGTTGACAGACGAGATTAGACAGGAGTCCTCGTGGACTATGATGTTTGCTGATGACATTGTGATCTGTAGCGATAGTAGGGAGCAGGCTGAGGAGACCCTGGAGAGGTGGAGATATGCTCTAGAGAGGAGAGGAATGAAGGTCAGTAGGAACAAGGCAGGATACATGTGTGTAAATGAGAGTGAGGCCAGTGGAATGGTGAGGATTTAGGGAGTAGAGTTGGTGAAGGTGGATGAGTTTAAATACTTGGGATCAACAGTTCAGATTAATGGGGATTCTGGAAGAGAGCTGAAGAAGAGAGTGCAGGCAGGGTGGAGTGGATGGAGAAGAGTGTCAGGAGTGATTTGTGACAGACGGGTATCAGCAAGAGTGAAAGGGAAGGTCTACAGGACAGTAGTAAGACCAGCTATGTTATATGGGTTGGAGACGGTGGCACTGACCAGAAAGCAGGAGACAGAGCTGGAGGTAGCAGAGTTAAAGATGCTAAGATTTGCATTGGGTGTGATGAGGATGGATAGGATTAGTAATGAGGACATTAGAGGGTCGGCTCAAGTTGGACGGTTGGGAGACAAAGTCAGAGAGGCAATATTGTGCTGGTTTGGACATGTGCAGAGGAGAGATGCTGGGTATATTGGGAGAAGGATGCTAAGGATAGAGCTGCCAGGGAAGAGGAAAAGAGGAAGGCCTAAATGAAGGTTTATGGATGTGGTGAGAGAGGACATGCAGGTGATGGGTGTAACAGAACAAGATACAGAGGACAGAAAGATATGTAAGAACATGATCTGCTTTGGCGACCCCTAATGGGAGCAGCCGAAAGAAAAAAAAGAAGGGACTGAAGCCAACCTCCCTGGATGCGGCTGTAATAGGAAAATTAGTGCCAAATCAGGTGGAAGAATGATAGACAAAAAGCTAAAGACAGCTTCCAAAGAGATACAAACTGAACTTCAAAGTCAAAGTCCATCAGTGTGTGATAGCACTATCACTGTTTGAGTGACAGTGGGCTCAATGGTTGAAGACCCAGGAAGACTCCACTCTTGAAAGAAAACATAAAAAAGCAAGACTGGAATTTGATAAAATGCATACTGACAAGCCACCATGTTTCTGGGTGAATGTTGTTTGGATAGATGAGACAAAATTTTAGAAAGTCACATCAACTCTATGTCCACAGGAGAAAAACATCCATCCATCCATTATCCAACCCGCTATATCCTAACTGCAGGGTCACGGGGGTCTGCTGGAGCCAATCACAGCCAACACAGGACGCAAGGCAGGAAACAAACCCTGGGCAAGGTGCCAGCCCATCGTAGAGGAGAAAAAAATGAAGCTTTCAAAGAAAAGAACACCATACCTACTGTGAAACGTAGAGGAGACTCAGTTATGTTTTTGGGCTGCTTTGCTGCATCTGGCATGGGATGCTTTGAGTCCGTGCAGGGAACAATGAAATCTCAAGACTATCAAGACATTCTGGAGTGAAACGTACTGCCCAGTGTCAGAAAGCTCTGCCTCATTCTCAGGTCATTGATCCTCCAACAGGATAATGACGTAAAACACACAGCTAAAAGCACCTAAGAATGGCTAAAAACAAAACATTGGAGTATTCTGAAGTGGCCTTCAGGGAGCCCTGGTTTAAATCCTACTGAACATCTATGGAAAGAACTGACACATGCAGTCTGGTGAAGTTCCCCTTAAAACCTGACACAGCAAGAGCAGTTTTCTCAGGACAAGTGGGCCAAAGTACCTGTTGACAGGGGCAGAAGGCTCATTGAGAGCTCCAGGAATCACTTGTTTGCAGGGATTGCCTGTGAAGGCAGTGCAACAAAATATGAGGTGAAGGGTCCCATCATTTTTCTCCATGCCATTTTCATTTGTGTTATTATTTCAAATATTCTGTTGAATCAGAACTCTAAAGTAATCTCTCATTTTTTTTTGAATACGGAATAAACAATGATGGGTGCCAATTACTTTTGTCAGCTTCAAGTAGTACAATTGTGGGTTCTTTTATTTTTTTTTACGAAGAGATACCAATACTTTTGTCCACATCTGTAGTTTCAGAATTCGCATGGTGACTGATCCTACTCAGTTCTACCAATATGATTAGTGATTTGTTTAGAGTTTGTATCTTTACTGACACCCAGATAATATTTTCTAATTGTAGAGTTTAAGTGGAAATGGTATCTCTTCTTAAAATATTTAATAAAATATTTAATACATTTTAGAATGATGTGTATTAGGCATGAAACAAAATACCTATCCCATCATACAAATCATATTGGAATTCGGGCTTCACAATATGATATTACCACAATATGAAATTTTCATAAAAGAAATGTACTGTGTGTTTAGTGTCACTTACTGAATTAGATAGATAGATAGATAGATAGATAGATAGATAGATAGATAGATACTTTATTAATCCCAAGGGGAATTATTATTAGACATTCATAAATTAAAGCCTTACAAAATAAATTCAAATCAATGTGCAGATAGACCAGTTTTAACACACGCATTAGTACGCTTTTTCTTTAGTAATAAACTAATCTTAAATATTAGCATAAAATATTTGCAGTACATTAATTAGCACATCACATACAAGTAAGAATTCCACTGCATATGACAATAATGACCCTATACACAGGGTGTACAATATAAAGTGACTGCCGTGCAAAATCACCCACATTTGATTGTACCTTGTTGTTTTCAGAATTAACACTGAGCATTGCTCACACGATGATTATCCTTTTATTTCCTGCTTGAATGCCTTAGCTGTGGGCCGTGACTGGATCTATGAAGAATTTACAATTTTATATTTTATTTTAGGGCGGCACGGTGGCGCAGTGGGTATCGCTGCTGCCTCGCAGTTAGGAGACCCGGGTTTGCTTCCCGGGTCCTCCCTGTGTGGAGGTTGCATGTTCTCCCCGTGTCTGTGTGGGTTTACTCTGGTTTCCTCCCACAGTCCAAAGACATGCAGGTTAGGTGCATTGCTGATCCTAAATTGTCCCTTGTGTGTGTGTGCCCTGCGGTGGGCTGGCACCATGCCTGAGGTTTGTTTCCTGCCTTGCGTGCTGGGATTGGCTCACCCCTGTGACCCTGTAGTTAGGATATAGCTGGATGGATATTTCCTTTTAAGAAAAATGAGAACATCGACACACCGCATGAAGTGGAGACCTCTCCACTGTGACAATATCCCCTTCACTCACTGGGTACTGACATAGGAGGGACAGACGTTTGATTTGACCAGAAAAACAAGCCTTGAAAATTTGGCTGCTTTTCTCCACCACCACGCTAGAGGACTACAGCTGAGAGCAATGCCAAACTTACTGCTGCATACCTCCTCCTTACTATCATCTACCACTTTTTTCTGACTGGCATCGATGTCTTTCTCTCACGTCCGCAGACCTTGAGAGCTCCAGCAACTGCAGTTTGCTGCTCCCAGTAGCACTTCAGTGTCATGAGGACTGTTCCAATAAAGTGTTAAGTTTGTGCTTTACCGGTGTCAGTGAAGTTTGATTTGATGAAGTGGTGCATTTATGAAAAAATGTTGAGATTCACTGTACTGTCCAAGTACGCAACTCACCAACTTACATGTATGTAATAGGTTCAGATCTTCCAAACAGTGTCTGGACATTTTTTTTTAGTAGTTTGAAAATATTTGCTTTGTGTGCTCTGTGATATCAGGTGAAATATATGGTGTGGCCTGCAGGAGAGGCACCAGTCGCCCAAACCTGACACACACAGACACCAGGTACAGATTCAAAGAACAACACAATATCGAGGGGAAACACGTTCCTATTGTTCCCCACAGCAGTACATGAGAAATTAAGTACATTTAAACATAGTACTTTCTTTTTTTTCTTCTTCTTCACTCTCTCTTTTTTTCTCTTGTCCTTCACCTCCACTCCTCCTCTGGCAAGCTTCGTCTCACTCCCTCCTGACTCTGGCTCTCAGAGTTGTGACAGTTGGCTTCTTCTAAGCCGCACCTGGGACAGCTCCAGATGGCTTGTTAAGGAGATCTTTGATCACTCCCAGATGTGGTGAAAACCCAAAGTTGGGCTCTGCAGCTCCCCCTCATGGCTGCCATGGAACCCAAGAAAGCTGCAGTGAACTCCAACTCCCAGTGTGCCCTGTGGGAGTCGGTGATGTCACAGCAACTCAGGGGGGCTGCCCTATAGAGTCCCATGCCCTGAACATGCTCTCTCTCCCGGGCTTTCTATTCATCTAATGTCCCGTCCAGGCAGGGCCCCTGGTCCATACACAACAATGGACACTTTACTGTGATGGCAAAAATGTATTTCTTGCAATTCTGAATACTGTTATTAGTTGTTCTAATGTATATTGCTTGGCTCCAATTACTGCAAGTTCATGCTGGAAGTGTGGCATTGTGGTTAAGATTTTGGATGTCAAACTGTGAGGTTGTGGGCAAATCCCACTACTGACACCATGTGACAATGAGCAAGTCACTTTGTCTACCTGTGTTTTAATTGGAAAAAGAAAAGAAATGTAACCAAGTGCATCCCAAATGTTGTAAGTCTTGTTGGGGAAAGGTGTCAGTCCAACACTAAGTGTTAAAACAAGGCTAGAAAGAGATCTCAGAAAATATAACATGCTTTTTCAAACCACTTTCTCAATTTTGATTACTTTTATATCAGTTGTATCTTCTTTTTATCTCAAGCTATTTCTCCTAAGGAATTTTAGGAGAAACATCTGTGACAAAGTTAATTCCAGAATGAAACCTCAAAGAACTGTCCTGTGTCCCTTTCTGTTTACCCTCTGCACAACGAACTTCCAGCACAATACCAGTGCTTGCCATCTACAGATGTTTTCAGATGAGTTCATTCAAGAGAGTTGGTGGTGTACTTCCAGTGTGCTAAGGGGCCTCTGAGAATGGTCACCATTCAGGAGGAGGATGTGGAAATGGCGCAGCGTTACAAGTACCTAGGGGTACACACTGGACTGGGGCCCTTAAACTTGTTGGGTCTCTAGGCAACTGCTCAGCATGCCCATGCGTTAAGACGGCCCTGCCAGTCCATAGTACCCAGTGTGGTGCTGTATGCTGCAGTCTCCTGGGGAAGCAACCTGAGCTCAAAAGAAGCACAAGGCCTGAACAAACTTATCAGTAAAGCACAGGGCAAAACCTGGACATGTTGTACAAAAGCAAATGGTTAAAAAATTAGATGCCATCATCAAAATCCCCTCCATCCCCTCCAGGAGGCGCTGTCTTGGAGTATTTAGCCACAGGCTTGTTCCATCAAGGTGTGCTAAGAAGCACCCAATGGGGTCTTTTCTACCCACTACTACCAGGCAATTCAATACTTCCTGTGGAAGTACTCATTAAATTCATTTTGAACTATCTGAACTATATACATTTATTTATTTTTATTTACATATCGATTGATTGATTGGCTGTATTATCTGTCCTGTGAGTCTGTATCCTTGTATTTAATGTTTCAGCAGCTGTATGCATCTATATTTCTTTTCCCCTTGGGATTATTAACAAGTATCTAATCTAATCTAATCTAATCTAATCTAATCTAGATGAGAATCTCTTTTAAGTATCATGAGCCATCAAAGATCAACCTTTTCTTATGGGTTTGTCTTAACGTCATAAAGTGTAATACATAATGTCATACATGGTCACATTTCATATTGGCAGTATTTTATACCTCAAAATTTGATACAATAAAATTTTGTCTCATGGCTAATGTCTGTGTTATATGCTTTCAGAACAGAGACTCAGGACTGTTTCTCTTCTTCTTTGGCCTCTTCGTTGACTGGCATGGCTCTTAAATGCCATGCTAAATACTATATGTATGCTGATATTCAGTTCTTGGTCCCAAGCTGTTGATTTAGTTTTTCTGAGCATCTGAACTCCTGTAAATCTATGGATGTTTAAATACCTTTTGGAGAAACACCTCTTGGGACTACTCAGGTTTTCCATCCCTCTCTTCTCACTCTTTGATCTACAGCAGCATCAAACATACCCTAATTATATCTTTACTAGATTGCTATTGTTTATTAAGCTTTCAAACCTCTAAATTTCTTTGACTTTCATTATGAAAGTTTATAAATAAGTAAGAGATGGTCCTACTAAAACAGATTCAGAACTGCTGCATTGAACCTAGATTTGACTGAAACCACCTCTGTAGGCTGAATCATTTAGAAATGGCCAGCACGTTCACATTACTCAGTTAGCATAACTCCATAATCATCAATGCCCAGTTGACTAACACAAGGAGGTAAATATTAATATAGAAATAAGGTCTGCAAAAGTGAACTAGAAGATTAAAGAAAGAAAAAGACTTTTCATAATGCTCAGGTAGTGACTATTTTAGCTAAGGTAAAAATATATATGAATTGTAACGTCAAGGGGGCACCACTGAGCCTCAAACCTCAGACATATCACCCAACACAACTCCGGGTTTAAAATAACACATTTTTATTTTCATCAGCCTATTTCTCCAGTTCACAGCCACAAATACCACAGTATTGATAAATCAATGCTTTCTTCTCCTTCCTCTGCCCCAAGGTGAGTTTCTCCCACTGCCTCCAAACTCTAACTCTATAATGTGAGGCAATGGGCTCCTCTTCAAATTAGACCCAAAAATGCTTCCAGTGTTACTTCACTGCGTGTTGGGAGCACTCCTAGGTCAGGTGGAAACCAGTGTTGTCCTAACTCGGCAGTGCCCTCTGGTGGCGCCCATGGACCCTGACAAGGACTTCAGTTCCCACGTGTCCTAATTTGGATCGGCCTAGAGGCACACTGCCATCTTCTGTCCCAGATGGGACGAAGATTACACAGTGGCCAGAAGAGAAATCAGTCTCTGTCTCGGCCACAATGTCCATGTGTCCTCCATGGCACTCACAATATATATATTTGTTACAATGCTTCTTGGAACACCAAAATCAAAAGCTCGGAAGGAGGTAAAAGATACTTTAATTTAGGGGTTATGATGTTTGTAATATAAGCTTAATTTATGTTTTGCTTATTTTGAGGTATTTATACTTGCGATTTCTATTTGTTGTGTCAGGCTTATGATCAAACTGATATTTAAAAAGTACATTTTTATTACTGTTATATTTTATTTACTTAACATCATTTTGAGTTTCATCACGTGACCGCTTTCATCACATTGTGTGCTGTTAACAATGCTAGCTTTTGTATTTTTGCTTATCACTCTGTGGATACAAAATCCCTTGTTAATATGCAGTGGTACTTAGCTTTTACTCAAGAAGACCCTAGTGGGAGGATTGGCCTTTTAGTTCCGACTTATTTTCTGGCTCTGCCCTTTGCTTTCATTTTGTCCCTTGGCTCAGGTCACTTGATTCTTATTGGCTTCCTATTTCCATCCCTCACAGCTCCTACTGACCTCATCCATTTTCATCTCCTGGTCTCTTAGTTCACAACAATCCTCAGGCAATTTAATATGCTCATAACAATACTGAGTATGGCACATAAGATACATGTTGATAAAAATATAATTTTTCCCATTCATGTACACAATAGCATTATTTAATGGAACTTTGATGCAGATGTCTGTAGTATATGACAGTTGGCAATCCTGTTAAGCTTCTCGTTTACCTTCTCGTCCAGTAAAGTATAACGGTAGTAGGAGACTCATGCTGGTGCTGGTATATGCCAAACTGTCTCCAACGTTTTGTTGAGAAGTTCCTGTAGTTAAAAAATCAAGTGCAAAGATGACCCTAAGTGAGTGGGAATGGTATAGCTTCTGTTTGTCAGACTTTCCACTTTTGGTTTCAAAATGTTGCAGAAATATTGGTTTAGGTAGTCAAAAACAACAATTTATTTCTTGTACAGCCCAAAATCACACAAGAAATGTCTCAATGGGCTTTAATGAGTGCTGTTTATTGACGTTTCAAAGACATCTAGAAAATTAGAATAATTGTGATGAGAACAGGCCTTTCAACCCAACAAGCTTGTCCATCCTATTCACCAAGATTTTCCAAAGCAACATCAAGTTGAGATTTGAAGGTCTCTAAAGTCCTACACTCCACCACACTGCTTGGTTACTTATTCTACATTTCTAAGGTTCTTCTTTGTGATGAAAAAATTCTAACATTTGTGTGAAATCTACCCTTAACAAGTTTTGAACCACATTCCCAAGTTTTTGTTGCAGAATTTATTTTAAAGTAACAGCTGGCACCCACTGTACTGGTTCCTTGCTAGATTTTCCACACTTTGACCATGTCATCTGTTAATCCCCGTTTGCTTAAACTGAACAGGTTCATCTCCTTCAATGTCTCCTCATAGCTCATACTACTAGAATCATCCTAGTTGCTCTTCTCTGGAGTTTATCTAGTGCTGGTATGTCCTTTTGATACACAATACTCGAGATGAGGCTGCACCAGTGCATTATTTAACTTAAGTATAACCCCTCTAGATTTTTACTCCACATGTCGTGATATATACAGCATCCTATAAAGGATAGCAAGCATAAGCTGGCAATGGTACCAGGAAGGTTCAAATATCATTGCCCAGCCAAGAAGCCAAACCAATACTTGAACAGGAATGAAGGCAGGATGCTCCCTTCCCCAACCAAGAGATGAGTAGAAGATGTCAACGACGCAGCAGAGGTACTGATGTCTGGAAGGGCTAAGTCAAGGCCATTATACCAGAAGGACAGAGAGAGATAACATATATAAACTATCTGCTCCCTTAAGACATGAAATGGCAGTATCTCTAGTCTATGGCACCCATTTGGACACACACAGAGCATGCTGGGATCTGTAGTCCGGCAGGGTGTCTCTGTTAGGGTCTGTGAATTTTACTTTGTAGGACTTTCATGTGACTTCCAATGGACCATGTCCTAACACCGGAAGTACTCCTGGATCCTAGATAATTGGAGTCACTCTGACTCAGGCAGCAGAGGACAACCCTTGCTTGGAGGAAGAGGAGAAGGACAGTGGAGGAAGATCCTTATTCTTATTTTTGTGGTGTGCTAAGTGAGAGGATTCTAGAAGGGCCTGGAAAGGTATTGGAAAGAAGAAAAATGATTGTATTTGAACCTGTGACTGTTGTCATGGCAGTTGTGTCGAGGGTTTGGGATGCTGATACACCCCTGGAGGTCACAAACCTAACATCTGCATAGTGTTGTTAATATTATATTATCAGTTAAAATAAAACAAAATGATATTTAGCTACATTTGTAATTTTCACACACATTACAAGCAGTTGGTGTGAAATTCCAAACAGAAAGGAGTAACTAAAATCTTGATGAATGCCCCAATGCCCATATATTTACTTCTACAAACTGATTACATACAATTTTTTTCTGCTTGTGGGCATCAGGGAGGTGCCATTGAGGTAGTCCTAAGATTATTTCCTGTTATGCTCAAAGAGGCGTGATGAAAAACAGATAACGTAAAGACTTGTTAGATCAAATGTTGATCTAACACAAATACTCATAAAGTTTTCCATGACATTTCAGTCATTTGTGAGCAGATGACATACAGTAAATCCTTAATGTCCTGCTTAAGTCTTATTCTTACCAGTGCCAGTGAAGTTTGGGCTCACTCTTCACATCTTCACGGTGTGGCAGCATACTGCAAAAATGAAGCTAGCATCCTTCATCTTTTCTCAGCACACATCTTATCATGATAATTAAATTAGGAGACACATATTTCCTCATGCTTGCTTTTCCCTCTTCGTACCTTTATGGTGGTAGCACTGTTTTGCAATGTACCTTAACATGGTTTGTCTGACAGGTTTTGAGAATGTGTTTATTTTGAAAAAGATGGGAATATCTGCGAGCATCACAACAGGATCCTGCCCAGATTCCTTTCTTAATGGATGATATTTAAATTGAAGTAAGTGGGTACCAACGGGTCATGTGAGTGAACAATTCTAAAGATTTAAGCGGCATGAACCTATCATGGTGTTGGGTACCACATGTACCCATTGTATCGAGATCAGCAACAATGCTAAATATCTCCCGTTTCACTGTATTAGAAGTGTAGGAAAAATTGTCCTTCATGTAAAACTAAAAAAAAATATAAGACTGGTATTTCAGTGCTCAGAAATCCTTGATGAAATGGGCTGACAGGGACTGGCACAACTCCTACAGCTATAAGCTAATTGGCGAGAGCAACAATGGTGCCTAAAGAGGCATATCAAAAGGTACAACTCCTCAAACCCTATCACGGATGGAATACGGCAACCAATGAGCCCGCAAAGTTTCACTTCTGCCACTAGAAAAAGAAACGACACTGGAGAAAGCTTCTCCTGATCTGTGTATGCTGGCTCTTAACTGGCTTTCAAATAAACCCAACAGGGAAGACATTACCTGTTGATGTGTGTTTCAGCTTGCTGGTATCTCAATGACATTTTTTCAAGGGGGCTGAGTTGAATTGCATGTTCTTGTCAAATCTTTTGAGTGTTCTTCATCTTATGGCAGCAGACTCTGGACAAACCAACATATTAATTCTATTAGACCTCAGTGCAGCATTTGACACTGTCAGACATGACATTCTACTGTCCAGAATGGAGAACATGCTGGGTATCTCTGGCACTGCCCTCCAGTGGTTCAAGTCCTATCTGACTGATAGGCAAGAGTTTGTTAGTCTTGGCAACAGCAAATCCAGCTCAGCGCCAGTCACAAAAGGAGTTCCTCAGGGCTCTGTCCTCGGTCCATGGTCCTCTTTGGCCATATTATTCGTAGCTATGGACTGGGTTATCATTTTTATGCAGATGACACTCAACTCTATTTCAATGTCAAAAGTGCAACTTCATCAGAGTTTTCTCAGCTCACAACTTGCCTCAGTGAAATTAAAACCTGGATGGTTTAAAATTAAATTGCAACAAAACTGAACTCCTGCAAATTGGCATTAAAGCACTACTTAAGAAAATGAGCTCCTTTTCAGTCACTCTTGATGGAATCTAGATGTCATTTTTGATTCCTCCCTTTCTTATTCCACCCACATAAACCACATTAAGAAACTTTCTTGCTTTCACCTCCATAACATATCCCGTGTTCGCTCATTCCTCTCCTTTTCTAATGCTGAGAAACTTGTCCCTGCTTTTATCACATCCCGCATCGTTTATCGTAATTCCCGACTGGCAGGTGCCCCTTCTAATCTTATATTATAGCTCTAGTTGATTCAAAACTCTGCTGCAAGAGTCCTTACACGGACCAGCAACAGTGAGCACATCACACCCATTCTGCTTTGCCTTCACTGGCTCCCTGTGTCTTACAGGATTGAATATAAAATTCTATTAATAACCTACAAAGCTTTAAATGGCCTTGCACCGGACTACATCAGTGACCTTCTAAATCACTAGGCTCCTGTTCGCCTACTAAGGTCCTCTGATTCTGGTAATCTTGTTGTGCCTCACACTAACCTGCACTCTATGGGTGACAGCAGGGTCTTCAGTTCCATAGACTTTGGAATGACATCCCAAAATTAATTAGATCAGCTGACTCCATTCATTCTTTTAAAAAACAACTTAAAACTCATCTATTTAGGAAGGTTTTTAACTTAACATTCTGCCCTTTCTTTCAGTTTACCTCTCTGTCCAGGTGCTCAGGATAATTTGTGTTTCTGTTATATCACAAATTAGGTTATTTGGTTATTTAGTATTGAATTTAGTATTTTACTCTGGTTTATTGTCCTTTATTCTATTTAATGATTTGTTATCGGTTTCATTGTTCTATTCAGGAAAACATTTGTATCCAATGTTACATATACCCTGCTGTTTTTTTTTCTAAGACTCTGTGAAGCGCCTTGATCATGGGAAAGGCACTATATAAATAAAATGTACTATTATTATTATTATTATTATTATTATGTGCTTGGAAAATTGCAGTCTTACTGAAACCAAAACTCACCCCAAGTTGGGGAGATATTTTAATAAGTAAAGTCCTAAAGGAAACAAAATCCTAGCTGAATGTGTGAAAAATTGCTGAATGAAGCCCAAAAACCAGCACAATGTCTTCAGGTCTTGGAGAGTCACCTGTGTTCTGTTCACTCGTAAAAAGACACTGTTTCTGAAAAATGGACAGTAGGACAATCTAAACATCATTTTGGAAAGCTTAAAAGTTTTGGAGGAGCTGACAAGTTTTTCATACTTTTGAGATTTTACCATCAAATGTCCATCCAATCAGCTTAGAATTTATTTTCCATAAACCATATATTAATCATGCATTTTACTCCTTCTCTGTTGGTTGCAAGTAGAAATGGCATGTAGTAATAGTTGCTGGTCTAATTCCCACCACTTGACCCACAGTGTAATGCTGAGCAAGTCACTTATACTATGTAACCTGAACTTGTAATGTGCCTTGAGACGGCGTTTGCCATAGTGACTTGTAAAATAATTTAAAGGTTGCTTGCAGACAAGTTTTCTTCTCATGTGACTAGAGCTCCTTCCAACATCTCAGTAAAAAAAAAAACTTTAGCCTGATAGAAACCTCACAACTTTTCAGTTTTCTCTGCTGCTTAATCTCATCATGTCTGATTGTCTCTATATAATACTAAGGTTTGCTTGTCTGTCACATAAACACTCACACCCCTGAACATTAAGCCTTGATCTGGTCTCAATCAACAGTTTATTTCATGATACAGGAACCGTGACCCATGAATTAGATGTGTAAACCACCGTCACCACTTAGCGCTGTGCCTTATGCCAAGCAATGATGTGGATATGAGCTGCTGCTGACAGGAAAAGCTCACAGCCCTAGTGACAGAAAAAGAAGCTTGGCAAGCTCTAGTGACAGTAAGTGATTGTCGACAAATTAAGCATTAGTCATACACTCCGAGCACAACAGAAAGTCATACGCAACAAAAGAACAGGAAGTACTGGTTTCCTCTGCCATGTTACTGGGCTTCAAAGCTATTAACTAGGGGGCATGCCAGTTAAAAAATGAGCTACAGCAACTTTCGATGGCAATAAAGAACATCAGTGGAGTGACCTGGGGTGCTGTGTTTCATAAGAGGAGTATGCACCATCTATCTTGGAGGACTAAAGGTCAGGGTGTTAGTAGTCATTAACATTTTTATTTCTATAACTAGCTGAATGTATGCAAGCCAAGCATATTGTATATATTGTAACCACCAGGGGGCATCACTGAGCCCCAAAACTCAGACACAGTAATAACCAAGACGATATTGCAATAAAATAAGAGGTACTTATTCACCCAAAACACCTTTACAATAATCACCCTTTCAAAGATCATTTGCAACAAAAACAAATCAAAGAGTTCTTTCCTCCTTCCTTCCTTCCTCCAAGAGTGTAGCCTGCTGCCTCCCGACTCTGACTCCCCATTGTGAGGTGCCAGTCTCCTGCTTCCAGTGCCACAGTGTAGAAGCCCTTGCAGGTTGTATGGAAAGTAGGGTGTTCTTCCCTCGACAGTGCCCTCTACTGGGACTCTGATGGAGTTGTATTTCTGGACTCCAACTCCCAGGCACACCTGTGGGTGTCCTAACTGGGCCGCCATAAGTGGACTACTGCCACCTGCTGTAATAGGGCATGGAACTGCTTCCAGCTTTCACCGGTCCAACCATCATATTATTCCGGCAGGGCACAAAGTTGTTTCTTCATCCAGCTGGCTAACTCATCTGTCCTTCCGCTCTGGCCTCCACTTCAGGTTAGTAACTGTCCTCTTTGCCAGCTAGGAGGCCTGTTCTCCTTCTCAGATATCCACAATGTGCATAAAGTGATTAGGTTTACAGAATAAAGTAAGATTTTCATTATTGCTTATTCTTCATAAGTGCCTATGGGAACTATAACAAAAACTGTGTATTTGTAGATCCAGCCTTCTAGGAGGTAACAATATAATGGCCTAGTCAGTGTAATAGAGTGGGAGATGTTTTTACCACAAAAGTAGGGCAACATCAGATCTTCATTGTTTTAATCAGGTAGATCAGTTCATGGTAGCAAAGTACTCATCTTCAAAGAGGTTTTTCAGAAGGATAATACATTGTGCTTCCAGAAAAACAAAGTCATGGAACGGTTCCATGAATATAATAGTGAATTCAGTTTAATGCAGTGGCTTTTCAGGCATCTTGTCCAAATGGGCAGCTGCGGATTGGGAATGAATGAGCTGGATCTAGTAGAGATTTATTGCCAGCCATTGTGTGCTAACTATGGGATGCAGCGGAGTCGACATGAGTCACAACCTCTATGTCTCAATGCTAGCCATATTGTCAAGGCTGAAACCGGCAGCTAAAAATCAAGTTTTAGAAGTCAAGAGGAAATAAAAAGGTCAAGCAAAAAGGACGGCACATAGAAGTATTGTATTTGGCTCTCCTCTGTTGTTAACTGGCCATAGTTCAATAATAAATTGCTGGACACATATTGTTGGTTTCCATTTATGTTAATCAGTTTCAAACTACTTTGTTTTCCTGTGTGCTTAAACAAATCAGTGCCTTTGTGCATACTAAGTCTGCATTTACTAATCTGTAAAATGTATACTTGAATTATACCTGAGAACTTGTCACGGTGCTCTGCGCCAGCACTCGGTGAATAGCAACATGCAAAAATACACTGAATTGAATTGAGGTTGGAGCCTACAGGCTTTAAAGCAGAAATAAGAGCAACTGATTAAAAGACATATGAGTTGTGCGGTGCAATTTTCAGTTTAAGCAAACAGAGATAAAGAGGTGACATGGCTGAGATTTTTACAGTTATGAAAGGAATTAGAATGCTGGGTCCATGCTGCTAATTTAAAATGAGTTCAATAAGAACATTGGGACACAGTCGGAAACTTAAGGGTTCACACAAATGCTAAAAGAACCATAGACACATGGAAAAAATTGCCAAGTAGTGTGGTAGAAATTAGGACTTTAGGGAACTACAAAAACTCAAAGGCAGCTTCTTAGATACATTTTTGTAATGTTCTAATAAAGTGTATAGTCATGGCCAAACATTTTGAGAATGACACAAGCATTGGTTATCACAAAGTTTGCTGCTTCAGTGTTTTTATATCTTTTTGTCAGATGTTTCTATGGCATACTGACATAGAATTACAAGCATTTCATAAGTTTCAAAGGCTTTTATTGACAATTACATTACTTTTATGCAAAGAGTCAATATTTGCAGTGTTCGCAGTTCTTTTTCAAAACCGCTGCAATTTACACTGTCATGCTGTCAATCAGCTTCTGGGCCAAATCCTGACTGATAGCAGCCCATTCTTGCATAATCGATGCTTGGAGTTTGTCAGAATTAGTGGCTTTTTGTTTGTCCACCCACGTCTTGAAGATTTCAATGGGATTAAAGTCTGGGGAGTTTCCTGGCTATAGACCCAAAACTTCAATGTTTTGTTCCGTGGGCCACTTAGTTATCACTTTTGCCTTATGGCACGGTGCTCCATCATGCTGGAATAGGCATTGTTCATCACCAGACTGTTCTTGGAGGGCTGGGAGTAGCTAGTAGTTCAATAAGGATGTTTTGGTCTCATTCTTAATTCATGGCTGTGTTTTTAGGCAACATTGTGAGTGAGCCCACTCCCTTGGCTGAGAAGCAACCCCACACATGAATGGTCTCAGGTTGCTTTACTGTTGGTATGACACAGGACTGATGGTAGCACCAGTCACCTTTTCTTCTCCAGACAATAGGAAAAGGGATTCATCAAAATGACTTGACCCCAGCAGTCTTCAGTAGTCCAATCCCTGTACCTTTTTTTTTTACAGAATATCAGTCTGTCCCCGATGTTTTTCTTGGCTTCTTTGCTGCCCTTCTTGACGCCCACCAGGCCATCCTCCAAAAGTCTTCGCCTTACTCACACCTGCCTGCTGCCATTCCTGAGCAGGCTCTGCACTGGTGGTGCCCCGATCCTGCATCTGAATAATCTTTAGGAGACGGTCCTGGTGCTTGCTGGATTTTCTTGGGCACCCTGAAGCCTTCTTCACAACAGCAGTGGAAATGTTTTTTTTTGGGATTAAGTTAATTTTCATGGTAAAGAGGGACTTTGCAATTAATTGCAATTCATCTGATCACTCTTCATAGCATTCTGGAGTAGATGCAAATTACCATCGTAAAAACTGAGACAGCAAACTTTTTGAAAATTAATATTTGTGTCATTCTCAAAACTTATGGCCACAGCTATGCTCCTGCAATGTGAATCTCTCCACCTAAAGTGGAAGAAGATGTTAAAAACATACAACTATGTAAAAATAAAACAGAAACAGCACTAATACACATGACATCACCACCACAATCAAGTGAACATCCCAATAAATTTAGGCAGCTGGGAAGAATAATGAGAAGCCACGCTACAGTTAGTAAGGTGGCTGCTCAGAACGGGTCTATAGTGTATTTTCTTGAATGTTACATTATGTTTCATTAGGTTTGCAGACATGTATAGTATTTGCAGTGTTCTCATGTTGTGAAGGTAACTATATATATATATATATATAAAGTGAACTTAAACAATAACACCTTCACATTTCTGTCTTGCTATGGATCTAGAAAGGCATTGGTTTTATTGCACTGATTTAATGAAAGGGCTATTTGAACTCAGGTCTCACAAAACACTTAATCTCTTCTATCACACCAGCACATTAACATGTCTAGCTGAATAAGCTGCCTCGAGCGTGACAGGATATTTGTGCCATTGTTTATAAACCGAACTGTGTGGCCACTGCCAGTATCTGTAGCTGTTTATTTACTGAAATTGAAACAAAGGCAGATATTTGATTTTTACTCTCGAACTAATTGTGCCAACCCTGCTTTAGACTTTTTTTTTCTGAAGATGGATAAATGTCATCCCCATTTACTTTCATTTCTTGCTTTTAGTGATACTGTATCTCTGACTGGTTTATTTTGTGGAAAATCATTTGTGTGTGTTGCTATTTACTGACGTGGTACCTAATTCTGATTTTTTTTGTCTATACTGGCATGGCAGGTGATCCTGTGCAGTGTTAAATATTTATGGCTGTGGAGGCAGTTTCTACTTCGCATTGCAATAGTTTTTTTTTTTTTTTTTTTAAACAGTTTTGATCAAAACAAGAAATTTAATGGCTTTTTACAATTTCACATCCATGTAGATCATTACAGGACTTATTTTTATAGATTCACTTTCAACAAAAAACACAATATGGCATAGTGCCTAATCCTGCCAGTTTTTTAGTCTTTCCTGACACAATTGCTGATCTCCATATTGCATCTTTACTGGCAAAGCAGCTTCTCCTTCCTGCTTTAAAACTTCAATATTTTTTTGTGCTTATTTATTTATTATAGTCTGTACTGCACTTTTGTTACAGGGCAATACTCCAAAATCCCCAGGCAACCATGCCTACTAGTACTGTTCTCTGATAAGGCAGCTAATCTGATCTAATTTTTGGGGTTTTTTTTGGAGGTTAACTGATCTTGATATTATCTTTACTGGCGTAATGATTAATCCTATCCAAGTTTCTGTCATACCTGCTATGGAACATGAGGTTGAATTTGTGACTTTACAGGCGGGTTGGCTGATGCTGCCTGAGTTCTTCTTTTTCCAGATATGGCAGTTGATCTTACTTCAGAATCTTTACTGAGATGCTGGCTGACCACATCTGCTTCCGTATGCTTACTAACATGGTGGCTAAAACCACTTTTCTACTTTTACCTGATAGGCTGGCTGATCCTGCTTCCCATCTTTGGTAGCAAACCCTGCTTCAATATCCTGAATTAAAATTATGTCTGAGCTTGATATTGCATGCTTGTTACTACAATGGCTAGTTTTACTTCAGTATCCTTATTCATGTGTCTCAATAACGACAGTACAAAAACGGTAGCCAATCCTGTCTGATTTTTTCTTGTTATAGATAATCCTGCTTCAGTGTACTTCAACATGATGAGTAAGCCTGATGTTGTTTGTCTGCTGATGTAATGGCTGATCCTGCTTCAGTACTGTTCTTTACATATGTGACAATAATTGCCCTACAAACTGGTAGCTAATCTTGTGTGATTTCCTGTTGCTACAGATATGATGACTGATCCCAAAATTGCAGCCCATCTGACTTGCTGACTGATACTTATTTTTTTTTTATATTTACTCACATGTGTGATTCTGCTTTTCTTTCTTGGTATGCAGGATTACAGATATGGTGTCTGATACTGCTTCACTATTGTTATTGTCATGGCAGCTGACCCTGCCTAATTTCCTCTTTATGCAAATACAACAGTTAATCTTGTGTTTCTGCCTTTACTTGCATGGCTAATTTTTATGATATTCCATTACTACACATATGGCAGCAGAGTCTGATTCACCACTGCTGTTAAATGATGGCTGATCACCTTTTTTTCTTTTTTTTAATTATTCGCCTTATACAATTTCTTGTATTAGGAATTTGTTATTTTTCACATACCCTTTGGGGTCAGAGCGCAGGGTCAGACATTAGACAGCACCCCTGGAGCAACTGCAGCTTAAGGGCCTTGCTCATGGGCCCAACGGAGTCAGATTCCTTTCGGCAGTAACGGGATTCAAACCAGCAACCTTCCAGATATCAGCGTAGATGCTTAGCCTCAAAGCCACCACTCTGCTAAATGATGGCTGATCGTGTCTAATTTCTTACTGTTACAAATATATTAGTGGTAATAGTATGGTGACTGAGGCTGGTTTTGAAATTTACTTTATGATTGTTACAGGGAATTCTGCTTTTCTATCTTACTGCCACATTCTTTCTGTACAGACATGGAGGCAGACACCACATTACAATCATTGTTATTAGCATGCTGGCTGATCCCAACTGATTTCTTCCCTTTTACAGAAAAAGTATAGCAAAGTATGCTGATTTTGATAATGTGCCCCTAATAATGCTTTTCCAATTTTGCTGAAATTCCAAATCCTTTCAGATTTCTTACTGTTATAGATACTGCATTCCTGACCATTATTAACATGCCTATTCCTAATTTTGTATATTTAATGGCATGGGTGCTAATCCTGCTTTCTATATTGATCAGCCTAGCGACTAATTCTACATTTCCTTTTACTTATTTGGCTGACACCTTTATCCAAGACGACTTACATTGTTTCAGATACAGTTGGTTATAGTTCATTTGTTTTTCCAACAGGAGTTCAGGCAAGTGAAGTGACTTGCTTATAGTCAGACAGCCACACATAGTGAGCAGCAGGATTTGAACCGACAACCTCTGGGTTTGAAGTTCAAAGCCTTAACCACTACGCCACACTCCTTTCATTATGGACTCAATAACTGATATCTAACTTTATGACCTCCTCTTACATAATTTCTTGTGTCTCACCTTTATTGATGCAAACGCGGAGTCTTTATTGCACTTTGGCTAAGAGGCCACTCACTTTCATTTAAACACAACCAGACCAAGCTGGACAAAAAACGGCAAACATTACAGTCAAGCACTGTTCACAAAGCTTTTTTTATGGCGTGGTTGAGCTACTGCTCTCCCATTTGCTTTGTTAATCAGTAAGTAATTATTTTGCTATGTTAAAAGCATCTTTTTGATAAAGAACTAGTCAGTATGTTGAGACAGCTGCTCTGGATTATACTAAATAGTCTTCCCTATTGGTGACAAGCAGAGAAAAGCAGGAATTGCCCACCAAGAGCGAGCAGGCTGCTGCATAGCACCTGAACTGGTTGTGACCAGTAGCCTTCTGTCTTGATTGTGGATGAGCCTCTCCATAAAGGTAGGAAGCCTTCAAGACAGGCCACTACAGCCAAGCTGAGGGGGCATGGTCAGCCTGTTTTTCTCTTTCCCCAGATCCATGAATGACCACATACGTCAATTCAAGCAGCTGCCTCTACCCACAGGAAGTTCCTCGCTAGTTTCACATGATTGCATTTTCTACATTGAAAAGCAGCGAGGCCAACCAAGCAGCTAAAGGTGGCTTTGCCCAAATCTACAGGTGGAAAATAGTAGCTGGAAATTTCCACTTTTGTTACAGAACACTTACAGCTTGAGCTGTTCATGTTTTTCATTACTGGACTTTGAAGATAGTCAACACAATTCTGCTCTGACTTACAAGAAGGTCATTGTTCAGCAGAAAGGCAGTTCAGCCAGTCGAGCACCAGAGGTATCCAGCAGAGAGAGGATCACCTTCCAGCTTCAGTGGTCCTTACTAATACTGACTAGGCCCCAAAAAGCCCCAAGACCAGCCATGTGACAGCAGCTCAATTTGAAAGCAGGCCTCAACTGGCAGATCTTCTCAATGTTATGTAAGTTACAACTAGGAAGACTGTGGAAATGGGAAGAAGAGACTTATAAAGCTAATCAAAGGGTAAGAAAAGAGACATGGTGGAAAAAGCCAGGCACCATGAATGTTCAAGGAAAGGTGAGGCCCAAACGCTTTCACAAAGACACAAGAGCTGATTACCTACCAGCTGCTGCTATCAGCACATTGTTCCAGAATAACAAACATGCTGGTCGCCAGGGAGGGCAGCTGCAAGATAAAAAAGATGACAAGGAGACTCTTAACATTGTGTTCCTTAAACCCAGTCCTTGGTGACAGCATGTCAGGTTTTCTAGTCACAAATCATTTAAGGCACTGAATAATTCATTCATTCATTTTCTAAACCCATTTACTAAAATTTCAGGGTTGCTAGGCAGAATCCTATCCCAAAAGCAGTGGAGCAAGGCAGCGACTAATCCTAGACAAGGCCTGGGCAGACATATTTTGTAGCACTTTTAAAGCACCAAGTAAATGATCTTGCATAACTTTAGGATGTTGAGAGCCCAAAGGAAAAACTCAGATGCAAGGAAAATATGCATACTCCACACGGATGATGGTAGTGTTAGAATTTGAAACCTGTGCCATATTTGCCAAGTGTCACAGAGCAGGAAAACTGTGCTAACTGGCTCAAAAATCTAAACGTGAAGTACATTTGGTTTTACTTTTAAGAGTAGGAGTAACAGCATTTTTTTTAAATTTTCATAATTTAGGAAACTACCAGGATTTAGGGGAGCTTGTAAACTGTCCTAATTTGCTAGGAGCTGCCAGAAGATGGCTTTCAAGCAGAGATGGGTATACACCTTCCAGAAAAGGTGACATGTTTTGGAAACACGGGGCAATAATGAACTCATTAAAAGAAATTGATTTGACAGAGAAGGAATAATATTTGTAGCAAATCTTGTATGTCACATCTACATGGGAAAGCCGTGCACCGACAGCAGAAACAAAAGTGTCAGTAATGGGGAAAATACGGGTTTGCTATAGCACTGATTTGTGTTTGTCACAACCAACCATTTCTTGAATTTTGCACCAAACTTTGAATGCTCCTGCAACATACAAGATAACGCGCAGATGTATACATTTCCCCGCCACTCCATGTAGAGTAACGGTAAAGCAGCTGCAAATTGCTGATTATTTTTGGAGATTTTTTGTGCGTTTGGCAATACGCACATAAAGATCTTTGCTCCAAGTGTGGATGAGCACGCATATGTGAATTGCAAGCGATATCACAGTATAAATACAAAGGTGGCCATGGATGTAAAACATGTTATTATTGATGTTCTGTCGAAATGGCAACAATTACATGCACTTTACCTCAATATTCTCTTTTATGTTTTCCATCCTCCTCTTCTACTACTTTAAATATTATCATCATCACTGTGGTGAAGCCTTAACATTAGTACCAGAAAACTACAAAATGTCTTCATGAGTGCCATTTGGGTGGATCAGAGTGTGGTAAAATCATTCATTCTCAAAACGTGAACTACTACTCCTTGGTGGGAGTGGATGTAGGATGCTTCAGAATTACCTCCCATGTCCTACTCTGGTGTAGGACAAATTCTTATCCAAGTCAGACTGTTAGTGCAATTCTTAGAAGTAATTCTGAGAGGTTTCATGATTACAAGAACTGCTTTCTGGGCTTGTGCACACACTAGGCCAACGCAGGTTCACCAGTTAAGAAACCTGAAATGATTTACTGAATGACCAGCAATTATGTGCTTTGTATGCTCATAATTGTCCTTGTGTTCTAAGGGGTTGAAGACAAAAAGAAAAGCCAACATTATGTTTTCTAGCTAAACATGAGCTGTGCCAATAACCCACGTATATTTTTAGTGACCTCAGGCTCAGAATGGGTGGGTCAAATGCACTATACTACTGCACTACACTAACTAGATCAGTCTAAGGACACCGTCACTTGATTTAAAGGCATACAGCATCCGACAGCACAGGTCATCTTATAACCTGCAAAGCTCACTTCCGCTACCTTAAGTAGTCGATTACAGACTTTAAATATCAAGAAAGCACATACACAATATCTGCCAGCCTGCAACACTCTGACCCCTCACATGCAGAGGTTCCAGTAATAACCAGAATCTGAACCAATGGACCTCTTCCCTAATGAAGAACTCCTTTTCTTCCAATTTTTCTACCTGCACAATTGGTTTTGTGGGAAACACTCAAAAGAATAACTGTGCAAACTGCTCACCTTCCTCAGGTAACTATTTATACAGGTGTACTACAAGCTGAATAAGCAGCTTGCTCAAGGTCACACAGTTGGCCAAGGGAATCAAACCTGTAGCCTCCCAGTCAAACACTCAGTCACACTGTCTACACGTGAAGACACCAACAGCATTCCATTAGAAGCCCCAAAAACGATCAATAATGGCTTTGATATTTATTATTTCTGACACTTTACTCACAAGAATTTATGGCCTTGGTATGATGGTGGGCTCTTGGAGTAAGAATCTTGTGGCTGAGAAGGGAAAGTAGTGCTGCAGGATAAAGTTATTAAGCATGGTGATGGGACAAACACATTCACTTGCGTGGCTCTGGCTTTGTTAGAGGTGCATGCCAGTGCGTCTGTGTGAAGGCCGAGAAACTAGCTTTGCTGAACAAGTTGTCTGTCAATAAAAATTAAACACAAACAACCTTTTAAAGTTGAGATGGCAGATAAGCGGAGTCACGCATGACTTCATAAGGACAGGAATGGTAGCTGAGCAAATGAACCAGAAACAATAAAAAAACGCACAAGGGGCACTTGCCAGGGGACTGTTGGGCACACAGTAGTACATTTCCACTTGTGATTGTGGAATAGAAACCCATCCCATTAAGCTAGCCAATGCCTTTTTGTAGGGGGTAAACTGATGTGGACATGCCAATGGCAATTATAAAATACAACTGTGAGGAGATGTGAAGAAATGCAAACAGTCAAGCACTCTTTAGAAGAATGGCACACAAAGGAGGAGCTAGATGTGATAAACTTTAAGACAACTTTTATTTATAATAAAACTCCACAAAACAACCAGCAATCTTGTTTAGACATGAGCAGAACTAGAGCAATACTTTCTTTCCATGCCCATTGGTTCACATGTGTTCATGCTTTTGTGAATTTGTGGGAGATTATGTCAGGGTGTCTAATTGTATGTGTGGGAGACTTGAAACTTGCTTCGCTGCATATTCTTGCATGTGCCTGTGATTACAAGTATACAGGCGGAGTGTCTTATGTACGTTTGTGTCAGGGAAATTAATTTATTTGTAAGGGTTTCTCTGTGAACATAAACATGCACATGCATGCTCCCAGGTGTGTGCCAACCCAATTTCCATTCTAGAAACTTGCTGAGCCAGATAGGACTCTCCACTGCCAAGGCAGGTCTAGACGACAGCCCATAGCAGTATGCTCATGTCTTTACCCCCAGTGGAAACCAGACAGCTGTCATCATGGAGAAAGGCAACATTGGTCACATGGCTGCTGTGGCCCCCATACATGTGGCTTGGGGCCTGAAAGGAAAAAAAAAAAAAAAAGGGAAGAATTGAAATGAGGGATAGGTGGGCACAGTGATTATACAAGCCTCACTACAGCAGGTATTTCTGGCTAAGTGAATCTACCATAGAGAATGGCTCTTACCCGAGGATGGGAAGAGGGGAAAGAGAACAAGTGCACTTTTCCAAAATCATCTGCACTGGCTAGCAGTTTCTGATCATGTGATTGGTTACATGCATTGATGTCCGTACCATCAGCCCCTTCTGGCCAGATTCCTACAAGAAAAGTACAGTTTGCAGACAAAACACATGCTCCTATAGATAAATGCATTGGTAAAGCTGGCATCACCCACTGTTAGGATTTTAGCCTGTAAGTATCAATAATTAAAATGTGCCCTCACCAAAGACTGAAAAGCCTAGAGTACAAGTGAATGTGGCCCAGTCCATCTTGCGCACTGTCTCCATGCAGGTCAGCTGCTTGCATGTGGATGCATTCCCTATAGCAAAATATTAACACTGCAGTAAGACAGCTTAGCCTTCATCGTGAGCAAAACAATGAAGGAGAAACTCACAGTACAGGATTTCGTAGTCCCCAGAGTTGGTGACGAAATGCTGACTGTCAATTGACCAATCCAAATGAGTCACGAAGCTAGAGTGTCCCTGAAACAACAGGATAACCAACTACTTGACATCATTACTCGACAAGGGTTTAAAAACTATAGATGGTTTAAAGTGTGTTTAAGATGCACTTTGTAGATTGGCATGGTTAACAATTATTTCAGAAGGACACAAGCAACTCACAGTGCACTTTCCTACACGGGTATATTTTCTGCCACCTTCAGATACACTGTAGACATACACCACATTGTCATGAGATGCGACAGCAAGGAACACCCCATCTGAAAAGCACAAAAAGTATGGTCAATCTTAGAGAAAAATAATTGCATAGTTACTCCATGGATCATTAGTAGGCAACAGTAATGTTGGTAAATGCCAAAAGTGCAACCTGGGGAGTATTTCACCACAGAGATGATCTCATTTCCATCAGTATGGGCCGACACCAAATCTTGTGTTTCCGTGTCCAACACTAGCCACCTGTAGGAAAACAGTAAAAAAGTCAAGCATTCTAAAATACTCAATTATTCTGGCATCTAAGAGCTAACTTTTGACACCTTAAATTCAAAGACACCACTCACTTTCCAGTCATAGTTCCGACTGCAAGTACAGTAGCACTGGGGTGAAAGCCTACAGAACGAGCTGCATCCTGCAAAACAAAAATAGGGAAAGCCTAGTATTACTGACGGGTTTCTGATCCCAAACAATGGATATAAGGCTACAGGTTCTACTGGTCTAGTACCAAAATAAAGCATCATCCTTCTCATTCCAGAAAAGGTTTTCCGAAGCACGAAGGTATTGCCATGAGGGCAGTCCCATTTTGACATGTGGGAAGCCACAACTGGAAAGGTTTACCCCTAGTCCCATTTGCAGTATTCTGCGCAATCCTCGCACCTCAGTACATTTACTCCACAGTGGTTTGTGGGTGGTAGTATCCCACAGGTGAATCAGCTTGTCCTGGCCGCAAGTCACAAACTGTTCCAGTGTTGGGTGTGTATCCAGACCCCATAACTCATCCATGTGACCCTGAATATGATTAAAATATAACATATTAAAATAGACCATAATCTACTCTGTGTACCTGCCAGAAACCTAAGGTGTTCTTTTATACTAGAAGCATGCCCCACATTCAAATAATCAAATTCTCTAACTGTCAAAACATAGTGCCTACCTGCACAACAGGAAGCATCTCTCCACCAAACGATCCCTTTGCTATTGCATTACGTGTGGTTCCCACAAAAAACTCACTCAGTTTTCCCTCTGCTATGCATCGCACTGGTCCCAGTAATTCGGGAACCTTCATAGAAAAGATGACTATTAGTAAAACACTAACCACACTGTGTGTACCTTGGACATTCAACACTCCACTGACAAGAATATACACCTCGAGTTCTTCCTGCTTCTGATAGTCTCGATCCCAGAGAACTAATTTACGATCCTTCCCACCACCAGACACCAAGGTCCCATCCTTCAGCACACACAGTGAGAAAACACCTCCCTCATGGGCTCCACGGAGTTCTAAGGTGATTCGAGTGCCACCTGTCAATTTTAAGCACTTATCAGGCATTTCATTGGAGGAAAGTGTAAGCAAGAAATGAGTAAAAATGGAAATGTGTATGTCTAAAAAGTGGCAGATTTAGTCTTCAGTAAATGGATGCAGAGATCATCTCTCACTGGTTGTACTGTGCCCATTATTTATAATTCAGTCATAGTTTCCACTTTACAAGATGCTTATGACATGGATCAGTTTTGCCAATGCATTGCTTGCCCGCCCAATATGCACTTGAGCTCCGATGAAATCCCAGAGAAAAAATGCTGAAGTGCAACTCACCTTTTCCCCAAACATAGATGTTCCCGCTGGAGTCCCCAGTAATGGCATCTCCATTTTCTGCAAATGCGATGCTTAGCACATACTTGGGCTTCTCATGTTTCTGAAAGGGAAAAAGGGTTTCTTCGTTGGTTCCCTCATAAAGCTACAAGGCTTGGGGGAAAAACAACAACTCACCTCAAAAAGACCCTGCTTTTTAGTTAGTGTGACTCCTTCAATGGTCCAGAAGTTGATGTGGGATTTCCCACATGTCAGAATCAAATTGGGGTCCAGTGGGTGGAATTGTGCTGCCAGCACAGAGTCCTGAGAGCACTGTAACACATGCATTCATAAAATTGGGGTTCAGTCCAATATAATTTCTGTTTTTCCAGGAACAACTGGGAAGTTATTGCTCTAGAATGGTCATTCACCATTAATCAAACAGCTTTAAAAAATTAGCCTTGACATCATAAAGGAGGAACGTAGTGTTTGGAAGCATACAATTTCACATTTTTAATATCATATATAAAAAACAGGTTTCCTTATAAATAAGATGTCCCCAGTCACAGCTCAAAGAATTTAACACACTTTTGTGAAAAGCAAAAGTCACTGTTTTCTACAAACAGGAGAATGAGCTCTTTTTCATGTACTGTACTTCCCCGATTTATGTCAGAATTTATCCCTCTCTTACCTTCACCTCTGCCAGTTTCTTCTCTTTCTGCCACTCCCAGACAGACAGAATATGGTCATTTGCATCATCGACAGCACAGAGGTATGCTCCTCCATTCTGTAAGCAAAAATGTCTACTTAAAAAAAATGCCCATATTTAAAGTTTAGCAGTTGGAGTCCAGTTAGTGAGACAACTTACCGACTTTGAGAAACCCACACAGGTCACAGCCCGATCAAAATAACCACTGCCCAAAACATGAAGGGTATTCAGGCTGACAGAGTCCCAAACACGAATGTGAGGTGGTAGCATCTGTGCAGAGAGAGAGAGAGAGAAAGAATATGTCAATGAACACATAAATTAGAATGACAGGAAAGATGAAAGTTGGAAGGGATGGAAAAAAGGACTGGTACCTCCCTCACCTTCTGAATACAACCTAAATGGAAGTTATATTATAAATTTTTTACTTGCAAAAAAAGTGCTTCAAAGTAAATTCTGTTCCCCGTGTTGTTGAAACAAACTGTCAGTTAACTTCCTACCTAGTTTGAAAGGGGCCTTCCAATGAACACACTTGACTTCATAAGCAACATCCAACTCCACGTCTGCCATTTCATATCAGCTAGACTATTAGCCAGGCAAATGAAATGCAGGCCTTAAAGTCAATTTCCTAACCAACCTCTTTTTTAGCAAGAAAGTCAAACAGCACCACCTAGTGTTCAAAATTGCTGCAGCAGATCACAAATGAACAGAAGCTCAATCTGGTCTAGCACTTGGACATGACTTTTTACCCATTGCTGGCTTTGTTCACAAATTCTGCATGCACACTGATGATCCCTTTACAAGATTTACAGCATTTAGAGATGATGTGCAAAATCTCAAACTATAACTAATATGTACCTTGCCATCTTTAGATGTCCCAGCTACTTGTCCCGTTGCTATGGTAACCATATCAGGATGAACAGCCAAGCTGAAAAAAGGGGGTGACAGACACATTAGCATGACTTTAGGACCCTGGTGACTAAAGACATCCTCTCAGCGACACATTCACATAACTGAGGTGAGCAAACAGAAAGCTATGAACGAAAAAGACTCGTGAACACAGCCTCACCATTTAATGTCATCATTATGACCCATATAATGTCTTTGTTGCTGTTCCTCTGGGTTGTATAGGACCACCACTGATGCTATAAAGTAAACAATTTCTCCAGTAGGAAGAAGGAAGAGGTTACAACGACAATCACGACCACGGTACCCATATCTGTGAGGTCATGTTGATTAAGGACTATAAAAGAAGAGCTAGTACTCATGAAAATGTCAACAAGTGAGGACCTCTCCCCTGCATTATCAGTGGTCGTGAAGCATGAAAGGGATTTCAAATTCTCCAAGACCAAAGTGGGTAGCCTATCCCTCCAGATGGGTTCCTATGTAAACTTTTTGTAAACAAGCTTAAGATAGTATTCAGCGTATTGTTTTAGGTTGCTCTACACTGAGGGCAGCCCCACAGTGCTTTAGAATGTTCACAGGTAAAATAATAAAACTGTAGCCTCTTTAGCTTTACATTCTTTTCTCGAAAAAACATGTTAAAAGTGTTGCATTTTTTGGCTTGAAAAATGACATATTTGTTAAATCTAATTTTTCTACTGTATGACGTGCAAAACACTTAAAGTACAAAGTCAGAAGCGCAGATAGACAGATATATAGATGATAGATAGATAGATACTTTATTAATCCCAAGGGAAAGTTCACACGTAGCTTAGAAAGCAAAATAATGAATAATAAACATTGTAAATTGTCCTTAGTGTGTGTGTGTGCGCGTGTGCCCTGTGGTGGGCTGGCGCCCTTCCCGGGGTTTGTTTCCTGCCTTGTGCCCTGTGTTGGCTGGGATTGGCTCCAGCAGACCTCCATGACCCTGTAGTTAGGATATAGCAGGTTGGATAATGGATGGATAGATAATAAACATAATGCTAATACTGCATATACTGTGAAAATGTGTGCTAGATCTTTTTGCATGGTGAAATTCACAATCCAACATAATATTCATGCTTACACAAGACACACCTATATCGTTTCCCGAGCAACGCTCTGCACTACCATTGTTGGCACTTTTACAGCCCAAGTAATCCTCGGGTCGAACGATTATGCAAGATACGTCTATATAGTTGCCCGAGTGATGCTCAGGACTGAATGCTTTTATTACTGTTCTTACAGCCTGAGTAAGGCTCGTGTATAACAATAAAGAGGTTAAGCATATGCATTTAATTCATAATTGGTAAATTTGTTTAAACACACAATAAAACAAAGCAATTCCTGACTAAGGGAACTGTACATGAAATAACTGTTTTCAAGAATGCTGCAGAGACCCAGCTATGCCTTTAGTTCTTCTTACTGGACACTTGTTTTGACTAGTCAATTTCAAAATACCTACTGCCACTTTTTATTTCTATTTAATTGCATGCTCTGCCTTACACATAAAGCCTTATAAATACCCAACTATAATTCCTAACTATCCCTATTTACCAAGTGCATTTTGCACACAGTAGTTAATGGGTACAGTTCACTATTTATATGCTCATTCTAATGACAATACAGACCTTCACATATGGGTACATTCAATTCTTACAGTACATGTTGGATTAAGTGGGCAGTGTTGATGGCTGCCTTTGCATTGCTAGCCACAAGAACGCTATACTGTATGTCTCCATAAGTCAGCTGCCATAGCAAAAGGATACACCCAGTGCAACTTCAAACTCCTGGCTGGCAGCTCTGATCGGGCATTCAAGCTGTAAGTGTCCTTCATCTTCTCCAGAACGGGCATAGTAACTGGACGGCCTCGAAGGAACATCTTAACATGGCCATCATCTGTAGGAACAACAGATTACAAAAACAGAAGGCTTATACATTGGATATGTAGTTGTGCATGTTGTAAACAATGTTATATATAAAGCTATATCTTGCTCCAAACCATGTTTAAATGTTTTTCATTCTAAGCCATGCAATGCCCCAAGCACCGTAATTTGCCTTATCAGCATTGAGCAAAACATCCAACTAAACTTCATCCAGCCCTTAAGTTTTGGCCAGTAACATATTCATGTCTCTGTCCAAAAAGTACATTCTTAACAACAACAACATTTATATAGCACATTTTCATACAAAAAGTAGCTCAAAGGGCTTTACATAATGAAGAAAAGAAAAATAAGAAATTAAAATAAGACAACATTAGTTAACATAGAAAAGGAGTAAGGTCCGATGGCCAGGGTGGACAGGAAAAAAAAAAAAAAATTAAATTATAAAACTTGATACCACAGTGTTCTTGTCTTATACAGGTGAGGCACAAAATAGGAAATGCTAAACGTGAAAAATAAACTTTAACTTTAAAATACCTAAATCACAATTACAAATGCATTTTCAAAGTTCAGTCAGGTATCAGTATGCATCAGCTATAGAAAAGATCTGACAATTAGCACTTTGGACCTCTGTTAGTTGTCTCATGTTACTTTGAAAACAGAAAAGAGGCCAAACTTTTGTTTCCCTGAATTGCAGGTGCAGTCATCACAAAATATGACAAATTATTTCACATGTCAATGGAAACAGTTTTAAAAAATTGATGACAAACAGTATTCACAAACAGAAACCGATGTCACAATATGAAGATCACAGACAGGAACATTAGTGCGTCACAGGACATTTTCTAAATGACACAAAATTAACCCACAGATTATGATAGAATCCACATGAATCTCAAGTAAAAAAGTCACTCATCAGACCAGCTCTGCATCCAAATGGGTTTAGATTTAGATTTTCAACCCATAATGTCAACTGTTACAAATGGGGAAAAATCCATAATAGTATAGACAGCCATCTTGTAGAAGCCCTTAGGTCCACTGATATCTCTGCATTGTCGTAAAATGAGCAAGGAATACAAGACCACGTAACTAAACCAGGTGCACCTTCTGGTGCAAAATTCAAAACCTTATGATGTTCCCCTTTTCTAGGGTGCTAATCCTCTCTATACCCATTGCTAAAATAATACAAGAGTGGTTTCTTTAAAATAAAATTTAACTTAAAATGTCTTCAAAGATATTCCCCAGGACCAGATGTAAATATCATTGAACCTTTATGGGAAGCTGTGCAGCATGGAAGGAAGGAAGATTTCTGCCTCCTTCATCCCTCAAAAAACTTGGCACTTATCATAAAAATGGTGCAATATCCCAACTACACACAGTTCAGGACTTGTAGGACATCATTCCAAGAAGGACCGAAGCTGTTCTAAAAACAAAGGGTGCCTCTACTTGATATCAACATATTAAGGGTTTCTCTTATTTTGTCAGTTCCACTGCAGTTCCTTGATCTTACCTGCACTGAAGACAGCATCTTTGGGTTTTCTGAAAGTAACAGAAAAAGAGAGAATTACTATGACATAAACAAAGATATGCTGAAATTGAGCAGTAACCATGCACCCTGTGTTGTTCTGAGCTTGCTTACAAACATATTCTTTATTTTGCAACATAAATGTCCATTTTAGAGCTGAAAAAAAGAGGAGAGGGGAAAGAAATGGTGGCGGTCTCGTGCTCTGCAGCATTTCTGATGCAAATTCTAAACAGACTGTACGACTGCAAGTTATTTTCATCTCAAAGGCTGTAGCTGCCAAGATGAGTGCCACATCGAATGTCTTTTGCTAAACCATAAGTTTGCAGCAGATGGTAGATAGGCTCAGTCTGAATAAAGCAGCACCACTTGAAAAATCTACAGGTCAAGTAAAAAAGCAAAATATAGCATTGAAAAAGTACTGCAACCAATCGTGTCAGCCTTGTCTACTTGACTAATAATTGACTGCAGCTTCTGCAAACACACTTACATTGAAAAAAGAACTAATCTTTGTTGTTGCACTCTAACCACACAGTAAACAAGGCAGGTCTAGGAAGAATCAGTACATCTCTGCAGTATTAAAGACTTGCTGTGGTTTTAGCAGTACAATGTTTAAAAAAGCACCGCTTTGTCACTTAACCACCACAAGCTCTTTAGGGTGCTATATTTGTACTGTTGCTAGAATGATTGAGGTTTGGATTGAAAATATGTCCATATTAGCCAAATATAAGGAGAGTGATCAGAAGAGTAGAATCCTGGTGATATCCTTAGAAAGACTCCATCCACTCAATATCCATCCCACTTAGTCAATTTTAAAAGTTAGAAGGGAGCATTAGCATCAGGCACAAAGTAGGAACTACTCTAGGATAAAATGCCATGTGCATTCATCCCCCATAGTCGGCCATTTTATAGGCACCAACTAACCTAACATGCATGTCTTTCGAATGTGGAAGGAACAACTACATAGACATGAGGTGAATATGCTATCTCTGCTCACGTGCCTTTGGGAAGGATTTGACTTGTGCTTCCTGAAGCTAAAGCAACAGTGCTAACCACTACATTAGACATGTATCAAGATAAGGATCCCACAGGATACAACAAAAGCTGCAGGCACAGGAAATTTTCACTCTCATTTGGGCAGGAAAGAGTTATTAGAATTAAATGTGGCATAACAAATTACTATAAATGTCCAATAACACTCCAGTAAACAATCTGGTCCCATTAAACACACAGTGAAAAAAAAACAACATTATAAAAGCCTTTACATATTATGATGTCTTTCCCAAGCACCTGATGCTCAAAAAATATTGAGAAAATACCAGAAGATGTGCAATAGGCAATAAAAACAGGCCAGAACAACAAAGTAAAAGGATGGGAAAAAAGACATTTAAACCAAGTTCTTACTGGTGCTCTATTCAGATAGAAAGATACTGAACTATTTAAACTGTGGCAAAGTTGCAAGGTCCAATGGACACAAATAAGGTGCGCCTCCACCTTGCAGCATCAGGTTTGGTTAATGCTCCCTGACCAAACCAAACTGTGTTTCAGACAGAAGCAAAACATGCTCCCTGCTTGCATTTTGCAAGCAAAAATAACAAGAATTTTTGACTTTGCAGCTGGTAAAGGCTTGGATGTCATTGAAAAATACAGCTGATTTGATATATCCAATGATATTGCTCCATAGAAGAACAATGTCCAGGCATGAGGAGGAAATATTGGTGGGAGTGATGATAATATCTGCAGGAATGACCGGGAATGGAAGGAATTGGGATTTAAAAACCACTGAGACACACTTATACACTGCACCAAGGCATCTCTCCTTTTACTACTGCAGCTTAATCCTGGTTTTACGGATGTGAGAAGCAAGTTCCTACCCATAGAGCATCATACATAAGACAAGGCCTGTCATCTTCTCCCGGGTGTGTTCTTATGTAGAATAACAAAGTGTAATTGCACAGAGCATACATTCATAACAGAACATAGTGTAGTGTCAAAAATTACCAGAGTCTTGCCTTGCAGAAATTAGGCCAGCTATAATCTCTGACAGTATAAATTTAGTGGTCAAAACATCTCTCAGCGGTAGAATGGCCAGTGGAGAAATAAGCTCCCATGATTATAAATTATTTAGCACTTTATTTGCAAAGATCCCGGAAAGAAAGGGACATTTATTATTAATAATGGCAGTGCCCAGTTTGCACAGGCAGTTCATCAATGAGGAATCCCTTTTGCTCAATGTAAGATGGGATGTAAAGCAGCAAAAAACAAAACAAAAAAAAACATGCAGGTACCACACTGTAGCATTGTTCAGTCAGCAAATCAGCCTCTCATGGCTGGCTAGCACAAAAGAAAATACAAGCATGTACATGTGCCCATTCATGCACATTATTATCATCATCAAGGATGGTGCCTGAGCCATATGCTAACTGCACACTCCATGGCCCACTCTTGAGATTGAGCTCTGACACCGCATTTGTCCCACCCAGGATGAAATCTCAACTTGGCACATGACCCCCTGAGCAATATGCCATAAAAGGCTCCAGGAGTTCAGATGGGAAGCTACCAGTTTGTTTGGATAACCTGGCTCTGAAAAAATAAATAAATAAAAAAAAAAAAAAAAAAAAAATCACAGACACTTTCCAGAGTCACAACATGAATACATATGTTTATACTTAATAGCTCCAAAAAAAGTTCTGTATTTGATGATGTTGTGAGATAATAAAAGCAAACAATTCTGCACATGACTGATGAATGTAGGATATATTAAGTCAGACAAAGAGAAAAAGAAAGAGTGGGGAGAATATGGGGAATGAAACAGAGTAGAACGTAGACTATGGCTACAAGGCAAATTAATCAGTTGGTTTCTGGGCGTCAAGCAGTGAGTGGGACAACCGAGTTGTGCAATCCAATGATAAGGGTACTAGACAGAAAGACAGTTTAGGCCTGAAAAAATATCTGCAAGCTTATGGGATTTCAAAAAACACTTGTTTGAAGACAGACATGCCAGACACCACTGTGGTCTAAAAATCCATAGTTGAAGTCAAAAAGCAGCAGGACTATGTGGTCTAAAAGACTAGAGGTGGAAGTCAAAAAAAGCACTCTGTATGGTCCAAAGGTCTACAGAGAACAGTCAGAAAGCAGTAGAATCATTAAGAGTCAGGATGGGACAGCATAATCCTACAGGACATAAAAGGTTTGTCTAGTAAAAGAAAATGCTGAAAGCCTAAATGAACGAAAAGTCCAGCAAAGAGAAAAGCATGAAGCCTGTGAGATCCAAAAGTACATTGTGCAAAACCAAAAATATTTAATCAAATAATTCCCTGGGATGTAACATTGCTAGGCTTGGAGAGGGAAAGTAAAAAGAGGCCAGTCATTTAAATCTAACAAAGAACAAAACTGGTCTATGGAAACATATGGGCCATGGTGGGAAGGCAAATAACATGAAGACTACTATACCCAAATGATTTAGGTCAAGGAAACAAGCAATAGGCCCGTAGCAACCACAAGCTAAAATTGAGCTTATGGAGAGAAATAAGTAAAGACAGGGAGATATAAAGGGAATGAATTGAAAGAACAAGGACTGTACTATTTAAAATGTCAAGGCTGAAACAGGTACACGCTGTAGTGCCAAGCAATCTTCTTGTATACAATACGGTTAAGTTACTAGAGAAACACAAAAATAAGGAACATTCAAGATTATTATTTTTAATTTGGCTGATGCCTTTATTACAAGGCAATTTACAAATTACAAATGTCTCAGAAGGCTGTAACATTTACACATTATTCCAATTGCAGCATTAGTAGGTGAAGTGAGTTGCTCATGGTCACACAGTGTCAGTAGTGAGATTTGAACCCACAATCTCAGGACTTGACATCCAAGGCCTTTACCACTGTACCACACTGCCATCCAAACATGAATGTGTTTGCCTGCACAGTGAATGATCGGGGGAGGATGCAATGATCAAAAAGAGGGTCCTCAGACATTAGGCTGTAACGGTCAGCAAGAGTCTGAATTGCTTGTAGTTATTTGTTTTATATATGGTATAAATCTTTTGGCAAAAAAGCTGAATTTGAGAGAAAGACAGAAGAATAGTCAGAACTGTAGGATTTAACAGACTTGAGGCTATAAAAAAAAAAAAAAGATGCAAACATAAAGGATAAAAAAAAAAATGGTGTCTATTTCAGTGAAGAAGAAGAAGAAAAAAAAAGTAAAATCAGCAGGCCTGTCCAAAAGGGGTGAAGACAGATATGGGCAGAGACAGACTGCAGCCTCTCCAGCCCTCACCATGTCACAATAAGATTTGATGCTAGCAGGTTATAGGCCCCTGTTAAACCAGACACAGACAACTAATCATGTAATGCACTGAGATGAATCCTTTAGAGGTACACATGCAAGACAAGGGATTATAAGCAGAGACAGAACAATTTGAGAAGCTAAATGTTTGCAATGCAAATATGGGAGGGTAGAGAGTTTATTTACTGGGAGATACAAGGCACACACCTTGTTTAGTTAGTTTTAAAGTCAATTTCTCCACTATACTATGGTGGAAAAAGGCAGAAACAATAACCATTTGGCTGGAGGGAGAGGATAGTGGACATATTATACCCTTTTCATTTATATGAAAGAATGCACTCACCCTATTTTTTTCAGTCATGCAGGTTTTGTTGTATATAAGCTATACGCTGACTTTATTTAGCAAAGGTTAGAAGCAACATGTTCAGGTTTAAAAGACATGAAACTACTTCAGATTCTCAAACTTCATTGTATGTTTACTGCAGAAAGTTAAGCAAACAAAGAAAAACAGAAGAATCAGCTGCCCTGACCTGCCACAGACTTATCAAAAGCACCTGGAGCAAAAGTTGAGACAGATTTACAAAAGCACCAAAGCAGTTGGAGGGAAAGACACAAGCCATTAGAACTTACCCGGCTGCCTTCTTCATGGTGCTGTTTACTCTGAGAGATGTTAGAGAAATGGCCGGACACTTCCTTGTTGTGCTTACCCATTTCCAACTAAACCACTCCTACTTTTTTTAATCTTGTAACAAGCTGCAGCACCATACACAGAGCATGCATGGGCTGCTGGGGGAGGGGCTGCTAATGAGTGCTCGTCAGCAAATTACAAGGCGGCTTTCTGCAGCATGGGACATTAGACACACCCTGTTGTTAGATACCAACTGCTGGCAGTTACAGTAAAAGAAGCATGGACACCACTTAATTTTGTACAGTGGCCAATCCTCATTATTCACTACTCTGCTCAATCGCATTTCAGGTGTCAGTCATTCACTCAGTCTTCCATCAGATTTGGAGTCAGTCATCAACCTATCTGTGTGGTTTTAATTAGATGCCATTTGCAAAGTATCATCCAATGTCACTCAGATGAGTATTTTTATAACAAATGATGGCGAAGCTGAATTGCACTTCTGTTTCACAGCTCCAGACTTTTAGGTTCAATTCTCTGCCTACTCACAGCTTGTGTGGAGTTTGCACATTTTTTCTTTATATGTCTGGGTTTTTCTCTCACATCCTAAATAAATGATCCAATTGGTGACTCTACAACTGGCCTAGTGTGAATAAACATAAACCTTTCTGGACAGGAATCTTGTCTCAAGTTAGTTCTAGACTACAGCCTGGTGAGGTTCCCTTCACCCTTTATTATGTATTGGAATAAGGGTTTAGAAAAGGAATAAATGAATATCTTTTGTATCAAACCACCACAATCTACTTAGTGACACAAATCAATTGAAACAAATTAATATGTAATCTAAACTAAAAAGCATATGAGACATGACAGCTAATTTAACTAAAGAATGAATCGAAGTAGAACAAAACTTACACAATGTTAAAAAAAAAAAAACAAACATGTTAAACTTGCATCAGGGTTTGGATCTGAGCCACTATCTAAGTCTGCACATTCTCCCCATATTAATGCTTTTCACCAGCTGCTCATGTTCACTTCTTTCATCCCTATGATGTTCAACTTTCTATAGACTGAAGGTGTACAATTATGACAAAATTAATGATCGATTATCGCCTTTGAAATTATAAATACAATTATTAATTTACCAACTGCAAATTCTGTATAAATAAAGCATAGCAGAACCATTTAAAGTTGTGTTAATGTGGAATTGTTAAATAATGGATTTTTTGAAAAATGTAAAAAAATAGTGTTTATTTTTTATTTATTTCTACAATAAACATACAGCACACTTGTTAAAATATATGTGTCACTGTTTTTGTAACACAGTAAAACATATACTTATGAAATAAAAATGCTGTAACACAAACATTCCTTCTTTTTTCTCCAAAACAAATGTTACATCTAAAAAAGCAGGCATCACCACCACTCACAAATGTAAAATATGGAAACATGCTACACACAGGGATTCTACATTGGGATTCTGGTATATTAAGAAAACAAATTTTACATACACATGCAACTGTCCTGTCTCCCTTAAAAGAAGTGGTGAGGCGGCCTTCTGCTGTTATGCACCTAAAATCTGGAATAGCCTGCCAATAGCAATTCGCCAGGCTGATACGGTGGAACACTTTAAAAAACTGCTAAAAACACATTACTTTAACATGGCTTTCTGATAACTTCACCTTCATTTAATCCTGATACTCTGTATATTCAATTCATTATAATAACTATTCATGGTGGCTTTAAAATCCGTACTGACCCCTACTCTCTCTTCTGTTTCTTTTCCCGGTTTTCTGTGGTGGAGATCTGTCCCATCACCACCTAATCAAAGCACCGAGATGTCCTACATTGATGGATTAAAAGCCAGACGTCTACATGACCACCATCAACAAGTTCTTCCAAGAGAACCCTAAATACAAAGAGGACTGTTTCATTTATGTTAGGTAAAATGCCCAGAGGGGACTGGGCGGTCCTGTGGCCTGGAACCCCTACAGATTTTATTTTTTTGTTTTTTATTTTTTGTTTTTTCTGTCCTCCCTGGCCATCAAACCTTATTCTTATTCTATGTTAATCATTGTTGTCTTATTCTAATTCTTACTTTGTCTTTTATTTCTCTTTTCTTCATCATGTAAAGCACTTTGAGCTACATTATTTGTATGAAAATGTGCTATATAAATAAATGTTGTTGTTGCTGTTGTTCTGGATTACCCTCTATATGACAGACTTCCAGCACCACTGACAATGTGTGACTATGAGCAAGTCACTTTGTCTACCTGTGCTGCAAATGAAAAATCAAACAAAATGCAACCAGTTGCATCTCAAATGTAAGTCTTAAAAGAGTATAAAGTCTAGAAAGAGATCTGAAAAATATAACATGCTTTTCAAACCAAATTCTCAGTTTTGATTTCCTTTTACCTCAGTTGTATAGTTTTGTCTAAAGCTATTTCTCCAAGTGAATTTTAGAAGAAACATCTGTGACAAAGTAATTCTTAAATGAAACCTCAGGTAACTGTCCTGTCTCCCTTTCTGTTTACCCTAAGCACAACGGACTTCCAGCACAATACTAGCGTTTGCCATCTATAGAAATTTTCAAATGAATCCTCTATCATAGGCTGCATTAATAATGGCGAGGAGTCAGAATACAGGAAGGGTGTAGAGGACTTTGTCTTTTGATGCCGGGACAACAATCTGCAACTCAGTATTAGCAAGACAAAAGAAAATGGTCACCATTCTGGGTGAGGACATGAAAGTGGTGCAGAGCAACAAGGTCCTGGGGCTTCACATAAGCAACAAACTGGAATGATCTGACAACACAGTAGTGCTGGACAAGAAGGACCAGAGCAGACTATACTTACTAAGGAGATTCTGGTCTTTTGATGAATGCAGCAAGTTGCTGAAAATGTTTTACCAGTTCATAGCAGCCAATGTGTTATTCTACGCTGAAGTCTCCTAGGGAAGCAAACTGAGCTCAAAAGCAGGCTTTCCTGAACAAACTTATCAGAAAACATTACTCCGTCACTGGGTGAACCCTGGACACAATGGAAGCTATTATAGAAAAAGAGGAAGGTGGCAACTGGATGCTACTATGAACAATCTGGACCATCCTCACCAAAAGGCTCTCTCCTGGAATACTTTTAGCCACAGGTTTGTTCATTCCACTGTAGTGTGCTAAAAAGTGCCTCTTAGGGGTCTTTTCTACACACTGCTATCAGGCACTTGAATGCTTCCTTATGATGTACTCATAAAGCTCATTTTGAAATATCTGTACAATACACATTTATTTATTTATTGATTGAGTGACTGATTGATTGGCTGTATTATTTGTCCTATGAGTATGTATCCTTGTTTTTTTGTGTTTCTGCAGCTAAATTTCCCAATGGGATTAATAACGTTTAATTAACTTAATCTAACTTTTAAGTACATAATATAATCTTAATAAAATCACAACCTGTAGTTCTTTTTACATACCTGTATAACACATTAAATGTATTAATATCTGTGGTGGGCTGGCGCCCTGCCCGGGGTTTGTTTCCTGCCTTGCGCCCTGCGTTTGCTGGGATTGGCTCCAGCAGACCCCCGTGATCCTGTAGTTAGGATGTAGCGGGTTGGATAATGGATGGATGGATGTATTAATATACAGCATTAATATTTAGCAAGCTCAAGAAGTATACAGATCGCAACACACTGTTACATGCTGCGGCCAAAGCTCTGGTGTCTACTCCAGACTAAGTCCTTGAGCAGCTGCATCACTGTTTTTGAGGATAGTATTGTAAGCATCTGCTTTTCAGTGTAAATTCTTCATCAGTATAATGAAGCGTTAAGCTCATGGACACTTCCATAGTTCTACTTAATCAGAAGTCCATTGTGTTACATACACCGACACTTTTTTCAGCTTCATTTCAATTCGGAATAAAGTATGAGTAATGAAACTTTGGAAAAATAATTGTGGGAGGGAATGACATATCTGTTGCCTTGGATGTTGATCACTTTTAAAGTCTTCATTGTTTTAAAACAGTTTTAATTGGAGGCTTGTCTTTTGATAATTAAAATGTGATGGCTTCTTTTATCTGAATTTGCTTTCGATAACCTGCTGGATACAGTCCTGCATTATAGCGTAAGCAGATAATTAATAGTTAATTAATTGTTACTGAGTAATTAATGGTTACCTGTGTCAGCAACCTAATGTTACTGGAACTTGGTGCTGCTAGCTTTTCTTTCATGTGCTCTCCATAATAAACTACATGACTGAATTTCAACAGTTGCATAGATGTTTGCTTGTGGTTCTGCAAGAGTTCGCACAGTATGCTTTTGTGATCAAAGGCATTGCTATTAAAAGCAAAACAATTCCAAATTGCAGACAATTCTCTTTAGGTTGGCTGTAAAACATATGGAAAATGTCAGGTCTGCACGAATTCTCAATTTTTCTGCAGGTTGCTGCAAAATTGAGAAAGAAATGTTCACCTTTTAAAAGATATTGTTTGGGATCATTCAGCACGGTCGCCTGTAACTATTCATGAAGTCAGAACCTTCAGATTTATAAACACACTTGCACTTAGTGCATATGTCTGTGCTTGATTACAACACGCATTTGAGGTTTTGGGAAGTCTGTTTAGAAGAAATCTTGATTCCTGACAGAGTGGGAGTAACTAAATGGAATGCAGTAATCACCACTTTTTGAAGTTACAGTAATATATTGAGGTAGCTGTAATCATAATCACAATTAATAATTCGTACAGCCCTACTATAGACTGACTATTGGCTTTAAATTGTATGAGAACAAGTGAATGAGCGTGCCCGCTGAAAGATGGGATTCCTATACCAAGTTAGTGCCCTCCTACCAGGATAGGCTGTTTAATTCATGAGATGCGAAGTTTATTAAGACTCAGGAAATCTCAAACTGAAAACAAGAATGTTTCAAATAGCAACCCTTTACAGTATACTGTTTTGCTTTTACGACAGGATAGTCTATGTGGGGCACTAGATTAGTGTGAATAAAGGAGGACTGAGAAATATGGAAATGAGTGGCATCAAATTGAACATGAAATTAATTGTTCTAAATACATCTGTCTAAAATAATTGGTATCACTAAATACATGCAGATTTAAGGTCTCAATAAGAGATCCCTATCAGTGGCTTACGGAGATGAAGTGATCTCTGGTCATTCCACTGATTGTAGCTGATAATAACCTTGATTGTTCTGTGTTTTTATTTGAACATATTTGAAAATTAGCCTCATTCTTTTTCAGCAGTAATTGATTCAAACCATGCACTTACGAGACTTTCAGGGCACTTAAGAAGCATTATAGGTGATATGATAATGATAAAACTGTCTACAAATACATACCCAGAAGACAGAGTGCTAAGGAGTTCATATAGCTGCACTCCAGACACCCCTAACCACATACCAGGATACCAAACTATTTTTTCACTATCTGCACCTACAAAAAGCAAGAAACTGATCTAGCTCCCTAAAATAGGTGATAAACGTGACATGCAGGACTGTGGAAATGGTACTGGTAATATTGTCATTTGAACAGAGGATAAGATAGTTTGTGCTCTGATCTCAGATTTTGTAGCCTGTTAAAATACATCCTTACCCCTCTTTTTTCCCACTAGAGGAACTGCTAGAAGAAGTTGTCCTGCTCCGGGAATCTGCAGACCCTTCCCTTCTCAGGCTGGACAGCCGCTCTGTAGACATGCTCCTTGAGAAACTGCTGAGAACAAAAAGTAGAGAAATTTACCTAATGCTTTTGTATAATTTGATATTGGTTAAATCAGTCTACAGAATACAGTGGTAGAAGGAACTTGTTATTGATTTTCACTGCACCAAAGAGCTTCTATGTCTTGTCACTACTCAGGGACTAGATATACAGTAGAGGCAGCACACTCCTACAAGTACTTACTTGTCAGTCCACATCAATGACAGGTTGGACTGGGTTCCTCAGAACACAGAGGAACTATATAAAAAATGGCAGAATGGGCACTTTTTTCCTTGGAGACTATATTCCTTCAATATGAGTAGTGACATCCTTCATACAACAAATTATTCAGCCAAAGTATGTCAAGAAATGGTATAAAGGAGCCCCAGTAGCATAGTGTAATCTATGTACTGTATTGATTTATTTAAAGAGCTTGTGTAAAAAGCCAAATTTACCCCTAGGACAAATACAGTTCTGTCTATCTAGTAATTAGATTGCGATTTAAGGGTGGGCATTGGTAGACCTGTCAGAGCCCGGTCCTATTGTAGAACTCAAAATCACATATTTTATAAAGGGTCACTCATAGCCTAGTCTAGATGAAGCTAGTCTTACTGTATAATACATATGTTTGGAGATAAACATGAGTGAATTTTGCCTAAAATTGGGTGGGAACGATTAGATGGCTCACTGAGTATCATATTTCAAAACCAATCCAAAACCTCATGAAGGTGGTACTCAAAGTAGGGGCAGTGATTCTGAAATGCAAAGATCGGAGATGCTCTTGTTAACCTAGTACAACAGAGAACAAGCTTCTGTTTATGATGAACTGTCTATAGTCAAAATCTCCCTTAAAAAACCCTATTAGACATATAAATGTTTGTCACATGTGCAGAGTGCACATTTTAAAAATAAACAAAACCTGATACAAGGGAAACATTTTTCTGTAGCATCAGATTATACATCAGCATTCAACTGCATCAATGGATGAATGGTATACATGAACAATATGTTGTAGCAGGTGCTGTGAGTGCTCCCTGTTGTTCAGCATTATGATGATAGTGAAAGAGTTGATGTTAGCTTGATGGAATTGACAGCTATATTTATGAAAATATGAACTGCAAAATATGCATTTGAAGCAAATGTGTGTCACACTTTACCGAAAAGACTATTGTTAAGAAAGCTAATAATAAAGAGCTATAGGAGATGCAGATTTTAGCATTCAAAACACTAGAATCAATAAATCTGCCTAACAACACCTGTAGATACACAGATGAGGCTGTACAGCATTGATCTTCTGATTGCACGACTAAACAAATAACTAACGAAATTTAACATTACTATCTAATTGGAAATGCAAACATACCATGATAAAATAGCCGTAGCATTTTAACACATTCTATATCCATAGACCACAATGCTTATCTAAGTTCTATTTGCTTCTGTTATGTCATATAGTAATGCAACAGTTAAAATGATATCATAGCAGACAGAGGCATTTCTCAATATGTGTAGCCCAGTAGCTGCGATGGTCTGTGTGTCTGTCTGTCTGTCTTTCTCTCTGCCCCCCATGTTGCTTATTACAATGTGCAAATGAAACTATTACGCTTCAGTTTTCTTGTGCTACTGAGCTCAAGAATGGATCGCAGCAATTTTAGCTTTTTATTTTCTCTCAGTGTCAGGTCTTTTGTCAAGTATATTCTACTCTTTCTCTGAAACCCTGGCCGTGGTTTAAAATACAGAAACTGAAGTGATGGGTGTTTTAGGGAAAAGCCCTGTAGTTGCAGACTTAGCAGTGCAGGATTTCACCACTATTCACTACATACTTTTTAACGGGTTGTCCCCAGATGTGTATTCTTGTTTGAAAATCTTGTCTGGCCTCATGAGGCTAAGTGCAGCCACACCTAGAGATAGTGGGCAACTGCTTCGTTGCAAAAGAAGCAAAAATGCGAGACCAAGAAGCTCTTCAGTAACCTCAGGGTCAAAGAAGGCACAAAAAAGTCTACTAAAAAGTAATGGTAGTAATGTATGAACAAAGCAGGCAAGCCTTATTTGATTAGAAAGAGACGCAGCAAATGAGACCCATGCTATACTGGGTGCTCAGCTCAAAATGACAGGTGTAAACCATATTAGGTTCATTCTGGATATAACATTTTTGTGACATTGGTACTAATGACAAATGTGAAGGCAGAACAGAGAATTCCACTCAACTGAATGAACCCCAGCATTTCTGTGAACTTCAAGCTTACTCCAAACCCTTCTTAATACTGCCGTGCTCAAAAATTTCTCCTCTATGTATTCTCAGCAAATACAAGGAGGTAATCTAAATAGGCTAAACCCCTTGCCAGTCTCTACTGCAGCAGCATCACTAACACTACTTCATATAACATATATCCCTTAAACTGAGAAGCAAAGGTAGCCTGCACTCAACTGAAGAAGTGAAAAAGTCAAAGAAAATTCCCTGTATGTTTGAGGTCACTGCTATGTCTGCGTAATCCAGCTTTGTTTCCTTTTTATGTCCTTTTGCCTATAAATTACAACATGTCAGCTTACAATAAAAGTATGGTCAAACAGGACTTTTCATAAAATGGCTGGCCTTCTGGTCTTAGAAGCACCATCACCCTTATACAGAAAAGTCATGCCTTATAATTTTCATGCAAATAACTCTAATTTACTCAATAACATCCTTAAAAATAAGAAATATATCATTGAGTAGCTGTGTTACCTAAGATAATTGGCCACAGTTATAATGCCATTGGTTAATCGGATGCATCAGAATTACCAACTAACATATTTAAATCAGGGGCTAATATCAGTTCCCTAGATTTCCATACTCTTGAACACGCTAGGTATAATTAGCTATTAGTAAAACATTTTTGCTGTAGATCACTTCCTGCTTTTATTGGTGACTGACCTTGGTCATTGGAAAACAAAATTATACAAGAAACTGTATTCTTTTGAACTGAAATGAGAATTTTGGGTATAAATATAATTTCATCCTGTAGCACATCCTGTAATCTTGCATCATTACAACACTTTGGAGGGTTTAGATTAAAAGCACTGATGTTTACTGGTTGCCCAAGAAATAAATTGATTGTTTTAAGCATTGTACAGAAAAGAACAGGTGAAAAGAAATAATATAGTGAACAATGTACAACATCCATCTTGTCTATATTCTGTCTGTGGGGAACCAGTTTACTAATCTACACAAGTATTTAAACTGACCAGTGTATGCCATGGCTCCTGACTTGTGTTGCACCCAGATTTTGAAGTGAGCTGAAATGCTATGCTTTCACTTCACACACATTATATATTATAATGGGATCCAGGTGTCGTTCTGGAATAGGCTGTCCTCTGTGTTGTAATTAGACTTTCTGTTTTCATTTAGGTTGCATCTCACAATAGGGTCCATGGCCTCAAATGGAAAGGTGCACAGTTCATGTTAGTTTGTTGTGTTATTTTTATTACATCTACTATTGGTTCTGACTCTCTGCAATAAGGAACTGGAAATAGCGAGTTGTAAAATAAATAAACAGACACAAGACTTACTTACCAGACACTTTTTACAGAGTATTCAGGCATTAATACACTGCAAACAGTATAAGGGAACAAAATAAACATATAATGCTACTGTTGTGACTGTACAAAACCTGCCACTTACAGCCATCAGAGACACTGTTAGCCATTTATTCATAATGTACAGAAAGAAAATTAACAATAAAACATGATGCCCAAAGAATTAGATGATGTTTGTAATTCCTGGTGTAAAAGTTGAATCTTAATTCCATGCCCAGCAGCCATACCATATGCACCTGAAGCTAAAGTAATCCACCTGAAGCTAAACCTGTTTTGGCCCAGCCAGTACTTGGATGGGAGACTAACCAGGAAAAGCTTGGGTTGCTGCTAGAAGAGGTGTTGGCGTGGCCAGCAGGGCCTGTTGTTTGAATGTGGATCCCAAAACCCCATTGCAGTTACGAGGACACTGTGCTGTAAAAATGGCACCATCTTACAGATGACACAAAAAAATTAAGATCCTGATTCTTAGTGATTCTAAAAGATCCCGGGGCATTGATCGTAAAAAGCAGGGCTTATCTCGATGTCCTGGTTAAATTGCCCATCACAGCTTTGTCATCCCCTGTCTCTAACTGGCTAACTGTCTCTCACTCCTTCACCACATAACAGCTAAAATGTGGTAAGAGTGCTGGCACAAAATGGCTGCCTTTGCATTATCTAGGTGGATGCTGCACATTAGTGGTGGTTGAATTGGGTCCCAGCTTACTATATAAAGCACTCTGAGTAGTGAGAAAAACACTATATAAATTTAAAAATTATTATTAGGGTAAAAGAGTTGGCTGCAGTATTATTTAGTTTGATGGGATCATGATTATTCATATTTTATTACCATATCATTATCAAAATATGCAAAAACTTCATCTAAGTAAAACAGTTTAATATTGTTGTGCTTGTGCCATTGTGTTAACATGTACCATAGCATATTTGGGATCACATACAAGTTTGTTATAATGTGCAGAGTACACCACTCAATTTACACACTGCTATTACAATCTACGTAAGATGGACAGTATTAAAATTGTACAGAGTGAATTACATACTGTAGAGGGTGACCATCTACAAAGGAGAAAGGCAGCACAGGACAAGGATAGGGCCATAAAGAAGAAAGAGACTCTTACATGTTGGCATCTATGCAAGTGACCATGCAAGGCAGGAAAGCGGACATTGCCAGGAGGTGGTGTCGATAAAAATGACACGGAGTTCCTATAGTGTAGAGAAATAATAGCAGCTACAGTGGCAGCTATACGCACAAAACAGTCAAAGAAATACATAGTTGGCTAGAAAATGCAAGATCTAGATGTCTCTGTATTAAATCCTTGCATCATGCCCTAACTTAGGTGCCAGATTGACTTACCTAGTATAGCGTGGTACCATTTCCTTCTTTGGAGAAGATGGGGATGAGGGATACCCACCCAGCTTCCTCTGTGGGATGTACCCATTAGCAAAGCTAGGCTTGGAGGGCAAAGCTTGCAGGATCTGTCTCACTGAAAGATAAGTAAGAACCGAGCTCAGTAAGGTTTCTATAGTAGGGCTTATAAATTAGATGTAGTGGCTGGTGCTCACTCACTTTCTGCTGCGAGCATAATTCTTACCATCTACTACTTAAAGTGTAAGCATATTGTATGAAACATTTCATGCCAGTAGTATTTTCAGATTAAATACATCTACTCCTATCCTCGAGACTGAGTTGAAACAAATGAGTCTGGAAAATTAAAGAATTAACTTAGTCATAGAAATATCACATATGCCACACATTTCCAGCTTTTTCTGCAGGCCAAGGAAAGTAGAAGTAGCATCAAATAAAAAGCAGTTGTCACATCTGATGTTTTTTGCAGGTTATTATCGAGGTTAATGCTGAAGAGAAAACAACAAATAGTTAGATGACAGTGCTGGGGTCTACACAAGGGCATCACTGTATCAGATGAGAGTCAAGGATCATGTAGTCAACTCTAATGCACAAAACATTGGATGTTTCATCCATCCATCCATTGTCCAACCTGCTATATCCTAACTACAGGGTCACGGGGGTCTGCTTGAGCCAATCCCAGCCAACATAGGGCACAAGGCAGGAAACAAACCCCAGGCAGGGCGCCAGCCCACCGTAGAGCACACACACACACACACACACACACACTCACCACACACCAAGCACACACTCGGGACAATTTAGGATCGCCAATGCACCTAACCTGCATGTCTTTGGACTGTGGGAGGAAACCGGAGTACCCGGAGGAAACCCACGCAGACACGGGGAGAACATACAAACTCCACGCAGGGAGGACCCGGGACTCCTAATTGCGAGGCAGCAGTGCTACCCACTGCACCACCGTGCTGCCCCACATTGGATGTTTTAGCTGAAAATTATTAACCATTTCCACTTGCTTACCATATGCTAAGCTCTCACTTACTTTTTGTGGGTCCAATTCTTTTTCCAAAAAACTGACTTTGCTCTTCATAACTGCTGAGTCGCCGAAGCACATCTGCCAAAGCTGCTTTTAGAAGCTGAATCTCATCTTCCTGAAGCTGGACACGCTGTTCCAGGTATGAGAGACGGTCATCAACTTCCATTGAGCTACTGACTGATAAACTGTCATCTATAAAAGAAAAATAAGAAATCATAAGTCTTAAAAATGAAATTAAAAACAAATCAAATTAACTTAGTCCATCTTCAACTTTAATTAACTAAAAGAAAATGTAATTGATTCTTCACAAATACATCAACATGATTGATGAATTTGCTCAAAATAGTATTTTTTTGTATGTAAATACTGTCTAGAGTTTATTTTATCTTCTCATACCAAATATTACAGAGGCATAGTGAAGACCATTTAAAAGGGGGGCTGAGAACTCCTGATCCCTAATGACTTTTATTTTTTCCTTACTAAAAGTGCCAATGCTGAAATACACTCATAAACAGAAAATGGAAGCAGAGGGAATTTAACACCTCTCTCCTCTGGTTACACTCCACCCAGGATGTACAAATGGGGAAGAATAGATACAGAGGATAATTTCAAATTTAAGGATAGGGACTAACCCCTATGAGGTGGAAAATTACCCCAAGAAGAAAAAAATAACAAGTCCAGACACACAAACAGAAAATCAGGTTTGCAAATTCTGAATTATTGTTAAAAAATTTGGATGCCAAAGTAAAAGCTTAATTTACCAAGCACCCCTTGTGGTCAAAATACGTATGCATTAAACTACAGATAAAGTGTTAAAATTATACAATCAATAAATGTGTCACTATCCAGTATAAAAACACATTAGATGAGGCCAACACTAAAGCAAGCAGAACAAAAATACAGTGAGATAAAGCTGTGTCATGTTTTCCTGGCTGTTTTCCCAGTGACCACTCTTTCATTTTCTTAATCCACTTTGTCTAATCTGGGGTAGTGGACACCCAGAGCATTACAAATATTAATGGAGGAAGGCAGGAACCAACCATGGGCCTTTTGTCAGTCCTCTGCAGGGCACATACTTACACAAATGCACACACACAAATACTTATAATTCAGGGTCAGCAGCTAATCTGTTTGTTTATCGCTGCAATGTGGGAATTTCAGTTCTAAGAGAAAAGTCACAGGGATAACCTACAAACTTTACACCATGATCAGCTTGGAAATTGAGAACAGGATGCTGGAGCTGTGGGGTAGCAGCAGTCTGGAGTGAATGCACAATCAGAAAATATTCAACAAGTCTTTCCTTCCTCTTCACATGTTTGTTACAATTCAGTAAATGTATAACCTAAACAAATTAATTAAATACTGTAAATATTTCTTTGTATTCTGTTCATTCACTTTCAAGACTCATGTTCTTCCATTACAGGGTCACAGAGGCTTGAGCCTATTCCAGATACTAGTCCACCACAGGTAATACATTCTTACACTTGGCCAATTTAGATTGTCATTAAATCTAATGTGTCTTTAAGAAGTAGGAGAAAACTGGGGTATCTAGAGAGAACACCCACAGAGACACAAGGACACAAATGGTTATGTCAAGATGCTAATGTAACCTGTATGTGTGTGTGCTATACCACCAATTATGTTGTCTGTTAGGCTTTTTCTCTGAATTTACTGTCTTAATCTTCTTAGTTTATTTATTTGGTATGTACAATGCTATATACTGTATACCCTGCCGTTCTTTGTGAAGGGCCTTGTGCATGGGAAAGGAGCTATATAAATAAAATGTATTATTATTATTATTATTATTATTATTATTATTATTATTATTAAATCATAAACTTTGTATAAACAACAACAGCAAATGAAAGGAAATGAACCTGGGTTACTATAATGCTGAAGCAGCAGTGCTAACCACTCAACCATTATGCTATCCACTATTTAAATATGTAGTTTAAAATAAATATGAAATAATGCCATAATGCCACTGGCTACTGTACAAATATTGCCTCAAGAAAAAGCGTCTTGGGTTCGAAATTCATTTCCCATTCTTTGTGTGTCTGAAGCTAACATCTTCTCTCCTGTATTTACCTGGATTTTTCTGTAGGTAATCTAGTTCTCTTCTTAAATCCTCTAGGATGTGTTTATTAGATAAATTGCAGATTCTAAATTGGCCTCATGGGTACATTTGTGAGTAGGCCCTGTGATGGTGTAAGGACAGGGCAGAGCCTCACCACCCTTGAGATGGATTAAGTGGGTAAGATGATACAAGTAAAACTTTCTTTGTATTATGTACACATGACAATTAAATTTCAATTAATTTTGAATGCTATACAATTAAAAAAAAATACACCATCTTTTTATGAAAACTCTATGTGCATATTAACAAAGTAATTTATTCTCAAATTTCAAGTTCAGTATGAATATTTATCAAGTGTCTCAGAGTAGGAAAAATGGTCCTAACTGGCTCAAAATTCTCATAGTGATCCAAATTTGGTCCTACAGTGTATGAGTAAAAGCATTTTATCAATTTTCCTAAATTAGGAAAGTACTCTTAACTTCACCTGGAATTATGAGAGCTCAAAAGCTGTCCTAACACACTAGCAGCTACCAAAAGAAGGTATTCAGGCAGAGATCACCACACAAGTTCTGGGAAAGGCTGAATGTTTTAAAAATGCTGGACAACAATGAATTCATAAAAAGATATCTTTTTAACAGAAACAGAATAATGTGAGTAACCATTTACACACAGAGAAGTCATGAATAGTTGGCAGCTTTGCAACAGAGATGATTTGGGTTTGTCACAACCTTTTCTTGAATTTTGCACCAAATTTTAATGCCATTACACATAAGGTAATACTCAGATTTATATATTTTAATGTTAAAGCACACTGAATTCTTTCCAAACATCACACAAATAAATATCAGTGCTCTAAGTGTGGATACATATGTGAATTGCAAGCAGTATCACAGTAACAGTACACAGGTGGTCATAGATGCAAACTGTATTGTATAGCTAGCATATTACACTTGGAGACAGGTGGGGCTAAATGGGTGATTGACAGCAAAATGACACTAACCCCTGGAATAGTCATGTTACGGTTAACAAGACTGGAAAGACTGAGGATAGCAGGGAATTGGATAAGCAGAATCTCACAGAAGATATGGGTGAGATCACAGAGGGAGTCATGGCACACCACAGTATCCTATAGAATGAACATGACTTATAACTGTGGCTAGTTTTAGTAGAACTGTTAGCTAATGAGGCACTTCTCCCGGCCATAGCAGCACGATGGCAATTCTTCTCAAAGTATAGCTGTGGATTGTTCATTGTTAAAAAAACACGTACATTGTTGGGCTTTACTCTCATTTAGTGTGTGTGTCTTGGTCTTTTCATCTTGGTGCTCGCTACAGTATTATTTATGATATTATTGCAAAGGGGTAAAATTAGCATATATTTCCTACCTTATTAGTTTTCCTTCTTTTTCATCTTTAAATAATATTATCATTATCTTTGTGGTGAAGTCTTAGCATTAGTATCAGGAAACTACAAAGAGTTATCAAGATTTTCAAGGACTATAAAACTTCATTATTAGTACAATTTTATGGCTTGGGCTGCAATATACTTGTGACATCATTCATTCTCAAACACAAACTTTTTCTCCTAGGTGGAAGTAAAGGTAGGATGCTTCATAAATACTTCTCATGTCTTACTCTAAGGTAAGGCAAATTCTTATCATAGTCTGCCTTTTGGTGCAATTCCTAGGAATAATTCTGAAACACTTGATAAACATGGACCAATATCACAATAAGGGTAATGGGATTTACACACAATAACTCATTTTGGAAAGTGCATGGATTTACTGCAGGTTAATGTTCTAAAATGACATAAGATGGCACCATTGCTCTATCAACCATAGAGGCGAGTGTAATGGCCAGTCTCAAGGTTTTGTGATTATTTGAAGGAATGAAATTAACTTTACATATGTAAAGTTACCCACTGTTTCACAAGCACTGTAACATTTTGCTCAGACTGTATTGCTGATAATGTGATAAAACACAATTATGTTGATTCGCACCTTTATCTTTACTAAGAATTTTTTGTTGCGTTTACTCCTCGCCCTTGCTATCTACCCATTTCAAAAGGCACATTTCACAAGAGCCCTTTTGGTTCAGCTGTATTTATTTGTTTGTTTGTTTGTTTAATGGTGAAGTCTGGAAATATTTATATAACAGCATAACATTAGCCTCAATGCTATCTAATATAACAGACTAAAAAAAGCTCTTGCAATTCAGTTTTATATATCAAACTCCTTCATGGATTCAGTGTTCTTGGTATGAAATATATTCCCCAATATTGTCCATGTGGATTTGAATCATTACATTCTCCCTCTGTTTACTCTCTGAGTTTTCCTGCAGGTGCCTGTGTTTTCCCTTCCACAGATAAGATTGAAAATGTATTCTAAACTGACCCCATGTGAACGCAGTAGGTGTGTGCCCTGTGAAAAGCTCCTTTCCACGAATGTTTCCTGCTTTATAACCAGTGTTTCTAAATTAGGCTCTGCCACCTCCCTCATGATCATAAAGTGAACTAAAGCAGTTTTGAGAATATTGTCAATTATAAACAATATTTATACGTGTGTTCAGGTTTGCTTATCGTGCCCCCTGGCACTTAGGCAGCAACAAAGTTCATCCACCCTTGTCTATCCTTGGCCAATTTCTACACAGTTCCCCGGTTTGGCAATGTTGCTTCTCACTATTCTCCAACACTCTGATCCATACAGTAGTACTGACAAAACACAACTCTGGTAGAGGAACAGTTTGGTGTGAATACTATTCTGAGCTGATCTCCATACACAGTTCATAGTTCTGAAGGCTCTTCTTACCTTAATGAGTCTGCTCTGAATATCGCTTCCGGTGCCTCCATCTGTTCTGACTACACTGCTGAGATGGGTGAATGTGTCTATGACTGGTAAATCCTGACCATTAATCTTCATAGACACTGCATTGTCTGTGTTTAGCAACATTGTCTCTGTCTTTTTCCGGCTTACCTTCAGCCCTATCGCATTAGCAAAGGTGTTGAGGTGGTCCATTTTCTCATGCATGAGGCGTTGTGTGTGTGAAAACATTGCAATATCATCTGCAGACTAGATCTTCAAGTGTTGTAAAGGGTGTCCACCTAATGCCTCTCAGTGTGTCTTTGTCGGACTGCTGCATAATCTAGTCAATGGCAAACAGTGTAACAGACATTATTTCACTAATGCTATTATTTATTTCTTTTCCTGGTGGTTCCACATTAATATTAAGTTCATCTCCTGCTTCTAGGATTTCCATATCTTCTTCTGGTGCAGGTCTGTATAATACTTTTTTAAAATGTTTCATCCATTGGCCTTCCTGTTCCTCTTCTGTTGTTAGAAGGCTTCCTTGTTTGTCTTTAACAGGTACTACTGTTTTCATTCTACCCTTGTCGCATATATCTTTTGTGAACTTCTAGACCAGGGGTCCTCAATCGTGGTCCTGGAGGCCAACAGTGCCTGCAGGTTTTTGTCCAACCCAGTTGCTAATAAGAAGCACCTATTGCTCAAGTAACACTTCTGCTTCATTTTAGTGGTCTCGCTCGTTAAGATTTTGAACCCTTATTGCTTATTTAAGTCTTAAACAGCTGTATTTTTGGTTTTTAATTGCTCTTAATTAGCAATAACATGCAAATGACAAAAGAGACCAGCATTTCCCCATTTAGCTTGTTACCATTTACACCTGTGTGTATTTATCATGCACTATTTGGTTTAACTAAATACTTGGAAGGAAAGTGAAGAGAAAAAGTGAAGGACTGAGAATTACTCATCCATTTTAGCCTTCAAATCATTTGGATGATATCCTTAGAAAGGGGAAGAAAATCTAGGATATGAGAATTACCTGACATAGCAGAGTTAAAGTACAAACAAGCCATGAAAGTAAATTATTGACAAGAATTTCTTTCTAATTAAGCAACCGGGTTTGAACAAAAACCTACATCCACTGTGGCACTCCAGGGCTGTGACTGAGGACCCCTGTTCTAGACCTTTTCCTGTTCACTCTTACCAGAAGCCTCTTCAGCTTGCACTGCAAGAACATCCAAGAAGGCTCGTTTGTCTGCCCTCACCATTCTCTTCACAGATCTATGGGCTTCTCTATATTGCTGTTTTAGCCTTTCTTGGAGTCTAACTAATTTGGTGTCATTCAGCTTCTTTTTAAGTCTACATCGTCCGTCAATGGCTGACCATGTCCCTTCTGGTGTCCATTCCTTTCTTATCCCTTTCTGTCTATAGCCTGAACATTCTTCACTGCTCTTAGTGAACAGCGAGGCCACACACTTCCACTTCTGATTAATGCTTTCTTCATTATTCTCACTCTCTATATCTGTAATGCCTGGCATTTGTTTTTTATTTGAATAACAAAAACGTTCTTGGCTTCACTGTTCTTCAGCAAGTCCACACTGACACGTTTCTGTGAGATGGTCTTTCGCCAACATGCATTAAATGTAGTTAAAACACAAACCACAACTGAACATGTACTTTAATATATGTACATATAGATTACATAAAGAAAGAGGCATAGTGGCACACTGGTTACAGCTGCTTCCTTACAGCTCCAGATTTCTCATTTCCAATATCAGTATAGCACTGTCTTTGTGAAGTTTGCACTTTCTCTACAACAGACTATGTCTGGAATTAATGTTGCTTTAGACTGTGCTACCTAATGACAAAATATAATTGGAAGTTAAAATTTGCCTTAGATACTGCATTTATACCTTCTGCTGGCACAATTTCACATAGGAATTGATAGAAACCTAGACCAAAAAAAAAAAAAATCACTGAAGTGTTAAACAAAGTATACTCTAGTGGTTCAACACAAGTGCTCCCTTACAGCTTCAGGAACACAGGTGTCATTACTGGTGTGGTTACTATAGAACTGAAGATTACAATATACCCCATATCTGCACATTAATTTTCCAAACACTAAATATACATGAATGAGTGTGGCTGTATGCCTAAGTATGCCTTGCAGTGAAATGACCATCCAGAGTTGGTTCTAGCCAAAGTCTAATATAGGCACAGGCTTTGGCTCAAAAGGGACTTTGTGATTGGTTAAAGCAGATTCAGAAGCAGGATGGAAACTTCATATGTTGGGTCAGTCTTCATTATTTCAGCACCTTGTCAGAAAATAGGGAAGAATAAAAATATAAGTAAATACCTATGCTACCTATCTTTGGGTCACAATAGACCATAGGCTGAAAAGAAAATTCTAATTCCTGCAACATGTATCTCTTAATAATATAGTCAAAGTAACATGGTTATAACCTCAAGGATATAGGGGAGATGTTCTATGTAGCACATGGAAATCATGAGGAATTAGCTTCAATAATTTTTACACAACTTGACAGAGATTGATCAATATACAGTAAAAGGAGAGCTTGTATTCAGTAAACCATATTACTCAAAAATGCATTTTATTAAACTGAATGTCTTAACATCTGGAAATACAGATGTGCAACACTTCTGAAGAAAAGCCTGAGTTGCTGCCAGTGCTACATATTCTATAACATTGAATCACAGCAGATGTTATTTGGCTTGTTTAACAACAGAAAAAGACAAATGCCAAAATCTTCCAAATTAATTACAAATATAAAAAAAAACCTAACTGATCAAATAAGTATTCATTGCTTTAATATAACACACTTAAATACTTATTGGTGGGGCCTGTTGGTTTTAGAAGTCAAACAATTAGTTAAATGTAGATTACCTGTCTGTAGTCAAAGGATGGGGACAAATTTGTTAGTCCTCTTACAGCTCATTGAAAAAATGCTGTATGCCTTCTGAAAAGTGATTAAACGAAAACCAGTTGCCCCATGTATACCTGCATTCCTTTGATATGTCATTGAGTATAGCAAAGCAAGTATTGCTTATTCTACAAAGGTATTCTAAAATGGCATGGATGCATTTGTTGGTATCCATAGAAAAGTTCATAAATAATCAGATTTAAGCAATTTTTTACTTAGCCATTTCCTTTAATTAGTATCATATGTGTCTCCACCCGTGCATTCAGTCATTCAGCCTAATTAAATGGAAAAAAGTAGTCACTCTGCTGTTTGGTATCATCATGTGTCCCACACTGAACATGGACCAGAGAAAGCAAAAGAGAATGTTGTCTGAGAAGATCAGAAAGAAAATTATAGATACGCATGTTAAAGACAAAGGCTATGAGACCATCTCCAAGTAGCTTGATGTTCTTGCGACAACAGTTGCAAATGATATCAAGAAGTTTAAGGTCCATGGGACTGTAGCGAATGTCCCTGGATGTGGCTGCTAGAGTAAAACTGACCCCAGCAAGTGCAGGACAGCAACAATGGTAGACAAAAAGCCAAGGACAACTTCCCAAAAGATACAAGCTCAACGTGGTCAAGGTCTGATCGTACCATTTGTCAGTTTCTGAGTGACAGTGGACTGTGGAGGACTCCAACACTGGAAAAACATAAAAAAAACAGACTGGAATTTGCTAAAAAAAAAAAAAGGCCACAATGCTCCAGGGAAAATATCCTTTGGACAGATGAAACAAAACTGAAGCTCTTTGGCAAGTCGGGTCAGCTGTATGTCCATAGATGAAAAAAATACGTTTTCAGTGAAAGGAGCACCATATCTACTGTGAAACATGGAAAAGGCTTGGTTATGTTTTGATGCTGCTTTGCTGCACATGGCGCAGGGAGCAATGAAATCTCAAGACTATTAAGATATTCTGGAGCCAAATGTACTGCCTAGTGTCAGAAAGGTCTGTCTCAGTTGCAGGAAGCAGATCCTCCAACAGGATAATGACCCAACACACACAGCTAAAAGCACCCAGGGATGGCTAAGAACAATATATTGGACTATTCTGAAGTGATCTCCTATGGGCCCTGATTTGAATCCTATTGAACATCTTATGGAAAGAACTGAAACATGCAGTCTGGAGAAAGCCCCCTTAAACTCTGACACAGCTGGAGGAGTTTGCTCATGAAGAGTGGGCCATACTACCTGTTGGCAGGTGCAGAAGTCTCATTGAGAGCTATACAAATCACTTGTTTGAAGTGATTGCTTCTAAAGGTTATGCAACAAAATATTAGGTGAAAGGTCCCATCATTTTTGTCCATGCCATTTTCATTTATGTTATTATTATTTGAAATATTCTGTTAAATCAAAACTCTAAAGCAAACAGTGTTTTTTGTTAAATTTGGATTAAAACAATGATGGATGAAAATTTTTGTCAGTTTCAAGTTAAAGGACAGTTTCTTCTTTTTCATGGATGGACACTAATAAATTTGTGCAAATCTGTATAACATATACATATATAACTACAGGGTCACGGGGGGTCTGCCGAAGCCAATCCCAGCCAACACAGGGCGCAAGGCAGGAACAAACCCTGGGCAGGGTGCCAGCCCACCGCATGGCATACACACACACACAAACCCACACACCAAGCACCCACTAGGGACAATTTAGGATCACCAGTGTACCTAATCTGCATGTCTTTGGACCACGGGAGGAAACCCACACAGACATGGGGCAAACATGCAAACTCCACACAGGGAGGTTCCGGGAAGTAAACCCAGGTCTTCTTACTGCGAGGCAGCAGCACTACCACTGCGCCACCGTGCCACCCCTATATATGTTGTAATAAAGGCGCTATATAGCGCCTGACCCGACACAGATTGGACACAGGAGGCAAGTGTAAAATAAAAAGACTTTTATTTCTCTTCAGCTGGAGGGCACGTCTTCCCCATAATCCCCCCAGCCACAACACAGTCCCAAGCACCAGTATAGCACAAGCACTTTTCTCCTCCTTGGCACCACCACTCCTCCCTAACAACCTTATCCTCCTCCATCCGACTCTGGCCGATGAGTGGTGGTCGCTGGCTCCTTTTATAGGTCACCTGGAAGTGCTCCAGGTGTTTGATCACCAAGTTCCGGCGGCACTTCCAGGTGTGATGAATCTGTTGCCCACACAGGCTCAGGAGTCCCAAACACAGCACCCCTGGCGGTACCTGCGGGACCTAACAGGGCTGCCCCCAACTTCAATTCCCAGAGAGCCCTGTGGGAAACCGAGGCACTGCTCCAGCCCAGGGGGGCGGCCATCTAGCGTCCAGGGGGAGGTATTGCACTGCCCAGGGCTGCTCCCCCTGCATATAGTGTGCCGGGGCGTCCCGGCTGGGCATGGACGGCAGCCGCCTGCCACTATATATATATATATATATATATATATATATATATATATATATATATATACACAGGTATATAGT
>JANRMT010062840.1:27706911-27764975 GCA_026402145.1 Polypterus bichir lapradei | reverse complement strand
TTGTCAATCATGTTACGTTATTATTAAAATGTTTCCTTTTCTTTTTACTTCTCTGCTGCCAAACACGGGTATTTTGCTATGTGTATGTATATATATATATATATATATATATATATATATATATATATATATAGAGAGAGAGAGAGAGAGAGAGAGAGAGAGAGAGAGAGAGATGACAACAACACTCATATCAATGACAAAACAATTACATTAACAATCATGTTACGTTATTTTTAAAATATTTGCTTTTCTTTTTCATAACTTCTTTAACACACTACTTCTCCGCTGCAAAGCGCGGGTATTCTGCTAGTAATATATAAAATCCAATGTCTCTCTATCTGTATGTCTGTCCGCTTTTCACAAGAGAACTACTTAATGGACTTAGATTTGTTTTTTTTCTATAATTTGCTTGAACATTCCGGTTGATTTTGCGACTTCTCTCATTTCGCTATGTATCATAGTTCGCTTGCAGTACTGACTTATTTGCACGAATCCGACAGACACACAATGGGTCAGGGGGAGGGGCCTTCCTTCCTCACTCGCCAGCTTCAGGGCATGTTCCTTAACTCCGCTTAGCTAGCGAACGAGAGAACAATTGAATTCAACTTTGTTTGATATTTAAAATAAAGTATTAGTTAGGTCTTGATGAGTTTGAGTCTGGAGTATTCTCTTAAGTGTATGTCACATTGAAAAGATAGATTGCAATTCAGATTGTGATTTTGTGTTAAAAGGATCATGACATGATGTTTTGGAAAGATTGCCCACCCCGAATTTGACTAATCAAGTTTTCAAATTTATACAGGATTCTTTAACCCTTTGGTGAGCTGCTTGGAAAGGGGTTGCGAGCTACCGGTAGTTCGCGAGTGACGTATTGAATACCCTTGGTCTAAGGCATTATAAGATAGTTTAATGAAAAACATTCCTTAGAAAACTTCAAAGAGAAGAATACTAAAATATATGTTGCAGTCGATCGTTATTATACCTGACAAAATGCACTTTTGCCATTAAAGAAATTAATGGAACATAACTAGTTGACTACTGAGCAGGGGAAAAGTCACCTTGTCGAATAAGTCAACCTTTATATTATCAAACTGAAAGGTACATTTGCAGCACCCTGAATGCTCCCTTAGTAAATGGTTCTGGTAATTCTTTTATGATTTGGGGTGTAATTTAAGTGGAATTGTTTATGTCCCCCAATTTCCTTGGAGAACAATGTGTTCATTTGGAATTGCTTTATATCTTAAAGGCAATGGAATCTTCCAAGATGTGACAGAAGTGGTCAATAAATGATTTGAAAAGCTTAACAGTGATGTACAAGGATTACTCAACAACTATCTCCACCTTTGTCATAATTTTGTTTGTGTAAACATGGTGACTCTTTGGTCACAGTAGTAAAGTTCCAATCTTAATCAGTCAGAATCTCTTGTTGTTTTTCCAAGTCATTGTCAGCCTAAACTCAATCTAGTTGTTTTGCCCGTTTCAAATTCTGAGCTGCTCACACTCAAAAACCTGTAAACATCACAGATTAAAAGCGGTTCTACTAAGAGGTTTTGACCAGAATTCCTGCTCATTGCTATGAGAAACTGATTTTTTTTTTGTTAAATGTGGTGGAATCATTTGAGTACAACAAGGAAATCATCTGTTCCACACTAGGCATAAGTAATTACAGCACCTTATTATTACTTTAACAATGAATTTGCTTATTAACTACATTAAATCCAAATTTTATTACTTGCTCATTTGTTCAGGGTTCCTTTCATTGTGAAAACTATGCAACAACAAAAAAAGACATATCTTTGAACAAAAGAACACAGTTTGGAAAGGGAAATTTTTCAATTACTATCTGTGGAAAACGTGTAATTTTGACACCATGGAATTTCTTTTGATATTTCTTCAAATATTGGCAAATTGGTGAAAACTAATTTGGTTGGAATATTTTTCATGTATTTAGTTTCCCTGAAAATTATTGATAAAGCATTTTTGTAAAAAGAATGCTTTTAACAACTGTCCTCCTTTGTTGCTTCTCCAACATTTTAGACTAACTTCTGTAACATATAGGTTTAAAACCTGAATTGAAGAACATCAACAGTTTCAGTGTAGAGAACAGTACAGTAAGGACCTTTTTAGAAACTGTATTAATAATAAAAGTACAAAGTAGAAAAAAGACCAGCCCTTTTAAATACAGATGTTAGACAGGCACAGACACAACACAAAAGACAGAGACAGTAGATATGAAGGTCCTAGTGAACCGTAAAACTGTCATTTATTTCCATGAGGCAGCTTCAAGACATGTGGCATTCGTTCAGTGAGAATCTGCAATGACACCTGCCAGTCACATCTTTTGTCATATTAATGGGGTGTCAGATTATCTATTTATGCTTCCAAATTAGAAACTTTATACTTCAGCTTGTCACTTAAGTGAAAGCTATACATCATTTCGGCACTGCGTGAGGCAGCTGACTAAATGCATGATAGCTACATATTCTTGCCATCATGCAAAAAAGTAACAATACCAGACTATTTGAGTGATGTGATTAATTGGGGGATTGAAATTTAGTTTGCAGCAACATCCCTTTCATTTCTTTATCCAAATTCTAGTTTTAGTTTCTGTTCTTAACAATTACGTATATTACTATTTTCACTCCATTTCCTCAATAAATGATAAAAAGGACTAAAAAGTGACTAAAAAAACATGTAGAATAAAATGTACTAAACAAAATACAGTATATGAAAATAATTTAAGAAAATGAGGCAGTATGTAAGTATAATACTCAACAGTCACTAGATTAATGAATGGCTGGAAAGTCCATATAAACTATTTAAGAAACATAATACTTACTTAGGAATGAAAACTGCTTCTAAACCTAGTGAGTCCAAAATTTGATTCTGGGGTAACTTTTGGTCAAGTAGGGGGGCATGCACTAGTACAGCGTGTTGCTGCACCCACCACATGATGATCCCGGTAGGCAACCCCCCTGGCAGACATGCTGTCCTGTCCTACCCTCTGGAAATGACCGTCTATCTGCCGCAGCCAGGTGTTATGTGGGCATCCCCTTGGCCTGGTCCATCCTCAACAATGAGAATCCTGCAAGCCGAATCACCCTCAGGGAATTATGCCACATGGCCGTAATGCCGTAACTGATGCTCCCACATAATGCAGATAATGTGCCTCATCTGGGACTCTGTGAGCAACTGCTCATTCAACACAAATTCAAACCAGCGGTACCCAAGGATTCTCTGAAGAGACACTGTACTGAAGGAGTCCAGTCTTCATCTTAGGTCATTGCATACCATCCATGTCTCGCAACCACAGCAAAACAGGAAGCACCAAGACTCTAAAGACTTGGACCTTCATCCTTTTGCAAAGATATCAGGAGCATCACACACCCCTTTCCACAAATCTCATGAACCCCCCATGCTATTCCAATCCATCTAATGACTTCTTAGGAAGTGTCACCAGAGACATGAACGTCACTGCTGAAGCTAAGTAAACCTCTCAATGAGTTCGATATTCTCTCCACAGACAGACACACACTGATGGCTATGCCCAAGAGGTCATTAAGGGCCTGGATCTTGTTTTTTATCCAGGACACTCGCAAGCCCAGACACTCAGACTCTTCACTTAGTCTCTTGAGAGCCCCTTTTAGAGCCTACAAAGATCTGCAAAGATCACAGCATCGTCGGCAAAGTCAAGATCAATGAATCTTTCTTCACCAACAGAAGCCCCACAGCTTCTGGAACCCACAACCCTGCCCAACACTCAGGCCATGCAAGTATTAAACAGAATTGGAGCAAGTACACACCCTGGATAAACCCCAGAATCAACTGGGGAAAATGCAGAGGTTCTGCCTCCACTCTGCATGGCACCCAGCAACTTCGGGGGGAATCCCACAAAGTCTCAGAAGTTCCACACCTTCTGCCAGATAAAAAGTGGTGAGAATATTTTGTGTCCAAGATTATAATCCAGTGTTACAACATGACCATAGTAAGGAATTGGTGTAGATTACTGCAATAAATTATAAATCTAAACCTAGAATTATTTAGCTGATGTTGTAATGGAAGCAATGTGGTGGTGTAGCAGGTAGTGTTTCTATGCTACAGCTATAGAATCCCAGGTTTAAATACAAGTCCAGAGGTGTGCATGCTCTCCTTTGGCTCCATGGATTTCACACTAATTGACATATCTAAACTGGCAATCATATGAGTGAGTGTAGGGTATTCAACAAGTGAGCCCTGCAAGGGGCTGACATCCAGTTCAAAATTAGTTACCATCTTACACCCAGTGCCTCTAGGATAGGCTTCCAACCCACCCTTAATTGGTTAGGCGGGTTACAAATTGGATGGATGGATGGATGGATGTTACAATAGCATTTCTCATCTGTATATTTAAATTATTCATGTAGGCATAAGAAAGTAAGGTTTTTGATTTCATATATGTCTCTCATCTGCATGAAAAAAATGTAAGCAATTACCTTAGACACCTAGGCTTCCCATCATTCAAACAGAAATATGCCTGAACACAGCACAAAAGTGTACAATGGAATTTTATCTAAGTAGTATTGACTTTACTCACCACATGGACAGAGTTGCAGAAGCGGTGTATAGAGTTAAACTGTGGTAAAGTAAGTATTCATCTCAAATCTGGGTAGGATTTGAAATACAGTCATTTTGGAAAAATAAGAATTGCAGATGCTCATCTTAAATTAAATCAAACCTTGTTTGTCACAACAATTACACACAGTACAATATGTAGTGAAATGCTCAGAAACAAATTATATGGAAAATGCTATAAGACTATAGAAGAAAATACATATGCATATTTTCACTAAAATGATAAACACTAAGTTATTTGCCCAGAGAGGCAAGACAGCGCCACACAGCTACTTGAGAGTCAACAAAAACAATCGCTTCAAAACCAGTTGCAAAATCTGCTAACCTAGTCTCACAGATGATGGGGCTGGACCCTCTAGGACAGGGGTGTCAGGTTTTCATTCTGACCCTTTTCCTAATCATTGACCAGTTTTCACTGCTAATTAACTCCCTTTCCCTTCATTTTAATAGCCCTGTTTTAAGGATTCAGTCCTCTGAATTGATTCGTTTCTTCATGAAATGGCAGCCAAACAGAAATGAGATGTGAAACGAACCAACAGATGAGCAGCTAAACTGGGATTTCAAACTCCAACCAATTTCACTCCAACCAATCTATTAATGAGAAGCTGATTCTTGCTGTTAATTAAGCCCGTTATTTAATTTTGTGGTCAGTTGCTGCTCTCATTCTGCCACAGTAGACATTTCCAAAACTGTTGATTTTCTGTTCGGCAAAATGTTTTGGTGACCTGAGAGATAAACCTTACTGAGACCTTCACTTTTCTTTATTTTCAGATATTGTGTGACAGGCACAGGTGAGCTTGTCGTGTGGCAGCTCGTTTTGTGTCTCATTATTGTTTGGCTGCTAATTAAAAAAAGAGACAACTAAGGGGCCTGAGTGAAGTTAATTAAAACTAAAGCAAAAAAAGTTAATTAGCAGCAAAAACTGGTCACTAATGAAGAAGATGGTTAGAATGAAAACCTGTAGCCACTGCGGCCCTCCAGGCCTGGAGTTCAACACCTGTGCTCTAGGAGATTTAACTATCAAAAATTATAACTATAAACAAAATGACAAACAGCTAGAAATTTCAGGACTCACAGATTCTCATAATGAATAAAACTGTTAAGAGATGCTCAATCAGATTTTGGCTTGCCCTTTTTGGTTACACTCATGAGAAGAACATACCCTGCCTGGCTTCTCTGAATTACGGAGTCTGGCTACCTGAGGGAACATTCTTTGTTGTGAAGGGCCATAGGCCATAGTCTATGATTTCATCTGAACTGAAGTTTTCTTCCAGCTTCACCTTCACTAATTTGTATTTGAAATAAACTATGAGATTGCAAGCATTAAAAATGGGTTCCACATGAAGTCTTTGAGGCTACACTGAACCCAGTACTTCAACAACATAATAAATCACAATTAGTCTCATCTACTATATAAAGAGGCATCTGTCTTTAGTATTTTTAGAATGGCTGTGACTTTGCAGGTTTTTTACTTGTGACAGAAAAAAACAGTTATAGAAAAGTTGTCAGTTGTTGAAGAGTGTATTATAACACAAAAGATGCCATTCTTAAGGCAGTGAGGCATAGTGGTTAAGGCATTGGTCCTAGGATATTAAACTCTGAAGTTGTGGGTTTAAATCCTGTTACAAACACTGTGTTACCATTTGCAAGTCACTTCACCTGTCTATGCGCCAATTGGAAAAACAAAATAAATGTAACTAATTGTATCTCTCAGATGTTGCAAGTTGCCTTGGATAAAGATGTCTGCCTAATAATATTAAAACTAGCTTTCTCTACACTGTTATATATTAAGTGGATGTTATAGATTCAAAGTTGGAAAAGCATCAGTAACAAGGACTATTTCATAAGCAATCAAAAACTGTATGTTATTGTTTATGACAAGGCACTTCCCTTTTAAACTACAACTAAACAGTTTTCATCCTAACTTCTGCAGCTTTGTGCGTGACTTTGTTTAAAACATTGGAAATGTGAATACGTTGAAAGTTTGCTATAAGATTTTTTTTTTTTTTTGGTGTTCAGGATAAACTCGGTGACTGGAGAGGTGACAGAGGGCACCTCTATGCGAACAGTCATTTCCACGGATGCACGGTGATTAACGTAGCTGACAAAAAGCTGCAAATCCCAATCTGCCTGATCTCATGGGGAACTTTAAGAGCAAAAATCAACCAACGCAATCTGAAGATGAAGCCCAAATGAAAAATGTCACGCGCTGGCAGGCTGAAGTATTGGATTAAAACGGTTGGCTTGGTCTCCTTGCACGGAGCAGAGCTACAACATGCGGCAACATCACCAAAGAGCCTCCGAGAGCGCGTCATGGGCTGACAATACTTTGTTCTGCATTTGGGAGTTTCCTACTCTTGGGCACAATGCATCTGTCTGCAGGCACACCTCTAGCGCATGTTACCTGCAGCTTCAGGTTGGTATCCTGGTGATATTCATTTAATATTACCTGATCTAGTTTTGGCCCTCACGTACACGGCCTGGGTCACTCCCATGTACTGGAATGCCTACTGCCGGCTCCCAAGCGCACAATAAGCCGCTTTCCACGAACTGCCCTTCGCGCCGCCTTTACTCACCGTTGCAGTAGCGGCTCAAGCAGCTAGTGTCGTACAGACTTTCCGCCATCACTAGCCCGTCCGGCCCACTGCTACCCACCTTCTCACCGGCCTGAACGCTCTCCACCAGCTGTCACCGAGGTCGCCGTCTCTATGGCAACAGCCTCCAGCGCGGTGCTTGTTGGGAGACGGAGCCTCGCTTCAATTGACGAGAGCGTTGGCTCTTTAGCGATAGGGTTACTTTTTCCTCGAGGTAGTCGAATATATTTTTTTCTTTCCTCATTTACGGTAACTTAAACAGCCACTGTATATTTGAAAATTACTTTAAAGTGATTAATGAATCACGATAGTGCCATGGTAAAGAAGACAGGCAAGTGCTAGCAGGGGGTTGATAAAAAAATACAACCTGCTTAACTACGAGCAACTTCTTCGCGGCCCAGTTAAAAAACTGAAAGCTTCCGACTAGCCGGAAACTTTCACATGTGCGGGAAAGACTTGCTAAGGTACATGGATTTTAATCGAAACGATTATTTTTGTTAACGTTAATATCGTTAAGAAGAAAAAATAGCATGTTTGCTTCATATTATATCCACAAAACGTGCGTGTTAGACTAGGGGATTTAATTTTTGTCTCTAAATTGTATCGATGTAAGTGATTGCTTGTGTGGAAGCGACTGTGTCCAGTGAAGGACTTGCCGCCCAGATCGGTTCCTACCAGCGATGGTAAAACTGCTACATCCCAAGACCTTGTAATGATTAAAATCGGCTAAAAAAACTTTAATTATTAGCCCAGGATGCTTAAAAAATACTGGCTTGTCCACAGAAATTTTGTATTTGGGAAAAAATAGTTTATATCTTACTGAACGCTCGGCCTCTACATGTTTTTCGTTTCAGCCATGTTCTTAATTAGGAGCTAATTACAGCACTTAATAGAATAGTCTTCTTTTGCCTTAATTGTAATTCGCATTCATTTTGAGATTCACAAACCTCAATTGTCTCCTTTTTCTTTAACCAGCAGCTAAACAATAATGAGATGTAAAGCAAAAAAACCGATGACAATATAACTGAATCCAAGGACTCTTAAACTCAGTTCCTGGAGGGCCACCATTTTTACTTCAACCAGGCCAATTCTTGCTGTTAATGAAGCACATTATTTGGTGGTACACTAGTAATCAAAATTAGAGAACAAATTACATTTTTGTAATTTTCAAAGTCAATGCTTATCCAAATTTAATTGTTTTCTCAACATGAATAGAAGACTTATTGTAATAATTTTTTCCTCAGTGAAAATAATCTCACATTAAAGTATTTAAGCAAGATAATTGAAGAAGGCCAGTGATCAAAATTAGAGAATGAGTTGTACTTGGTTAACAGCTAGTTCTTCTCAGGCAGTGTCTTGAACTACCAGGCAACACTCATCAATTAGTCTGCATTGGTAGGTATTTTGCAGAATGGTGAAACACTCTAGGATAACTGAAACACTGCAATGTCAGGCCGTTCAGATGAAGGCTGATGGGATGACCCTCTTAGCCACTGGATGAGAAATTGGTCATTCCAAGAGCATAATTTCTCAAAAACTGAAGCTGTACAAAGAAACAAAGTCACTCAAGTCCCCCAAAAAATGCTGTCTGCCTTCATGAGACAAGAACATAGGATGATATGGAGTCTCACAGTAAGGGATTGGTTAAATACCAAAGCTGGAATTGCTTGTCAGTTTAGTGCTGAACAGGGTAAATATTTTTCTTGATATATAGTGTCCATGCCTCTCATCAGCAAGAAGAATAAAGAAGCTAGACTAGCCTTTGCTGAGAAGCATGTTGAGTGGACTGAGGAGAACTGGTCTAAAGTTCATTTCAGTGATGAAAGCAAGTTTAATTTAGTTGGTTCAAATGGGAAAGCATCAAACCGGGGAAAGACTGAAACCAAAATTTATTAAGAAGTTAGTAAACTGTCAAGGAAGGAGCATAATTATGTCGGGGATATTCTCTGCAGCAGAAGTCATACCTCTTGTACAGCAACATGTCAAGGTGGATGCTAATGTGTATCAGGAACTCCAGCAAAATGCAGTTGTCTCCCTACAAGCATCACCTAATCAGCCAGCCATTTTTATGCATGACAATGCCCTTTGCCTCACTGCAAAATGGGTGAAGCAGTTCTTGGAAGCAGAGAATATCGAAGTGATGAAATGGCCAGCTTAGAGTCCTGGGGCCTCATGTATAATACCGTGTGTAGAACTCACACTATAACATGGCGTAAGCACAAAAGCGGGAATGTGCGTACGCACAGAAAAATCCAGATGCATAAATCTGTGCGTTCGCCAACTTCCATGTTCTTCCCCTACATAAATCCCAATCAGTGTGAAAAGTAACGCACGTGCATGCGCCTGCTGCCCCACCTCGGCTCCTCCCAGAATTACGCTTCTTTGAATATAAAAGTCAATATAAATAGCCCTTAAGCTCAGTGTTCTGTGAAAAGGCAATGGCAAATGCACGAATACCAAATGGAGGCAAGGAAAAACGTACTATTTGTTGGTTTAAACAGTGGTATAAACAGCAAAAGGAAGTTGATCGAGTGACATAGTGTGTCGGAGAAACTCGATAGCTCAAGTTCACAAAGTCGCACAGTGCCCGAAATAAAAAAGAAGTTGTCAGATATCAAAGTCCCCGTGAAAAGGTGAGTCGTAGACCACTGTCTGAGTGTCATATGAAAGCTTATTAGGGTACAGAGAAAAAAAATTGGCACACAGTAGGAAAAAAGCATGAAATGTCAAATTTAATCTAGAAATTTCCATTTTAATCATGTAGTTTATTTTGTCATTAAAGTAGAACATCATAAACTTCATCTTAAAATTGTTTAATTTACTAGTTTCTCAAATCCCATCGTAACTAAAGTAGTACGTTAAATGCTTTGTTTTGTATTTGATTGTCTATGTGCTCTATGTGTGTGAATCACTACATGCTTCCGGGCTTTCTTTTCCTCCGACAGGACACAGAATCCATTACATTCATGATTTTACAGCTCTCTGAATAACTAAAATACTGAGATGTATATGTGATATCATTTTCATGATGATAGGAGTTAAAGCATGTTATTAAACATGGGAACATGGTGGCGCAGTGATTGTTCATTTCTCACGAAAGATGCTTGCTGCGCCATGCGCGACCTTTGATGAAATACTTTATTGTAGCAGTAGTGTCTCTTTCAAACATACTAACCTCAAATTTTTGTCCTTACTTTTCTTTCTCCAAATACCCGATCGCCATACAATCAGCTCTGTAATAGATGTTAAGCCATCTGTAAGCTTAAAACGCTGATTCTTCAAAACTTTTAAGGAACATTGAAATATCTTCGTAGTACGTGTTTAATTATTTTATCCATCCAGTATTGCGCCAACCCCAGCAAATATACAGCGCGAGGCAGGAACAATCCATGAACGGAGCGCCAGCGGCTTGCTAGCACTGCAGCACAGTGTCCTCACATGTTTAATTATTAACAATATAGATTATTTAAATGAAGTTCAGGTTTAATCTGAATAATATATTAAACATATTTTGCTGCATTTCATCTTAAAAATGATATCGCCATCATATGTAAATATGAGCTTTAAAGTGGCTCAGGTTGTGCAATATTATAACTATCTCAAGTTTACAGTGGGGTGATTGTACTTATAAGTACAAACAGTTCTACAAGGAGCACTTGATGGACTGATTGAGTGTGTTGATAGTTCATGGTATGAAACTGTTTCTGAACCGCGAGGAAAGGCTCTGAAGCGTTTGCCATATGAGTGTAGTTCAATAGACACCATGGCTGAGGCAGCGTGTGCTTGATGCTGTATACCGATAATTCTCTTTCCGATCAGCTGCTGTACAGCTGTGATTCACACTCAGATACAGTGATATAAATACTCAGAGTGGCGCAGTGAGAGTAATATGGAAAAAGATGATCCGCTGTGGCAACCCCTAATGGGAGCAGCTGAAAGATAAAGATGAAGAAGTAGGTGCAGTGAGAGAAACAACGCTAAAGCAGCTATTGTATTTAGAATAGTTTGACCATTCTGTGGACCATTATATTGTTACAGGTTAATTAGAATCAAATGCATTAAACTAATAAACAATATGCAGTTAATTTCAGTGTATTTATAAAGCCGCATCAGGGATGTGGATCTGAAAAAGAAAGGATAACCACACAGGAACAGTAGCACTGCTTTGACGCTTGGTGCCGCCAGTCTGAAAAACTGAGCGCAGAACTTGCATATGACCGGGTATGAGCTACCGTGGAAATGTGCGTGGCTTTATGCCAAGTTTAGATTTTATACATCGCGATTTGAGCGTGGAAAAGTTCGTACGCAACATTTTTGTGCGTACGCACCATTTATACATGAGCCCCATGATCTGAACCCAATTCATAATCAGAGGAAGATAAGGTTTATGGTAAAGAATGGTCAAATTGTGGAAGAAGCTGGAAGACAAGCTGCACAAAATCAAGCAAGAACAGTGAAAGACATTGGGCATGTCCCATGGTTGTAGATGTGCCAAAGTCATTAAAAATAAGAACCTCTACATTTTCTAGTAATTTTTTAAAACTGGAATTATCAAAAAGCATTGATAAATTTCATTTGCAAGCTTCTTCAGCAATACAGTTGTAATAGTTCTCTAATTTTGATCACTGTACTTTTTCTAAATTATTATTGTATAAAATATATTATTATAAAATTATATTGTGAGTGCAAGTGATTAAATGGAAGGGGAGTAAAGCCAGGTGGATCAGAGGTGGATTCAAATTGTTCTATCATGGTGTGGATGGGAGGAGAAATGGCGTAGGGGTTATTCTGAAGGAACAGTATGTCAAGAGTGTTTTGGTGGTGAAAAGAGTGTCACACAGAGTAATGATTAAGAAGCTGAAAATTGGATGTGGGATGATGAATGTTATTAGTGCATATGCCCTGGGTGTGCGATGGATGAGAAAGAAGATTTTTGGAGTGAGTTGGATGAAGTGATGAACAGTGTACCCAAGGGACAGAAAGTGGTGATTAGAGCAGATTTCAGTGGACATGTTGGTGAAGGGAACAGAGGAGACGAGGAAGTGATGGGTAGGTATGGTGTCAAGGAGAAGAATGAAGAAGGTCAGAGGATAGTGGATTCTGCCAAAAGAAAGGACATGGCTGTGGTGAATACGTATTTAAAGAAGAGTGGAGGAAGATGCACACAGGTAGATTACATCCTATGCAGAAGAGTCAATCAGAAAAAGATTGAAGACTGCAAAGTTGTGGCAGGTGAAAGTGTAGTCAAGCAGCATAGGATGGTGGTCTGTAGGATGAAATTGGAGATCAAGAAAAGGAAGAGAGTGAGGGCAGAGCCAAGGATCAAATGGTGGAATTTGAAAAAGGAAGCCTGCAAGGTTGAGTTTAGGGAGAAGGTGAGACAGGCACTATGTGGTAGTGAATAGTTACCAGACAGTTGAGGAAACTACAGCAGATGTAGTAAGGGTGACAGCAAGAAGAGTGCTTGGTGTGAAATCTGGACAGAAGAAGGAGGAAAAGGAAACCTGGTGGTGCAACGGGGAAGTACAGGAGAGTATACAGAGGAAGAAGATGTCAAAGAAGTGGAATAGTCAGAGAGATGCAGAAAGTAGACAAGAGTACAAAGAGATAAGGTGCAAGGTGAAGAGAGTGGTGGCTAAGGCTAAAGAAAAGGCATATGATGAGTTGTATGAAAGGTTGGAAGGAGTTTCATTGCGTCTTTGTGGACCTGGAGAAAGCATATGACAGGGTGCCTCGAGAGGAGTTGAGGTATTGTATGAGGAAGTCGGAAGTGGCAGAGAAGTAAGTAAGAATTGTACAGGATATGTACAAGGGAAGTGTGACAGTGGTAAGGTCTGCGGTAGGAGTGACAGATGCATTCAAGGTGGAGGTGGGATTACATCAGGGATTGGCTCTGAGCCCTTTTTTATTTGCAATGGTGATGGACAGGTTGACAGACTAGATTAGACAGGAGTCCCCGTGGACTATGATGTTTGCTGATGACATTGTGATCTATAGCGATATTAGGGAGCAGGTTGAGGAGACCCTGGAGAGGTGGAGGTATGCTCTACAGAGGAGAGGAATGAAGGTCAGTAGGAACAAGTCAGAATACATGTGTGTGAATGAGAGGGAGGTCAGTGGAATGGTGAGGAGGCAAAGAGTAGAGATGGCGAAGGTGGATGAGTTTAAATACTTAGGATCAACAGTACAGAGTAATGGGGATTATGGAAAAGAGGTGAAAAAGAGAGTGCAGGCAGGGTGGAATGGGTGGAGAAGAGTGTCAGGAGTAATTTGTGACAGACAGATATCAGCAAGAGTGAAAGGGAAGGTCTACAGGACAGTTGTGAGACCAGCTATGTTATATGTTTTGGAGACAGTGGCACTGACCAGAAAGCAGGAGACAGAGCTGGAGGTAGCAGAGTTAAAGATGCTAAGATTTGCATTGGGTGTGACGCAGATAGGTAGGATTAAAAACGACTACATTAGAAGGTCAGCTCAAGTTGGACGGTTGGGAGACAACGTCAGAGAGGCGAGATTGTATTGGTTTGGACACATGCAGAGGAGAGATGCTGAGTATATTGGGAGAAGGATGCTAAGGATAGAGCTGCCAGGGAAGAGGAAGAGAGGAAGGCCTAAGTGAAGGTTTATGGATGTGGTGAGAGAAGACATGCAGGTGATCGGTGTAACAGAACAAGATACAAAGGCCAGAAAGAAAGGGAAGAAGATGATCCGCTGTGGCAACCCTTAACGGGAGTAGCTGAAAGAAGAAGAAGGAGTAGTTTTTCAAAATTAAATAGTTTTGGTTGAATAACTTTTTTGACTTTATTTTTGAAAACATTCTTGTAGAACACTAATCATAACTACACATCCTATGACCCAGTATTTGAAAGAAACAATTTTTCAGAAATTTGTCTCTAATTTTGATCACTAGTGTATGGCTTGTTAGTGCTGTCATTTTGCCAAACAAACAGTTTCAAAACTGTTCATTTTCTCTTTTTCTGAGAGCACCACAAACATGTTTGTGGTCAAGAGCAGATTCTAAGAATAGAATCAGCATTTAGCACCTGTAGTGCACAAATTAATCTGTACATAGCATATGTCTGTGTGTGTTTTGCCTGTCAGCCTCACTGGGCTTCTGTTTAATTTGTAGCATTTGGATATGTGAAATATCCAACTAGTTTCCATGGATCCCAAGTTAAATTAATCAGAGTTTGTGTGAATCTTAGAACAAAAGCTATTTTGCACTTGTGAAAATAAGTCTAAAGTTACCAGAGGTGTAGTGCGCATCTGTCTTTAGATAAATCATTTAGTGTGGCCTTAGGGTCAGTCTGTTGATAACAGATTGCACCCATGTAAAATGCAATCCACTTCTCTAACTGTGTCACATGAAAGTCTGTTTAATTATGACTACATGTTAGGGAACAGAAACAGAATGTTTAAAAACTGTTGATATTGAAGATATAGAAATTACTGCTGTTACATGCAGATTTTTGAATGAATTGTAAGCTGGTAATGTTATAAGCATCCAAGCTTCACCCTGGACTGTAAACCAGAAAGTGCGTGGTTCAGTCCCCACCTTTGTCATAAAAGGGCAACACTTGCATTCTAAATATATGGAAACGGGTAATTCTGAACCTAACCTGTAAGGCGTTTTGAGATAATGTTTGCTATTGAAAGGAATGAAATAGTGGTTGTATATTGTTAGTTCCTTCTTTTTATTATAATACTGTAGTTCTATTTTTCTTGATCTTGTGTCAAGCCTTAATTTCCTCAAAGGAACTAATAAAGTACTATCTATCTATCTATCTATCTATCTATCTATCTATCTATGAGATTAAACAGGCTAAGTTAAAGATACAGTGTTCAAAGACAGGATCTGGCAGACTTTTAGTGTAAATTTTAAGCAGACTAGAATTTACATTGTAATGTCAATTAAAGTGATACTAAACACGCTACAATGTGATCGTACACTGCTCTGTGAATTTAAAGGAGATTGTGAAGCTGAGACTGGCTCAGTTTTCATTTTTAGTGCTGAAATATAACATACTACATTTTTATAGTTAATTTCTCCAATCTAATGTAAATGTAGAAGCTAAAAAGGTTACTATACTGTGAAAATGTGAACTCTGATAGGCTTTACCAAGCTGGTAGGTCAGTTCCTCCCTGGGTGATAGAAAATGAAGTGATGCAGTCAAGTCATGAATTCAGAAGTTGCCAGTGTTATATTGGTATTGTTTTCCCAAATGCTTTGATACTACAGTAGACTGACGGCTGTGATGATGTCCACTGTACCAGGAAGGGAATGAGATGTGGACAGCGGCTAGATAAGATAACCCCAACAATCAAACAAACAATATTTATTTAATACCAGTAACGGCACACTGCACGATAACGTGCAGTGAATACACTTGACTTATCCTTTTCATACTCTTTCTCTGTACGTTTAGCATTTGTTTGCTCAGAGGTTGATACACTTGTTTTCTCCACTCTAGTGACACACTTCTTCTCTTCTTCTGTCGGCAATTACTTGGTACGTTTTTCTTAATTTTTCACTTATGCTGGCACTTAAGTCTTCAATCTGCCTCAAGAATGATTTAAGATATGAAGAAGTAGGTGAAGTGACGGTGAAGGTGGTAGGGATGAAAATGGCGCTCATACGCATGTGCCGCACGGCCACCCTGCTGGCCACTGCTGAGAGTGGATTCTACAATAAAATAAAAAGAGAAATAACCTTGGAGGTCAATCATCACCCCGAAAGCGGACAGTAGATGTCACGTAGTATATGTGTACCAAATCTCAGTTCAATCGGTCAAGCAGCTTGCGAGCTACAGGTGATTCAAAATCCTGGACAGACAAACAAACAGCCACAGTAGCATATTATATATAAAGACTGTACCTTTCCATAGTGAGTACCATTTCCAGGCATATTTACATATTCACATTACAGATGTTTTTACTGAGGATTTTTTATTGGAGTAACATAGGCAGTGTAAGTGACTCATTCAAGGGCACTATGTGAATCAATAATGGATACTGAGATGATAACACTGTGGTGAAGAGTTCAGTGCCTTCACCACACAACCTGCCATGTGACTAATATAAAAATAATAATGCAACCTGAACAGTCAAAGTAGTAGGTTTAGTAGTAATAGCCAAGTAAAGTAATGGATCCTCGTAATCATCCTTCACAATATTGTAAATATGGAATTCATTGAGACAAAGAAAAGTACATCCAGCCCAACATATCTATGAATGCAGATGGCATCTGCATGTTGCACACAGAAGACAACACTTTAAGGTAACTAGCAGAAACTGTAGAAAATCTAAATTAAATGTGAGCAATTTAAAGTCCATATGAACAATTGATAATTTCTGGCCAAGCAAAAGAAAAGAGGTTGTGAGAAATCTGAATTCTTCTGAAAATTACAGTATATAAATGTTGTACCTAGAGTCCACAAAATGAAAAACAAGGTGATTAAGGGTTTGCTTTTGCTAAATGAAGCGTTTCAGCCTGGCTGTCAGAGATTCATGTATGCATCAGCAATTATGCCCAGTAGAGCCTGGTAATCTAGTACAGCTACACACTAGTGCCTCACCAGAGCTTAACGGGGTTCAACACTTCATATTGACATAATGTAAGTTGAGAAAAAGCAACAACTTCAAGAGGAGTAAGTAAAAAATACTTAGCTTTTTTTAAAAATACAAAAATATTTATTGCCTGAGTGATCAACATGAATGCAGGGATATCACCTCTCCTGCAATATGTTAAAAATATATATATGTACAGTACAGGCCAAAAGTTTGGACACACCTCCTCATTCAATGTGTTTTCTTTATTTTCGTGACTGAAGGCATCAAAACTATGAATGAACACATGTGGAGTTATGTACTTAACAAAAAAAGGTGAAATAACTAAAAACATGTTTTATATTCTAGTTTCTTCAAAATAGCCACCCTTTGCTCTGATTACTGCTTTGCACATTCTTGGCATTCTCTCGATGAGCTTAAACAGGTAGTCACCTGAAATGGTTTTCACTTCACGGGTGTGCCTTATCAGGGTTATTTAGTGGAATTTCTTGCTTTAGCAATGGGGTTGGGACCAGCAGTTGTGTTGTGCAGAAGTCAGGTTAGTTGGACGATCATTTATTTTTCAACAGGACAATGACCCCAAACACACCTCCAGGCTGTGTAAGGGCTATTTGACCAAGAAGGAGAGTGATGGAGTGCTGTAAATGGTCATGAAAATAAAGAAAACACATTGAATGAGGAGGTGTGTCCAAACTTTTGGCCTGTACTGTACATATGTACACTTTCACTTTCTGCACAAGCTATTGTGCTGCAAGTTTAATTGTAAATAGATACTTTTGCCATTTTTGCCCATCACTCAATAACTCCTAATGACAAAGTGAAAACGTTTTCAGAAAGGTTTGCAAATTTCTAATTAATCAAAAACAGAAATATTTCATTAATATAAGTATTCAGAAATATAATTTTGAACTTTATAGAAGCCCAGCTGGCAGCAATTACAATTTCGAGTCTTCTCCAGTAAAACTCTACAAGCTTTGCACACCTGGATTTGGGCATTTTTATCCCATTCTTCCTGGAAGATTCTCTCAAACTCCATTAGATTGGATGGAAAGTATCTATAAACTGTCACCTTCAAGTCTCTCCACACATGTTCTGTTCGGTTTAAGACTGGGCTTTGGCTGGGCCACTCAAGGACACTCAGACACTTCTCCTGAAGTCACACCAGCGTTGTATTAGCTGTATGCTTTGGGTCATTGTCATTCTGAAAGTCACCTCATACTGAAGTCGTGTGCACTATGGAGCAGGTTTTCTCCAATGACCTCTCTGTATTGGGCTGCATTCATCCTTCTCTCAATACTAACCAGTCTCCCTGTCCCTGCCACTGAAAAGCACCTCCATGGCATGTTGCTGCTACCACCATGCTTCACGATACAAATTGTACAGTATTAGGCAGGTGATGAGTAGCACCTGGTCTTCACAAGACATAGTGCTTGGAGTTCAACCCAAAAAGTTCAGTTTTCCTCCCATCAGACCAGAGAGTCTTTTTCCACATGCTTTCAGAGTTCTTTAAACTGTCAAGCCTTTTACTCAAGAGTGGCTTCTGTCTAGCCGCCCTATAATAAATACCAGATTGATGGATTGCTGCTGAGATGGTTGGACCTATGACAGGTTCTCCCACCTCAGCAGGTGTCTTCTAAAACTCTATCGGAGTGATCCTTGGGTTCTTAGTCACGTCTCTGACCAAGGCTCTTCTTTCCCAGTTACTCAGTTTGGCCAGATGATCAACACTAGAAAGAACCCTGTTGCTTCCAAACCATTTCCATTTCACAATTATTAAAGCCACCTTTCTCTGGGGAACATTGAAAGCTTTAGAAATGGTTTTACCCCCTTGTACTAAGCTGTGCCTCACCACAATATGATCATGGAGGTCTACAGAGGGTTCCTTGAACTTCATGGCTTATTTTTTTGTTCTGATATGTAGGACCTTAAATACACATGTACGTGCCTTTCTAAACAATGTCCAGTCAATTCAGTCTCTCACATGTGGACTCTAGTGAAGTTCTAGGCACATCTCAAGGAGAATCAAAGCAAACAGGATTCACCTGAGCACAATTTGAAGTGGCACAGCCACGGGTCTGAATACTTATGCAAAGGAGAAATTTCAATTTTTGATATTTATAAATCTGCAAGCCTTTCTGAAAACATATTTTCACTTTGTTGTTATAGGTGATTTAATATAGATTTATTGGCAAAAATGTTTTTTTTTTAGTTTAATATTCAATCTTCAACAAGTTAAGGGATCTATTGTAATTACTTTCTGAATTCATTATAAATATATAGAATGAAAGAGAGATACAGAGGGACAAAGAAACAAACAGAGAAAAATGATATAGTTATATAGCTGTTAGATTTAAGTCATGGATGCTGTTGATAACATCAGTGTATCTCACACATGGTTTTGTTTAACATGTGTTTTTTTTTTACATTGTTCCAGTCTTTTTTACTATTTACAGAAGCTGGATAACAGTAATGTTTCACCATAATGTCTTTGGAGCTTTCATATGAAAACAAAATATTTGCTTCCACTCAGGTGGATGGTATTGTACGTATCAATCAAACCTAATTACATTTTCCATTTGTGTCTTTAATAAACTGCTTGAAACATTTGATGAGTGATAACTGCAATACATTCCCTTGAATAAGCAGCATCTTTTAAGGATGACTTTAACAACATAAGAGTTAAATTAATGCTGGCAATTGTGCGTGTGTTATACTGTGTGAATTCATTCCAAAACTGAATAACAAATTTATTATAGATGAAAAAAGACAATTTTGTTGGGGATAAAATGCTCAGAAATCTTTGTTTGTCCTTTGACACTGGTATCTCCTTTAGTATGCACATTATAGTACTTATTCAGGAAGGAATATTGGAAAATTAAATAATTTCTTAGCAGAATACACAACAAGTTAATCCATTCTGTTATTTCAAATATAATTGGCTACTTCAGTGATTTATTTACAGGCTATTTAAATCATTTTGTTTGTACATTTCAATTTTTTCAAAATGCTGCTCTAAAGATTAATACCATTGCTAAAAAGTATGGCCATGTAACTTAAAATCCTAAGCTTTGCCTACAAGTTAATTTCAGGGCTGATTTCAAAATCACTTATCAAATAATATACAAAACCTTAAATGGATTGGTCTGACTTTTGATTGTAAGATTCAGGTTAGAAGGAACCACCTTTAGCTTCAGAGCAAACTTTGTAGTAGTAGTGTAAGAAATGGTAGTGTAAGAAATGGTCTGCCACACCCACCACACAACGAAACAGCTCAGGATCCCAGTTGACAACTCCCCAAGAAGATACGTGATCCAGTTCCACTCTCTGGAAATCATCATCTAACTGCTACAGCCAGGTATTACGTGGGTGTCCCCTTGGCCTGGTCCAGCTGCTCAGGTCCTCTAAACAATGGGGATCCTGTGAGCTGGATCACCCTCTGGAAATCACAGCACGTAGCCATAGTGCTGTAACTAACACTCCCTCACAATGCAGGTAATGTGCCTCATTTGGGACTCCATGAACAACCGGTCATTCGACACAAAGTCAAACCAATGGTATCTAAGGATTCTGCGAAGAGACACAGTACCTAAGGAGTCCAGTTTTCAACTCAGGTCACTAGATAGTATCCATGTCTCGCAACCATGTAGCAAGAGAGGAAGCACCAGGACTCTAAAGACTTGGACATTCATCCTTTTGCAAGGATGTCGGGAGTGCCACATCCCCTTTTCCAGGGACCTCATAACCCCCCATGCTCTCTCAATCTGTCTACTAACTTCATAAGAAGAATCACCAGAGACATGAATATCATTGCCAAGGTAAGTAAACCTTTCAACGAGGTCGACATTTTCTCCGCAAACAGACACCCTGCTGATGACTGTTCCCAAGAGGTCTTTAAAGGCCTGGATCTTGGTTTTTATCCAGGACATTCGCAAGCCCAGCCACTCAGACTCCTCGCTCAGTCTCTCATGAGCCCCGATCAAATCCTCCATGGGCTCCATGAAGATCACAGCATCATCAGCAAAGTCAAGACTGGTGAAGCTTTCTTCACCAACAGATGCCCCACAGCCGCTGTACCCCAAAACCTTGCCCATCACCAAGTCCATACAAGCATTGAACAGAGTAGGAGCAAACAACACACCCCTGATGAACCCCAGAATCAAATGGGAAAAACGCAGAGGCTCTGCCTCCACTCTGTACTGAACTCACAGTACCAGTGTACAGGCTGGCCATGATAACCAGCAATTTGCGAAGTCTCTGGATGTCTCTGAAGGCAACTCAATCAACTGAGTCAAACGCTTTCTGAAAATTGACAAAGTTTGCAAAGAAACTCTGCCGATATATTTGCTTTTGCACTTGATGAAAACCCTCAGTACCAGGATGCGGTCGCTGAGGTATATTTTCTAAAATGCATGTTTTATATTGAAGTTTTTGTTTCTAATCTTACTTTACCAACTGACCAGATTTTCCATTACCTGAAAATTCAGTTAAAATTATTTCTGTTAAATTGCATTTTACATTCATATATATGTTCATTGAAATATATACAGCAGGTGTTCTTAGGTATGTAAATATTTGCATATTTCTGTTTTCTATTTGTAAATCTGCAAAGGTCCATTGAGCCTGTCTTCAGGGAAGGGTGCTATACAAGAACAAAAGGATCTCAAGGGAGGAAAAATTCTGAAAAAAAAATTATTATTAATTAGCACAGAGCTTATCTTGCTTAAATTAAGGTGTATACTTGTGCCGTATGACATTTGGAGCTGTTTAGCATCAGCTTGGATCATTTTTAAGTAATGTTCACATAAGAAGCTGTGTGTCAAACTTCACTGACCAGGTGGCTAAATTGCCAGTGATTAAAAGTGACGTGAGTAGCCTTTCTTTTCATTTGGAGAGCACCTGCTTCCTTCAAGCTGTTGAATATATATATATATTAGAGGAAAATAGACATAAATTGGCTATTTTACTTGACAGCACTATGTCCAGCCATTCTGGTTTAGCAGCGTCTCTTGAACTTTTATAAAGAGTACTCCTCAGTTTTATCAGTAAAGGGCTAGATTTTTAAATTGTATTAAACTGTGCAGGGCTGTATTATTCTTTTCCAACATTATGTCAGTAAATTCTTTGTTAAAATGTTCAAAATAAAACAGTATTCTCTGGTTGTAGGCAATTTTCATTTATATTGGTTTATACTGCTTTGCTTTTTCTACAAACATTTACTTGTTAGACTTTTCAATTTACCTCTTCTTATTGCTTTTGTAGTTTTACCATTGCTTTGACATACATTGCTCTCAAGCTCTACAATTGGTCTGAGTGATCGTGACCCCTTCAATTTAAATATGTGTCAATTACTGCTATAAAAACCCCTATACACTCATTGGCCACTTTACTAAGGACTTTGATCCAGTATGAGGTAGAACCTTTTTTGCTCCCAAAATGACTTGAATTCATCCAGGTGAGGGTCCTGTTCCACTTCATTTCAAAAGTGATCTGTTGGACTGAGAATGTTAGACTGTGCAAATAATTGGTGTAAATTGAAATCAATGCCATATTTGTAGAGGCAGCTTGAAATGGTGTGTGTTTTGTGATATGTTGCTTTATCCTGCTGAAAAGGGAATACATTTTGGCCATAAAAGGATAAAGTCATATGAAAATGTTTGGGAACCCCTGTCATCCTGTATAATAATTTAGTCTACTTTCAACAAAAAAGATAACCGTGGTATGTCTTTCATTTCCTAGGAACATCTGATACTGGGGTGTTTTCCGAACAAAGATTTTTAGTTAAGCAGTATTTAATTGTATGAACTTAAATCAAATGTGAAAAACTGGCTGTGCAAAAATTTGGGTGCCCTTGTAATTGTGCTGGGTGGCATGGTGGCGCAGTGGTAGCGCTACTGCCTCGCAGTTAGGAGACCTGGCTTCAATTCACGGGTACTCCCTGCGTGGAGTTTGTATGTTCTCCCCGTGTCTGCGTGGGTTTCCTCTGAGTGCTCCAGTTTCCTCCCACAGTCCAAAGACGTGCAGGTTAGGTGCATTGGCGATCCTAAATTGTCCCTAGTGTGTGCTTGGTGTGTGTGTGTGTGCCCTGCGGTGAACTGGCGCCATGTGCCCTGTGTTGGCTGGGGTTGGCTCCAGCAGACCCCCGTGACCCTGTAGTTAGGATATAGCGGGTTGGATAATGGATGGATGATTGGATGTAATTTTGCTGATTTGAATGCATGTAACTGCTCAATACTGATTACTTGCAACACCAAATTGTTTTGATTAGCTTGTTAAGCCTTAAACTTCATAGACAGTTGTGTCCATTGTGCTTCCCTTTGACTCTCCTCTGAAGAGTGACAGCATGGGATCCTCAAAGAAACTCTCAAAAGATCTGAAAACAAAGATTGTTCAGTATCATGGTTTAGGGGAAGGCTACATAAAGCTATCTCAGAGGTTTAAACTGTCAGTTTCAACTGTAAAGAATGTAATCAGGAAATGGAAGGCCACAGACACAGTTGCTGTTAAACTCAGGTCTGGCAGGCCAAGAAAAATACAGGAGCGGCATATGTGTAGGATTGTGAGAATGGTTACAGACAACCCACAGATCACCTCCAAAGACCTGAATAAACATCTTGCTGCAGATGGTGTATCTGTACATCGTTCTACAATTCAGCACAATTTGTACAAAGAACATCCGTATGGCAGGGTGATGAGAAAGAAGCCCTTTCTGCACTCACGCCACAAACAGAGTCGCTTGTTGTATGCAAATGCTCATTTAGACAAGCCAGATTCATTTTGGAACAAAGTGCTTTCGACTAATGAGACAAAAATTGAGTTATTTGGTCATAACAAAAAGCGCTTTGCATGGCGGAAGAAGAACACCACATTCCAAGAAAAACACCTGCTACCTACTGTCAAATTTGGTGGAGGATCCATCATGCTGTGGGGCTGTGTGGCTAGTTCAGGGACTGCGGCCCTTTTTAAAGTCGAGGGTCAGATTAATTCAACCCAATATCAACAAATTCTTCAGGATAATGTTCAAGCAGATACACAAGGGTTGGATATTCCAACAAGACAATGACCCAAAACACTGTTCGAAATCTACAAAGGCTTTCATGCAGAGGCAGAAGTACAATGTTCTGCAATGGCCGTCACAGTCCCCTGACTTGAATATCATCGAAAATCTATGGGATGATTTTAAGCATGCTGCCCATACCCGGCAGCCAACAAATTTAACTGAACTGGAGAGATTTTGTATGAAAGAATGGTTAAATATACCACCATCCAGAATCCAGACACTCATCAAAAGGCTATAGGAGGCGTCTAGTGGCTGTTATATTTGCTAAAGGAGGCTCAACTAAGTATTGATGCAATATCTCTGTTGGGGTACCCAAATTTATGCACCTGTCTAATTTTGTTATGACGCAATTTTGATAGACACATTTCCATTATATTATCATTGTGTCATCATCTTTCTGTTCTTAACAGATAAGAGTGAAATCTGGGGTCTTCTGCTGCTTTAGCCCATCCCCTTGATGGTCTAACACATTGAGTGATTGAGGATGCACTTCCACACACAGCTGTAGTAAAGGGCTGTTATTTGAGCATGTGTGGCCTTTCAGTTCATTTGAATAAGTTTGGTAATTCTTCTGTGGTCTCTTTCATTGACCCACATAACATCAGCTCACTTGACATTTTTTAAATGTATCTTTATCCTCAGTCCTTGAGCTAGATTACGCAGGTTTAATAATGGAAATATACAATAAATAATACACAGTATGTAATATAGAGTATGTGTATTATTTCTCCTAGCAAGCCCATTCTGTTTGAACCCATAGTTCACCATATTTGCACCACTATCTCAGCTCTCCAATATGTCAGTCTAATCTTTAGCTTTATATAAAACAACGCTTGCCTGTCAGACTTCTTTAATATTATTTGATATCTTTAAATATTATAGCCACTGGTGCCTCATGGTTCAGTGACCTCTGAGTTGTCTGCTTTCTTTGATTTCTTATGAATGATTAAATTGAGACTGACCTCGTCTCTTGTGGGGGCTTTAACTAACCGAGAAAGAAGGCTGTCATGCACCAGCTCCTTCAGGGGTTTAATTTCACTATTTCACACAAATGAAATTCTCTGTCATGATGACTTCATCTCTCATAGCCAAGATTTACATGGCATTTTAAACACTTATGTCTGTTTACTTTTGTATCCTATAGTCCAAATAAATATTATAGTTATTATTAGAATGTGCCTAATTTATCCAAGCCTTCTCACCTAAAGTGTTTTAAAATGTTTCATCAGTATTTTGCTCTTCCCCTTCAACTCTCCTTCTTCTATCCTTCCCAGATGTATTCAGCCTTGGATTCATCCACTAGTGTTATTCTTGTTATCCTGTAATCACAATGAAATGTATACCTTTATAAGTAGGTATGACTTAAACAACTGAATTGCTCGCATCACAGGGTGTTTTGAAAGCAGGCAAAGTCTTTCTCAGGCGATTTGGGTGGAAGGGTGGACATGACCCTAGACTGATTCTGTCTTTGTCCTTCTGCATTTCTGTATTTACATGCCTTCACTTGGTCACATCATTTGTAGCTTTGGACTGAGTTATCATGTTTATGGACTTGATACTTCAATTTATTTCCACATTAAAAGTGGAGATTTATCAGAGATCTCCCCAGTTTGTGACATAGTAGTAAATGCTGAACCAGAACTCTAAAATTAAACTGCAACATAACAGAGTTCATGCTAAATAAGCTTCTTTTCATTCACTCTAGTTGATGATACTATTATACTGTTTTCTTCTGCAAGGAAACATAGTATCATTTTTTATTCCTCCTTTTCTTGTTCAAATCACTTAAAGAAAGTTTCTTACTTCCATCTGAGCTACAGGTTTTATATACACTTATTCCTATCCTTTCTTTGTACTAAAACACTGGTCTGTGAAACTCACGATTTGGCAGATGCCCCTTCTAATATTATGTTATCTCCAGCTGGTTCAAAACTTTGCTGGAAGAATCTTCAATCAGAGCCACAGCAGTGAGCACCTAACACCTATTCTGTTCAGTCTTCACTGGCTCTCTGTGTCTTATAGGATTGAATTCAAAATCCTTTTGCTAAAGTAACACTTTAAATGGCCATGCATCAGCACAGGCCTGTCTGTCTACTCTGGTCTACTGATGCAGGCATTCTTAACTTGCCCCAAACTAACATACGATGTATGGGTAAAAGAGACTTCAACTCTCTTGTAGCAAGTCTTTAGAAAGGCCTTCCTAAACTAATTAAATCAACTCTTAACACATTCTTTTATAAAGAAACTTATTAATATCATTATTATTATTATTGAGTGACAGCCCATTAGCAGAAATGCTGGTACTGTATATCCCACCACACTTAACTGGTGACAATTTGTAGTCGTCAATATGAACACAGAGAACAAGTGTACCTAGTGACTAAGCTGTGAAGTAACCACAACAACCACTGAGCTGCTATGTCACTCAGTTGCAAATCAAGCACACAGAATGAAAATAAAGTTTATTTTTGGTTTCATGTATATACAGATACAGCCTAGAAAAGTGGAAAAGAAAACTCAGATTGAGAAATTAGCTGCTGTTGTTCATCTTACCTGCTAATTTACTTTACATTTAGACCTGTTTTCAAAGCAGCATCTCCACCCACACTGTCTTCTTATTTGTTTTAAAGTGTGAGCTGAACCCCAATGCTTTCCTTGTTACTAACATTGCCACCTAGACTTGGAGGTGCTACAGCCATATGGTTGTTTCATTGGCATTTTGTGTTATTGGCTATTCTTGCAGAAGAGATAAATAAGAAATTTGTTATGTTGGGTGTTCCTGTTGCTTCCTCTGTTTTGACCCTAGCTGATTTTATACAAGTTACTTATAACTATACATTACATTATATCACTCTTATCATTTTTTAAATACAGAAGTTTTGTATGGCTTGTTCAGAGGTGTGTGACTTTAATGGATAACACTTTTCCAAATGTTTACCATCAACAATCTACACTTAGAGAACAATGGGGTGGAGTGAAAGCTTAGGGTAGACAAGGATGTCAATTAGGAGTCCTTAAACTGAAAAGGAAAACTAAGAATAGAAAGACGCTCCTTTGTTACACATAACTATGGCGTCCGAGATGAAGACAGACGCATTTATTGGATTACTGAAGTCAGAGCGACTCTGACTAAATGGACATTTTTAGCACATTATTTATTATTTACTATTTCCTATGTACTGATTTGATTAATCTATTTTTTAATTCTAGACTTTTTATAAAAATATAGCTTCTCTTTAAATTTTGTAAATATTGACTTTTGTTTAAAGTTTTGTTACTCAGTGTTTGTAAGGCACAACAACATTGCTATAGCCTTTAAACCCAAACTTAACAGGTTAGAGTATTTAAAAGTAGCCTGAAGATTTACGCTGGCAGTAATGAAGTGCCTTGTATCTTTTATGTTTTTGTGGTTTGAATCAACATAGTAAATATATTAGTCTAATTCTAAATAGAGGAGTCGGAGTTGGAGTTGGAGATACCAGAAATTGAACAGTTGTAATCAGAGTTGGAGTCAAAGGTTTTGTGTACTGACCCCACAGCCCTCGTGTTACACAGTAGAAATAAAAATCATTCACTTATTTCACATTTCCCATGTTTAAGCTTTGTACTAAGATCATTTAAATGAATTTTTTCTCACATCAGGCAACACCCAGTGTTCCAGAATGACAAAACGAAAGCAGGATATTAGAAATTTTTGCCAGTTTATTAAAAATAAAAAACTGAAATATCACATTGACCCAAATTTTCAGACCCTTTGCTCAATGCTTAGTTGAAACCTTTTTGGCAGTGCTTTCAGCTTGGACTTTTTTTTGGGTATGATGTGACAAGCTTCATGCACCTGGATTTGGGGATTTTCTGCCAGTCTTCTCTACAGATCCTTTTTAGGCTGGATGAAGACCGTTGGATGTCAGCTATTTTCAGGTCTCTCTAGGCATGCTTGATTGGGTTCATGTTTGGGTTCTGACTGGGCCACTGAAGGACATTCCTGGAGTTCTCCCTAAGCCACTTCTGTGTTGTCTTTGCTCTACGTTTTGAGGCATTGTCCTGTTGTAAGGTGAACTTTCAGCCCATTCTGAGGTACAGAGAGTTCTAGAGCAGGTTGTCATTGCGGACATCTCTATACTTTGCTCTGTTTAGCTTGCTGTCAACCCTGTCTAGTCATTTCTGCTGAAAAACAACCCTGGTAGATCCTGCCACCACCATGCTTCACCACTGGAATGGTATTGCACAAGTGGTGAGTGGGGCCTGGTTTCCACTAGACATGACACTAATCTTGGTTTTGTCAGAGCAGATAATCTTGTTTCTCACAGTCTGAGAGTCCTTTAGGTCTTTTTTTGCAAACTTCCATGTGTCTTTTACTGAGGAGAGGATTGCGTCTGGCCATTCTGTCCTTCTGGAAGTTTTTTCCATCTCCAGGTTCTCTGGAGCTCAGCCAGAATGACAATCAGGGCCTTAGTCACCTCTCTTACCTCAGACCTTCTCCCATGATTGCTCAGTATGACTTGTTGGCCAGCTCTAGGAATAGTTGTGGTTGTTCCAAACTTCTTCCATTTATTGCATGAATTATGAAGACAACGTAGCTCTTGGTAACTTTTTCAGTGGTGCTGGAATTTTTTGTAGCATTTGCCAAATCTGTGCCTCTACACAGTCCTTTCTTCAAGGTCTGCGGGCAATTCCTTTTGCCTTTTGGCTTGGTTTTTGGATACAAATGATTAACTTTGAGACGTTCTGTAGACAGGCATGTGCCTTTCCTAATCATGTCCAATCAATTGGATTGATCACAGGATGACTTCAAGCAAGATGCACAGACCTCTCATTGATGATCAACAGAAACTAATTCTTCTGAGCCAGATTTGAAGCATCATAGCAAAAGGTCTGAATACTTTTGGCAATGTGATATTTCAGTTTTTTATTTTTAATAAATTTGAAAAACATTCTAAAGTACTGCTTTTTTCGTCTTGCCATTCTAGAGTATAAAGTGTTGTTTGATGATTTTGATGAATTTAGTGGTTTTAGCATAAGGCTGCAATATAATAAAATCTGGAAAAGGTCAAGGGGTCTAAATAGTTTCTGAATCCACTTTATATAGTAGTTGCTTGTAGTAGGCCAAGCTCTGTGACTTAACGACTCAGAATTCTAAATGCCTTAAAAAATTAATAATAAACATATTTCAAACCATGCAGAGTGTGTTGAGAAAGAAGCACCAAATTAAACAAAACAGGAGTGGTATGTAAACAGGAGTGGTGGCATATTACCTCAACATCCCATGGCCTGGTCAGTGTCTAGAGGGAATTGTGCACCTTCTCCCTTTGTCAATCTGCACATACACTAATATCCTCTGACATCTTATAGACCTGCAGATTAGTTTGCTTGGTAACTCTAAACTAGTTGTGTGAGCGTGATATGCAGTGAACTGGTTTCCCACCTGGGAATGGATTTTGGCATACATCCAGTACAGGAGGATTGTATCCACATCCCAGCAACCAAATTTTAAATTAGTTGGATGCAAAACATGAGTAAATGTATAATTAAATCTGTAAAATGATTGACTAAAAATAAACACGCAGCCACAGATGATCTAGGGAATACATCTGGGAATGCTTGCATTTCATTATACTGTTGATCCATATGTATACATTTACAGGGTGTCTCATAAATGTATTTATACCCTGAATGATTCTAAATACAACATTTATTAAGATACATCTAAGTTTTATAACTTGTAGATGTAGAATCATTTTGAGTTATCATAAGTGTTAAAACTGTTGTCCATTCTGGTTCAGGCACTTCTGACAACGTGGACCAATAGCTTTGCAAACATCACAGATCATTTCATTTGGTATTTGGGCACATTCTCTTTCCATTGGCTGCTTTCAGTTCATTGCTTGTTGCTGGTTTTGGGTGATAACCTTTATCTTTGACATGTCCCAATTAAAACAAAAGGTTCATTGGCTTGAGGTTTGGTGAATGTGGGGTGTATTAAATGCTACCTCTCTGCCCAATCCATTTTTTTTTATCAAGATAGGTCTTCGCAAAATGATGGTAATGGGGAGATGTACCATCTTACTGGAAATAAAACTCCTCCTCATCTCCTGTCTTCTCTTAAATGCGTGGTATGATGGATTCCTGCAGCAAGTTCAAATAAACAATACCAATTACAGTATTGTTCAAAAAGAATGGCCCAACTAAGCCCAACAATGACAATCCACAGTACACTGTAACACCTGAAAAGTTCACATGGTGTACCCCCATATTTATCTGGATTCTCACTTCCCCAGTAGCTGCAATTGTGCCGATTAATTGAGCCATTTAACTTTATTGTGGCTTATTTACTCCAGATGGTCTTGTTAGAAAACTGTGTGACCTCTGCCACTTCCAGTAGCACTTTAGGATAAATTTCCATTTCTCAAAGCTGAATATTATTTCTGCTATTATTTCAAATCACTTGAAAAACAATGAAAAATTAGTGAGTTATGGACTGTAAAAGTATGTATACATTTGATTATCTCCTTGTCTTTGTTTAAACACTTATACAGTATGTATGTTAATAAACATTGTATTTATCATCACTGAAAGTGTGTTTACATCTTTTGGACACCCTGTATAAACACTGCATAGTACTTCAGTGAGGGTGAAAGGAGCAGTGTGGGTGGTATAAAAACAATTTTGAAAAGAACAGGCCATTCAGCCCAACATATTTTGTCAACTCCGGTTCACATCATCCTTGCACTGTTATCCAGCATACTACTTGGTGATGCAATCCACATGTCTGTGGTACTTTGTGTGAAGAATACTCCCCAACATATTTTAAAGTAACAGGATCCACCATTCTGATTCCCTTCATAATTTTCAAAGCTTCCATCAAGTCTCCTCTTAACCTGCATTTGCTTTAAAGATTCATCTGTTTCGTCTTTGCCCATATCTCAAATCCTGTTTTTGAATGAGCTTAGTTGCACTTCTCTGGACTTCCACTAGCATTGCTATGTCTTTTCTGTAGAAAATGAGGTGTCACTAACATGTTACATAGTTTAAGCATAGCCTCTCTTGATTTGTGCTCCACACATTGGGCTTTATAACCTAACATCCTATTCTCATCTTAATCGCTTCTGGGCATTGTCTGGGTGTAGAAAATGACAAGTTCATTATGACTCCTAGATCCTTCTTATTAAGTTATAAAGTGTACATTCATGTTTTACACCAATATTGTGCATTCAGATCAAACATATTTATTTCATTCACGTGCATTAAATTTCAGCTGCAACATATGAGCCAAAGTCCATCTGTACTGGTGCAACATGCTAGTCTTCCCCCGGAAATCAAGTGGAGTCAGGTTCTGGTTTTATTGAATCCCAGTAGTCATTAATGATGGGCTCAGAACCCTAAATGTTGATAAATCTTACTCTGCATATAGATACTTTAATAGACACCAGTGCCCACAAAACAGGCTTTGGAAATTTGAATTCCACCAATGGAATTACTTCCTGTTGTTGGTTGCCATAAAATGTTCTTATACTGGCTGACACTGAGGCTTACATTAACAAAGTGTTGATCCAGTGTGGAAGGCTTCAGATGCTACACAGCATTTAAAATGTTATCTATTCATCTATACATTTTTCAACTCACTTTTACAGAGGTTCTCAAGGCCTAGAGAGCCTAACCCTGCAGCTTCAGTGGGAGGATCACCAGTCCATTGCAGGGCACATTAACTCTACTTCATGTTAGAAAATTAACTTAGCATTAAAATCTTTGTGGCATGGGAGAACAACACAAATACACACACACAGGGCATGAAAGCATCATGGATTCTCTACACAGATGGTGACTACTAAGCATGCATTCATACTCTGGATTCTGGAACTATGAGACAGCAGTGCTAAGCAGTACACCACCCTCTTTCAATATAATCAATTATTTTTCTCCCATTCACAGGTACAGAAAATTACTACCAGAAGCAGTTTGAGCAGTTTGATCATAGACTTGAGGAAGACTACAACATGCACCACTGTCCTGTTACTTTGCATCTTTGTGAAGGATTTTACAGATGGTCACCATGTGTAAGAATCATGTTGTAATTCAATCTTATTTAATGTGCAGAGTAATTTTGCTTCTTTGCATGAAGCACACCTTGTTAGTGGGAATGTGGTGTATCCAGTGTTTTGAGAAGTTTGTTTGTTAAACCAGAAGCTGAGTAAAGCATGTCAGGTAAATATTCAATGCATTCTCTACTTATTTTAAAATGCCTTACTGTTAATTTGAGTGTTAATGCAGTGACCTCCCTTCTGGAGCACCAGACACCTTTTTGAAAGTGAAAGTCACAACAACTACAATTCCTCAATGGGCTTTAACATGCCATGTTTTTGACAGCCCACAAGCCTTGACTCTCTAAGAAGACAAAAAAAACAAAATTGTAGAAAAAAATGGAAAAAATCATTGGGTGTGAGGTTGGGTGTGGAATGGATGTCAAAAATGGGGTAAATACAATACACAAAACAGGGCTAGATGGCGAATCTAGCACGGCCATCTCAGAAATGCAATGCAGTAGTAGAAACTGCAAGGCAAAATGCAAGAATAGACTATACCACTCACTAAATGCAGATCTATCATGTTTAAGGATACAGATTTGTTCAAATATATCAAAAACAAAGTAGAAACTAATTAACATAAATGAAAAAAACATTATCTGTCCATCAGCTGATTGGAGAACCACTGCCAGATTGGAGAAAAGGAGTCCGACAAGGCAGATACAGTCAGAGTCATGGTGACCTCGGCCAACAAATTGCATTCTCTCTGTTGGCCATTCTACAGATGAGTCAGTTCTGGGCCGGCCAGTTTGATGAAAGGATCCTTCTACTCAATGACTCCAGTGCTGCTTTATCTGAGATGATTTTTCCATAGGCAGTCAAGCAACTTAACAGTAAAGCCACTGCTCCAAGTGCCACATGAGCATACTGAGTAAGAGAAAAAGAATAGGTGAGCACTAGTAACAGTACATATGTAAGAATGCTGTTCATAGATTACAGCTCGGCATTCAACACCATCATCCCTTCAAAACTCGTCTTGAAGCTTGACGACCTTGGGTTGGGGACGACCATCTGCAGATGGATTTTCTCTTTCCTCACAAACAGGCCTCAAGTGGTGAGAGTTGGCAAACACACGTCCTCATCAGGAGTCTGGCTGCTCAGACTACAAGACTTAAGAACAGTTTTTACCACCAGGCCATTCGACTCCTCAACAGCAATACTTGAACACTTACATACATTTACATTACACCTACATTGCATTACATCTACATTGCACTACTCACACACAAACTGTACCTGCATACACTCTGAATACTGACTGGAACATGCATCTGTACTTATAAAGCATTATCTGTGCAGTAACTGTCATTTGTACTTGCTGCTCATTCAACTCATATTGCTCTATAACTTCTTTTAAAATGTACACATTGTATTTTATGTAGCTAGTCTATTTTTAACTTGTAATTTTTTTTTAAAATTATTTTTAATTATTTTTTAGGTTTATTGGATCTAGGCTGAGTGACTTGTTTTTCTCGTCATACACATTTCATGGTATGTTGACCCTGTGTTAACCTATATATGACAAATAAACCTAAATCAGATTGAACCAGATTGTATATAAATATCATATTACTTATATTTTAGTACTAATGACTAACAGCAGATATTTAGTATGCACAGCTAATCAGCAGCTCTACTCAGGGTATGCTAAACTACAATAGCAAGTCGTCAGCCTGTATTTAAAAAATGAGACTGTAGGGGCACCTCTTATAGTAGCAGGCAGACCATTCTCCAGCATTGGGGCCCTATAACTAAAAGCTTGATCTCCCATTATTTACAGTTCCTCCCATTTCTCACCATTTCTTACAGTCACAAGTCAGGCCTCCAAAATGTTAAAGGAGGTTAGTGACTCTGCCTCATACAAATCAATTAAAAATAAGCCAAATTAAAATTATCATTATCAGTATTGATCTGAAATGAAAAGCAACAATCAACTGTGTTAACCTCCTTAGCATTAGCTGTGAGCGTCACTCAGGCTCAGAATTATATGACAAATACAGTTAAGACTAAGTCTGTTATGAAATTTGAGCATTCCCAAGCACTAAGTCCCAATAATACCCACCAGAGGGGAAAACTGTCAGACCTGGTTAGTGATAAGAGAAAACTGTATAAATAAAAATATTTATTCTTCACAAAAATGCTCTGTAACAGCAAGAGCTTCAATGGAACATGAAAGACAAAATTAAATTCCCTGAAAAAGTCAAAGGCAATCCAAGGCAAATAACACAGCAAAAAGGTCAAACAATCCATCCATCCATCCATCCATCATCCATCATCCAACCCGCTATATCCTAACTACAGGGTCACGGGGGTCTAAAAAAGCAAAGAGCACTGATAGAATCTCAAAGGAACACTCACCAACTCCCAAGTTCATTCAAATGAACCACAAGAGACTGTCGGTTGGCCCGGCCTTGATAGAGCTGAGGGCAGTCCCTTGCAATGATAGGCAGGTTGTACTGCCTCCTGGGGAATCAACCACAAAACACAAGGTACATATCATAGATATTGGGAATACATTAAATAATAACCAAAACTAACATTAATACAAATCAAAGACCCAAAAATTATCAAAAAGTATATAAAGCAAGAATTTGAACCCAATTCGGGGAGTGGACCCTGGCTGAAATATACCAGAGGCAGACTCAGGATGACATGTAATGATCTGCTTTACAGTATTAAGCCAGAATAACTCTGAGGAGTGTATTCTGCTACCATCCAGTAAATGAAACAACATCCATCCATCCATTATCCAACCCACTGTATCCTAACTACAGGATCACGGGGGTCTGCTGGAGCCAATCCCAGCCAACACAGGGCACAAGGCAGGAAACAAACCCGCCCACATGAAACAGAATCATGCTGCAAAACATTAATGTTTCTATGGGTTCTTCCACTGTATGGTAACTATATGGTGATTCATTAATTTTCATAAGTAAGGCAAAGCCTTCAACCAAAAACACAATGGCAAATGAAAAGCTGTAAAGTGAGTTTTAGAGTGAATTAAAAGTTAACCATTCCTTGAATTAAGCGATAATGATGATAACGATAATATTCTGGAGGTAAAAATAGTTGTCGAAAGTATCCATTACGCTAAGCAGTATCAGAAAAGTCATTGTAAACCTTTTGCTTTTCATAGTCGCTGGCAGCCTGCTGCTGCAGGTGACATGTGTGTGTTTTTCAGTCTCTTGATACTGCAGGGCATAGTGGGTAAACCAGTCCAGAAATGGTACTGGTCTACAAATGAGTTGTTACAGGTATAGATTTTTGGTAAAGTTTTAAGTGAGTGTCATTTTTCACTCACTACGAAATGTCTGCATTTTACTAATAGCAATGAGTATAATGAAGTAAATCACCCAGCTCCAAAACTCTTCAAACTGTGGGATGTATATCAGGAGATCATCAACAATATTGTAGTATTGGTTGGGAAGTAGTCTTGCAGCTGCAAAAATTTTGCTTCTGACAAGGAAGATGGAGACCAGCATGGAGGACTGTCTTTCAGGGAATGGTTTGGCACTGGAAGAAAGCAAAGGGGTGGAGCCTTGAATGGATGAGGTTAAAGGAGGGTGGGGTCGCTTCTCAAGGGTTTGACAATGACAAGAGGAGGTGGAATGTGAGGGATATTTTGGTGGGGTGGAAGCCATGTGTAAGAGAGAAAGTTCTAAAAAAGGAAAACAGTGTATTTAGAGCATTTTTCATTGCCCTAACAATGAGAGGTTTATAGTTAGTTGTAAATAGTTCCTGTTTAATTTCCTATATAGTCATTTTGCATTCGCATATTTTTTAATTGTTTAAGAATAAACCATTTTTGCAACTGGTCTTGTCCTGTTGCTCCTTCCTTTCAAACCTAGGATGAGGAGTCATTACAATATGCAAAAGGTGTATGTTGCCTATCATGACATAAGTATTGACAAAAGTCTCATGGGTTACAAGGGAGGTCTGTCTGTACTGTTTCTCGTCTTGGGTGTTTGAACCAGAAACTAAACAGCAGCCAAACTCTGCTTCACAAAAGATTCATAGGGTGAGGAGACAGCACCTTGCTTCAATTTTATTTTGATTTTATGAAGTTAGAGTGAAACTGAAAAGAAGCAAATTACAAATTACCAAACAGCAATAAACAACATAACTTCACTATATATGTTGTGGTGGTTGGCTGCGGGTTTATGCCCAGCTGGGACGCATGGAAGGACCTCGAGTGGGATTATACCTTCCCTGGGCCACGAGAGGGCAGCCGCTCTAGTCTGTATCGGGGCCACTGGAACCAAGCATGGAAGCTCAACCCTATTGGGGCCCATGGCCACCACAAGGGGCACCAAGAGGACTGAGGATCCCTGGATGTCAGCACTTCCTCCACACCTGGAAGTGCTACCAGAAGGAATACTAGGGACACCCGGAGTGCTTCCAAGTGTTCATGTGGCACTTCCGCCATATCAGGAAGTGCTGCAGAAGGATTGTCAGAGGGCACCTGGAGCACATCCGGATGGATATAAAAGAGTCCGCCTTCCTCCAGTCGAGGGCTGGAGTCGGGTGGAAGAAGACAAAGCTCGGGAGAGAGGAGCAGAGGCGGTGAAGGAAGGACCATTGAAAAGTGTTTGGTGCAGGGGCACTGTATTGTGTGCGGGACAATTTGTAAATAAACATGTGTGTTTAGAGACTTCCTGTGTCTGTCTGTGTTGTGTCCAGGCTGGTTTACCACTATATATATATATATATATATCTTCTTCTTCTTCCTTCGGCTGCTCCCATTAGGGGTCGCTACAGCGGATCATCTTCTTCCATATCTTGCTGTCCTCTGCATCTTGTTCTGTTACACCCATCACCTGCATGTCCTCTCTCACCACATCCATAAACCTTCGCTTAGGACTTCCTCTTCCCTGGCAGCTCTATCCTTAGCATCCTTCTCCTAATATACCCAGCATCTCTCCTCTGTACATGTCCAAACCAAAGCAATCTCGCCTCTCTGACTTTGTCTCCCAACCGTCCAACTTGAGCTGACCCTGTAATGTACTCATTTCTAATCCTGTTCATCCTCGTAACGCCCAATGCAAATCTTGGCATCTTTAACTCTGCCACCTCCAGCTCTGTCTCCTGCTTTCAGGTCAGTGCCACCGTCTCCAATCCATATAACATATTGGTCTCACTACCGTCCTGTAGACCTTCCCTTTCACTCTTGCTGATATCCGCCTGTCACAAATCACTCCTGACACTCTTCTACACCAATTCCACCCTGCCTGCACTCTCTTTTTCACCTCTCTTCCAGAATCCCCATTACTCTGAACTGTTGATCCCAAGTATTTAAACTCATCCACCTTCGCCATCTCTACTGTCTTCATCCTCACCATTCCACTGACCTCCCTCTCATTTACACACATGTATTCTGTCTTGTTCCTACTGACCTTCATTCCTCTCCTCTCTATAGCATATCTCCACCTCTCCAGGGTCTCCTCAGCCTCCTCCCTATTATCGCTACAGATCACAATGTCATCAGCAAACATCATAGTCCACGGGGTCTCCTGTCTAATCTCGTCGCTCAACCTGTCCATCACCATTGCAAATAAGAAAGGGCTCAGAGCCGATGCCTGATGTAATCCCACCTCCAACTTGAATGCATCCGTCACTCCTACCGCAGACCTCACCACTGTCATACTTCCCTTGTACATATCCTGTACAACTGTTATGTACTTCTCTGCCACTCTCGACTTCCTCATACAATACCACAGCTCCTCTCGAGGCAGCCTGTCATATGCTTTCTCCAGGTCCTTAAAGACACAATGCAACTCCTTCTGGCCTTCTCTAAACTTCTCCATCAACATCCTTAGAGCAAACATTGCATCTGTGGTGCTCTTTCTTGGCATGAAACCATACTGCTGCTCACTAATCATCACCTCACTTCTTAACCTAGCTTCCACTAATCTTTCCCATAACTTCATGCTGTGGCTCATCAATTTTATTCCACTGTAGTTACTGCAGTCCTGCACATCCCCCTTATTCTTAAATATCGGCACCAGTACACTTCTTCTCCACTCCTCAGGCATCCTCTCACTATCCAAGATTCCATAAAACAATCTGGTTAAAAACGCCACTGCCATCTCTCCTAAACACCTCCTTGCTTCCATAGGTATGTCATCTGGACCAACGGCCTTTCAATTTTTCATCCTCTTCATAGCTGTCCTTACTTCCTCCTTGCTAATCTATTGGACTTCCTGATTCATTATCTCCACATCATCCAACCTCTTCTCTTTCTCGTTCTCTTCATTCATCAGCCTCTCAAAGTACTCTTTCCATCTGCTCAACATACCCTACTCACTTGTGAGTATGTTTCCATCTTTATCTTTTATCATCCAAACCTGCTGCACATCTTTCCCAGCTTGGTCCCTCTGTCAAGCCAATTGGTACAGGTCCTTTTTCCCTCCTTAGTGTCCAACCTGTCATACAACTCATCATACACCTTTTCTCTAGCATTCGTCACCTCTCTTTCACCTTGCACCTTATCTCCTTGTACTCTTGTCTACTTTCTGCATCTCTCTGACTATCCCACTTCTTCTTCGCCATCCTCTTCCTCTGTATACTTTCCTGTACTTCCCCATTCCACCACCAGGTTTCTTTTTCCTCTTTCCTCTGTCCAGATGTCACGCCAAGCACTCTTCTTGCTGTCACCCTTACTACATCTGCTGTAGTTTCCCAGCTGTCTGGTAATTCTTCACTGCCACCCAGTGCCTGTCTCATCTCCTCCCTAAACTCAACCTTGCAGTCTTCCTTTTTCAGCTTCCACCATTTGATCCTTGGCTCTGCCCTCACTCTCTTCCTCTTCTTGATCTCCACCGTCATCCTACAGATCACCATCCTATGCTGCTTAACTACACTTTCCCCTGCCACCACTTTGCAGTCTTCAATCTCCTTCAGATTGACTCTTCTGCATAGGATGTAATCTACATGTGTGCATCTTCCTCCACTCTTGTACGTAACCCTATGCTCCTCCCTGTTCTTAAAATACATATTCACCACAGCCATGTCCTTCCTTTTGGCAAAATCCACTATCCTCTGACCTTCTTCATTCCTCTCCTTGACACCATACCTACCCATCACCTCCTCATTGTGGTATAGCGGGTCCACAGCTCACAGAGCAAAGGCCATTCATTTTTAAATAATCACCGCACCCGAGGCGGCTTCGTGAGGGGGGCGTTGGTCCATGGCGAGCCGCGGGACGCTCGGGGGTGTGGGCGTTTCTCACCAAGTGCACAGGTGAGGAACCGCCCACATCCGTGATTGCTCCCGTGGCTAATGCAGCTGTCATGGCCTCTCCATTTAAAAGAAGCGTGAGTCGGATGAGAGAAGGGAAGAGGAAAAGATAGAAGCAAAAAGAAGGAAGGTTACAGGGAACGAGGAAGCAGGCGAGCAAATCGGTGTAGCAGGAAGCGAGCGAGTGAACGCTTGCAGGCAGCTGAAGGCAGCCTGGGTGTTTGGCCAACACCCGGGAGAAGTGGTTGTGGTCGTCCCCGCAGAAGTTTGTTTTGAAGGGCGGGAGTGACCGGGAAAGCGCAGGACTCTCCGCGGGAGTTAGCGGGAGTCGGGACTTGGGACGCGGTGTCCCTAACGTGAGAGCCTTGGCCGTTAAGGGATTCCCAAGTCGCTGTCCGTAGGAGCCGACCGGAGCCAAGGATCGGTAAGGCAACTGACAGCAGTAGCAGGAGTAGGCAGAAGGTCAGCTGCACAGTGAGCGTCTCCCTTGTTGCCGGGCCCTGATGGGTGAAGCAGGAGAGACGCTAGTTGTAATTGAAGGCACCGAACTTGTTGTGGATTTTTAATGACTGCTTCCTGAAAGATCATTTTAACCTCTAGTTTTAAAGGATTGATTTTCTTATTGTTTTAACCTCCACGTTTGTTTTAATGGATTATTTATTTATTTATTGAAGATTTTGGAATAGCACTGCACTTTATGGACAGTTTGTTTGGATTGTTTTAATAAAAGCACAATGCACTTTTGCACCTTACCATCCCCTTGCTTAGATGTTATTGCCTTTGCTGACTAGCTCATCGGTAACATTACCGACGGTGTTGGGTTTAAGGCTTCCAAATAGTGAAGGGAGTGTGGAACCAGAACCCACATCGTCACACTCATCGCCACTGTTCCCTTCACCAACATGCCCATTGAAATCCGTTCCAATCACTACTTTCTGTCCCTTGGGTACACTGTTCATCACTTCATCCAACTCACTCCAAAAATCATCTTTCTCATCCATTGTACACCCAACTTGTGGGGCATATGCACTAACAACATTCATTATCACATCTCCAATTTCCATTTTCATAATCATTACTCTGTCTGCCACTCTTTTCACCTCCAAAAAACTCTTGACATACAGTTCCTTCAGAATATCCCCTGCTCCATTTCTCCTCCTATCCACACCATGATAGAACAATTTGAATCCACCTCCGATCCACCTGGCCTTACTCCCCTTCCATTTAGTCTCTTGCACACACAATATATCAACCTTCCTTCTCTCCATCATATCTGCTAACTCTCTCCCCTTACCAGTCATACTGCCAACATTCAGAGTTCCTACCCTCAGTTCCACTCTCTTTACTTTCCTCCTCTCCTCCTGCCTCCTGACACATATCCCCCCTCTTCTTCTCCTTCTTCTGCCAACAGTAGCCCAATTTCCACCAGTACCCTGTTGGCTAACAGTACTGGTGGCAGTCATTGTTAACCCGGCGCTCGACCGATCTGGTATGGAAATTTGTATAGTTGTCCGCATATTTGATTTGGCAAAATTTTACACCGGATGCCCTTCCTGACGTAACTCTCCCCATTTATCTGGGCTTGGGACCGGCACGAAGAAACACACTGGTGTTTATTGGCTCCCAGCCGGAGGGTAAGGCTAATGATGGCTCGAGCATGCCTCTGGGTGAATTAAGTAACTTTTTGGACGTGCACGAGCTGGAGAAGTTGCTTCAGCCCGTGCACAAATTTTTACAGGTGGTGGAGACAATAAAGAAGATCGCTGGGGATCTGGGAGCAGCGGCCGAAGCGCCTTTAAGGAGGGTGGATGAATTCCTACGCCGATTTGGTCGGGAGTCTCCCATCATGATTGATGTGGCGGTACAGGTGAGTTTTACCGGTACCGTACAGAATAAGGGGACACAGAGTGACACGGGCCCGCGGTTAATTAGTAGCGGGTGCCAAGTCACTACTAGCCCTACAAGCGAATGTGGTGTGATGACAGAAGGGGCGGTGGAAGCACCGATCGTACCAGAGCAGCTGAAAAGTGCTGTCTCTCGGAGCGATGCGGTGCTGAAGACGCCGCCTCTGTTTATTTTAAAATCAACGGGCATGCAAACAGCAAAGAGGCTCTCTTATACCAATAGAGAGACTCAAGCTGTGCGCCGGCTCCAGAGTAAGGAGGGGATCCCCGAAATACACCGTGGGTCTCCTGACAAGGTGGAAAAAAGGGCGGAGAGCAGCGAGGCGGCCAGTACACCTCCCGTGGCGGAGAAAAGGGTGGAGCTGACGGAGTTCCCGCGGTGTTTTCAGTATCGCGGAGGACTACTACCAGGAGGGCACAGAAGATCCACCATTCCCCCAAAGTTCTCTGCGGGACATAGACAACATAGCCAAGGTCCGACTGACGTGTTCTCCTGGAGGAGGACATCCCTCGCGGGGCTGGACGCTCCGCCCCAGTTGGCTTCACTAAGGGGGGGGGAACTGTGATGGATGTCCAGCAAGAGTTGCCGGCCCTCACCCCCAGGCCGCCAGAAGGTGCTCTCCCGACAGCATGGACGTGCCCCGAGTTCCAGCAGGGCCTCATGGACTTTGTAGTTTTTATACACAGCCCTGCTGGATACCTTGGGGGCCACAAGGAGTCGCTATAGCAAGGCTCGTAGACTCCTATGTGCCCTATAACCTGGAAGTGCGTCCTGGTCACGTGAACGGGAGGAATGACGTACTTCTAGGTTGAAGAAAAGAGAAGTTTTACCTGACCCGGAAGTGATAGAAAGTCACGTGGACTGAGGGACAAACACTTCCGGGTCAAGGAGTATAAAGGACTATGGGAAATCCCAGACGGAGGATCTGAGTTGGGAGGCAGGGTGGCTAAGCGTCTGGGAGTGGAGGATTGTTTTATTGATTATTTTATTGAGAATTGTGGAGAGGAGCGTGCTTTGTGCACTTTATTATTATAATAAATATCATTATTGGACTTTTTCCTGGTGTCTGACGTGTAGTCTGAGGGTACAAGGGTGCGAGCGAAACCTAATCTGTCACAATATGTCCTCTTTAATAAAACCCCTATGTGCATCCAGGTGTCTGTGTGTGTGTGTCTTCTGGTGAAGTACGCATGCACGGGGTTGCACGTGTTCAGTCTCTCCCTGTGCATTTCCTGTGCAGAGAGAGAGAGAGAAAGAGAGAGGCACAGGCGCATGCGCAAGAGAGAGACACACACACACACACACAGGCGCGAGAAAACGACACACAGGTGCTCGAGAGAGAGACACACACAGGCGCGCGAGAGAGACACATACACACAGGCGCGTGAGAGAGACACACACACACACACAGGCGCGCGCATGCATTATTGCAATGTTACTTTTCTTGGTTGTTTATTAAATTATGGATTTTTCAAATGTTCATTTTTTTCCCTGTGTTTAAAACTCTTTTTAGTGAGAGGTTCGTAGCACTATGGTGCGAACTCTTGCAGTGTTAGTTTTCTCTGTTGTTCAATGTTTTCTCAGTGTTATTCAATGTTTTTACATTTAGTTTACTATTACGATGTGCATTCTATGGTGTAATTAACTATATTTGTGCTTAAAAACTTAAAAAAATATATATTTACATACTGTACAGTTTGTACGGTCTGGAACGGATTAATTTTATTTACATATCATACAATCCTATGGGGCAAATTACTTCGGTTCACGACCAAATCAGGTTTTGGCCAGAGTTTTGGAATGAATTATGGTGATGAACCGAGGTTCCACTATTTTACTGTCAGAGAAAATTACAGGCATTTCACGGAAATACAAACCAGTATTACTGAGAGAGAAAATTAAAGGCACACAATACAGTGACGCATATTACAGCCACATACAAGGTCCCTTGCCATTTAATACTGTTCCTACTAATGTTTATGCACTACTGTTCTAGCGCCCATTATTGTAACGGGCTTAATGTCTAGTATATATATATATATATATATATATATATATATATATATATATATATATATATATATCCAATTAACTTAAACTAATACAGGCTTTGCTTCGATTTAGACTAACAAACACTGACTATTAATGAAGCTTGCTGACTAACCACTGACTTCCTGTAATTCTGTTTCTGCTTCCTTACAACTATTTACATGAATATTCATAAAGCTACATTATGTTAACTTTCCTTTGAGTAACAAACAGTTATTCTGTGAGGCAGACCACTGTCATACAGGCATCGCATCCAAACAGGCACAATTCGGTATCAAGTTCCACATACTGTGAGAAGCAAGTTCTGGGTATGTCAGGAACTCAGTACTTTACACCAGTAGAGTGGATAGCAAGTACACTCAATACAATCGTGCAGGTCAAGCACTGCTATTCTACCTTGTAATGCACAAGAAACAAAAAAAAATATTATCAAAAGCATCACACGATACTAAATCTGCATTGTTACAGCAGTCAACACAAGCAATGCTTTTCCTACTGTGAATATGGTAGCATTTTGGTATTTAAGTGTTTCTACTACACATAATATTTTTTGTTGTTAAAAAAATTCAATGCTCTTGGCTCAATTTTTTTTTTTTTTGTGGGGTAAACATAATGCTAAGAAGGCTAGAAAATGAATAAATAGATAGACTAAGAAAGCAAGAGCAACGGAGAGGCAGATTGAGAAGGCACAAAGTTAGCAGGAGGGATGGCATAGAGTAATTAAGGCAGCTGTTAAATTCAGATGTGCTGATGTTAGGAGAGTAAATACATTTACTGGAAAAAATATGGGTAGTGAGTTACTGCCCCAAGAGGAGGAGTTTAAGTAACTTGCGGTCTTGTTCATGAGTGAGGGGAAAAGGGATGGTGAGATTGACTCACAATATGTGTTTTCTACACTGATCCATTGTGGTGAAGAAGAAGCTTAGCCAGAAGGCGAACCTCTCGATTTACCAGTCAATCTACATCATTACCCTCACCTATGGTCATGACCTTTGGATAATAATCGAAAAAATTAGATCACGGGTACAAGCAGCCGAAATGAGCTTTCTTCACAGGATGGCTGGGCTCTCCTTTAGAGACAGGGTGAGAAGCACAGATATCTTGAAGAGGCTCAGAGTATAGCTGCTGACCCTCCACATTCAGAAGAGCCAATTAAGGTGGTGTGGGCATCTGATACAGATGTCTCCTGGATGCCTTCCTGTGGAGGTTTTACGGGCACTACCAGCTGGGAGAAGACCTTAGGGAAGACCCAAGGCTTACTGGAAGGATCATCTCTCACAGATGGCCTGGGAATTCCTTCAGATCCTACAGTATGAGTTGGCAAGTGTGTGTGGTGAAAGGGACATATTGGCGTCATTGCTGAAACTGAAACTCCCACGACCCAGTCTTGGATAAGAAGTGGAAAATGAATAAATGAATATGAGTGCATGAACATTTTACTTCAAAACACTGGCTGTAACCATTTAATTAGATTAATTTAAATTGTTGAATTTTTACATAGTTTGTTTTTTTTCCTTGATGCATTGCAAGGATGAATATTTGAGGTGATATAGATGAAAATATGCTGCCAGACCAGCAGGAGTGACAATACAACTTGGAATGTAGAATTGGCTTGATTCTTTCCAACATAACTACCTAAAATACTGTGTACATTTTTACAGTAACATATAACTTCATATTTTGCCAGGCTTCCAGATTTGTGTTTGGTTCTATGTGTAGTTTGTGTTGCCCTGAATTAAAAAAAAAAACAAAAAAACTTTCAAATGTTTGATTATTAATGTTTTCAGAAAATACCAATGTGGTAGAACATTGTAAAGGTTTGTGGTTTGGTACACAAGCAAATTCAGCTGGTTATCAAAAAATAATAGTGAAGTAAACTGAGCCACAGTTTATGTGTTGACAACATGACTTAACATTTTGACTAGTATGTCTCTAGGCAATGGTTTAGACATGCTGGGGGTTCTGACTTAATGGTTGACACGAAAATTGCATTTTGAAACATTTTGAATGAATGACCTCAACTTGCTGGTTATACAAATTATTGTGTCACAATGTACAAACTATTTTCATAAATGGACAAGCAGTTGAGAGAACATCAGGACCCTTTAGAGAAATAATCCAAAGCAATTGAGAAAAACTGTAATTTCTCTTTGAAAACATACATCTTTTATTTGAATCATGGGCCTTATATTGGAGCTTAAAATGTGTGCAAGTGAATACACGTGTCTCAGGTCATTTAACCCACAATTGAAAAATGTGAAATAATGTAATAACTAGTCATTTATTTTCATTGTACAGCTGTCTTAAATAAATACTTACTTTCTTCTAATAACTAATGCCAATTTCCTTTATTTGATCTTCAGTTCTTTCCCCTGTATATTATTTGCATATTACTGTGCAAGCATCTTAAACCAATATTTGCTTTCTTATATATATTAGTGTCTTTTTTAGTTCATTTATTCCAAACAGATACAGATTATTATTTGTTTTCTTTTCACTTCATTTAATGTTAATATCACCCACATATTGTTTACATCATACTGTACCTATTTACAGTAAATAAATATGAGAACTGTCCAAACATTTTTAAGCCTGAGGTGATTTCACAGCGCTGATTTTGTAAGTGGTCAAAGATTAGCTATTGTTAATTCAAATATTTGAATTATTAGTTTCTAGCATTAGTAGCTTATAATATATAGTCAACAAGAATGATAAAAGCCTCAAAATCAAATATCACACCATTACTGAATGCTAGAGAACAACATATATATGAAGATCCATTCTTGCCTAGTCAACATGTCTTAGTACCAGTCCCTTTTACATGCCACAGCCAAGACATGGGCTGCAGAATTCTTTCGTGGCAGGATACCACTCAAAGATGACCCAAGCTCTGACCAGCCTTGCAACTGTGGAGCAAATCATAATAGAAAATTAAAGAGTGATAGTTGTCAGATTGTAGACATTATATTGATTAGTTATGGGTCAGTTGAATCCATCCTTCTTGAAAAACTAGACATGAGCAATATCTGTGCACATTGGTTGCTCGCAATGGGACTCCTGAAAGGAAGCAGCACCACATCCAATACTCCAAGGAGAATTTTGAGTTAATTCATTCAGACTAGGAGAAATGTAAGAAGCATTATATTACTGGTGATGAAGAATAGACAGATTAGTATGGCCCAGACTTCAAAAAACAATCTACTGTATACAATGGAAGTGTGGTGATTTTCCAACACCAAAGAAAGTCAAGGTTCAAACCAGTATTGGCAAGGTCATGTGCATGTGTTACATTTTTTTTAACAATTTTAAGGATGTAGTCCATATTGATTGCAATTTAACTTTTGTCACACCTGGGTGTCGGGGGATCACCTTCGGGACTCTACCATCCTGGGACGAGAGGGGGAGCGGTCTCTAACAATGTATTCTAATTTTGTTTCTGCAGTACGAAGAAACCACTCCATGAGAGCAGCTAAACTCCACCCATGGCCTCCCACAGGCCCCACCCAAGTGGACTGGGACACTATAAAACCAACACATTCCCAGAAAGGGGCACCTCAATTCTTGGAGAGGTCTCTGCATGTTGGAACTTCCCATGTCTGACCCGCTCAAACAAGTCCCTTTTCCAACAGAGCCTAGTTGGCTAAGATGACATATTAGAAGCCTGTTTTCTGTTGTCCCACCAACTGCTTGTTTCTGCTCCTTTTTTTTGGAAAACTGAATTAAACAGGGTGGTCTGGTTGGCACCCCATCTTTTCTTTACTCAGCCTTCTGTTTATCACACCATAGAACAATTTAACATTACACTAACTCACTGTAGCGTTTGTGGCATTCAGTACCTCCGCTCACACTACAGTACATGGGTCGTAAAGACGTTTCTGTGAAACAGTGCATTCAAAGAGATCCATCAGCTCTACAGACCCTGCCCTGTTTGATTTCTACCTTTTCCTATTGTGAAAGGCTACCACCATGGGATATGATATGCCAATGAAGAAAACATCACTTCAGGTAGAGAAGAGTGATTAAGCAAGCAAAACAAAATGTTTAATCTGAATGGCATAGAAAAGCTTTGAAAACACTCTAAAAAGTCCTTTAGTGTTCACTCATATTAAGTTAAAATTAAAACTGATTTGATTGCAGTGTTTTCAAATTTCCTTTGTTGCAGGTAGTAAAGTTTTTTCGGTTGCTTTTCATGAATGTGCTTCTTTTAAAATCCACGTAATATCTACTTGTTACTATACAAGAAATTTAAATAAATGTTTACAGCTGTTAATGTATTTTTCTTCATTTAACCATCATGACTTTTGACTCAAATAATTCATATCTTGTTTAATTTTTTCTGATATACATGCCACATGGTGACTTCAGCCTCACTGATCCATGTCTATGTGGATTTGCATCCTTGTTGTCTATGTAACTTGCTAAACACTCACCAGCTAATTTAATTAATTAATTTATTTATTTTTTATTAATTTTATTGCAATCCATACAAAGCAATCAAGCTTTTACAAAAAGAAAAATTGAGTTAAGAACAGATCAATCCCCACCCCTGAGAGAGAGAGCAAGCCAAACGGCGTAAAAATTAAGGCTTGTAAACATACCTAAATTAATAAATTCTCTGTGCTTCATGACCTTATTTTAAAATGTTACTGATTAGATCCTGCCATGTTTTGAAAAAAGTCTGTACGGATCCTCTAACTGAGTATTTGATTTTTTCCAATTTCAAATAATATAACACATAGGTTTCCCACTGACTTAAAAGAGGAGAGTTTGGGTTCTTCCAGTTTAGCAGAATAAGTCTGCGTGCCAAAAGTGTAGTGAATGCAATCACAATTTGTTTGTCTTTCTCCACTTTAAGCCCCTCTGGAAGGACCCCAAACACAGCTGTTAATGGGTTAGGAAGGATTGTGAGACCAAGGCTGTCTGAAAGGTAATTAAAAATTTTGGTCCAGAATGATGTTAATTTGGTGCAGGACCAGAACATGTGACCCAGTGAGGCTGGGACCTGGTTGCAACGTACGCAGGTTGCATCATGCCCTGGAAACATTTTGGAGAGTTTTAGTGGAGACAGATGTGCTCGATATATAATTTTGAGTTGTATAATTGTATGCTTTGCACATATGGAGCTCAAGTGAATTCTCTGCATTGCTACTTTCCACTCCTTTTCTGATATATTAATTGAGAGATCTTTTTCCCAGTGTCCTCTTGGATCTTTGTCCAAGTTGATTTACAACATTTACGATACAATTCGATACAACTGCCCCAAGTGGAGGAGTTCAGGTATCTCGGGGTCTTGTTCAGAAGTGAGGGAATAGTGGAGCGTGAGATCGACAGGAGGAGCGGTGTAGCGTCCGCAGTGATGCGGGCTCTGCATCGGTCTGCCGTGGTGAAAAAGGAGCTGAGCCGTAAGGCAAAGCTCTCAATTTACCACTCGATCTACGTTCCTACCCTCACCTATGGTCATGAGCTATGGGTAGTGACTGAAAGAATGAGATCGTGAATACAAGCGGCTGAAATGAGTTTCCTCCGCAGGGTGTCTGGGCTTTCCCTTAAAGATAGTGTGAGAAGCTCAGTCATCCGCGAGGGGCTCAGAGTAGGGCCGCTGTTGCTCTGCATTGAGAGGAGTCAGATGAGGTGGCTCGGGCATCTGATCAGGATGCCACCTGGACACCTCCCTAGTGAGGTGTTCCGGGCACGTCTAACCGGGAGGAGGCCCCGGGGAAGACCCTGGACACGCTGGAGGGACTATGTCTCCCGGCTGGCCTGGGAAAATCTCGGGATTCCCCCGGAAGAGCTAGAAGAAGTGGCTGGGGAGAGGGAAGTCTGGGTATCTTTGCTCAAGCTGCTGCCCCCGCAACCCGATATCGGATAAGCGGAAGAGGATGGATGGATGATACAATTGGTTACATTTGTAGTGTTTTTCCAGTTGGCATACAGGCAGGTGAAGTGCTCAGGGTCACACAGTGTCAGTAGTGGGATTTGAACCTACAGTTTGTAAGTCCAGAGCCTTAACCACTACACCACACTGCCTGCTATCTACTTACCTATTGTTTATCTATCTGTTTATATTATAGTATAGTTTTTTACCTGTCCTGTTTTTATGTATATGTTACACCACAGTCCTGGAGAATACTGTTTTTTGCCACTGTATGCTGCAATATGGTTTATGGATGCTATGACAGTAAAGCCACTTGACTTAACCATACAGTATTTATACCTATATATGGTGGATTCATAAATTATTCAGACCCCTTTCCTCTTTGTACACTTTATTATGTTGTAGACTTCATTCTAAATGAACACTTTCAACATTTTTGCCAATCAATCTGCACTTAATGACCCATAATGACAAAGTAAAAACATGTTTTCAGAATAGTTTGCAAATGTATTAAAAATCAAAAGCTGAAATCTCTACTTCATCTAAGTATGCAGACCCTTTGCTGTGGTGGTCCAGATTGTGGTCAGGTGCATCCAGTTTGCTTTAATTCTCCTTGAGATCTGTTTAGAACTTCATTGGAGTCCACCTATAGCAAACTGAATTGATTGGACATCATTTTTGAAAGGCACACACTTGTGTATTTGTGGTTCCACAGTTTACCCTATGTGTCAGGACAAAAACCAAGTCATGAAGTCCATGGAACTCTTTGTAGTACTCAGCTTGTGGTAAGCATGGGTGTAACACAGAACTCTGAACCCTATACCAGTGTTTCTCAACCATCAAGTATTTGCGACCCGAGTTTTAATAACAGTTTTAATCACGCCCCCCCCAACGTTTTTTTGAAAGAGGCCAACTAATACCAATTTGTTCTTTTTTAATTAATGATATATCATAGATGCATATGTTATTATACCTACTTAACTTTTATCGACATTTATCTAACTCTATATTTATTTTTCTAGTATCAGAATGTAGTTTAAGTTAATTTGTTTTGGTTTCAATAGATGTATTTTTCATATATTTGATTCTTGTTTTCTTTTTTTAACATCTTCGCGCCCCCCTTTTTGTTACTTGGCACCCCCCTAGGGGGGTCTGCCCCACAGGTTGAGAACCACTGCCCTATACTTAAGCAGTCTCTGTGGGATCCTTGTTCTCGAAAAAAACAACTTTTCATTTCAGGCTTCAAGGCCTCCCCCACCCACCCAGAGAATCCTGGGTAATTATTACCCTTTTTCCCCCGACAATGACACTCATGGTGGTGAGGTATAAACCAGGACAGGGAATAAAATCCTTTCTAAAGCTTAAATGGAGTAGAGTTGTGGCTCTGAGGCTAGGGATCTTCGCTGCCAGTTCAAATCCTGTAAATGCCAAAAGTGACTCTACTCTATTGGGCCCTTGAGCAAGACCCTTAACCTGCAATTGCTCCATCCTGGGTGCGATGTTAATCTACATCCAGCCCTTCAAGTAGGCCCTCCAACCTGCAGGGAAAAACCTCAAACTGGTTCCATTCCATCTGAACTAGTGTGGTGCTGAGGTGTCACCCATGGCATGGCTGCACTCAGGTCCTAATCTGGGATCCTGAGTTGGTTTGTCATGTGGTGAGTGCGGTAATGTACTGTACTGTATCAGTGTGTGCTCATAACCTCTAAAGCTTTGGGTGTTCTAAGGAGAGCAGTGGTTTCAATGTGTAACGGCCGACCCCTTACCCAGCTGGCAGCTACACCTCCAAGACCTGTGGCCTGGATAAATTAATGAGATTGAATCTTATATATCAAGCCGTACATCTAACAAATATAATTTTCCCCACAATTGACGGATTATATAGGTACACAAAAGCAGATATGTAAAATTAAGTAATTATATTAAATGAAATAACAAAAAATACAAATTTCACACGTAAAAAATATATATATGTATATCCCTCCACCAAAGCAACAATGTGACACCACCATATATTTACACAACAAACGTTCCCTTGCCCCTGTAACATATAACAAACAACAACGAATAACAATAATGAACTATAGAATGAATGATCGTGAACTTGAGTCCAAGTATAAAACTGTCCTGAATACGGTTGACTGTTCAACAGATAGGTGATGTGTTTGAATTTCCTGGAAACAAATGGAGCAACCTCACCGTGAATCCTCAGCGTGCGGTGGACAATGTAGTTCAACCCCGGGGTCTCTGGCGATGATTTAATTGAAGCAAGTCCGGCAAAATGAAAAACAAACTGGTATCAAAAGAGTGATGTGGAAAACAGCAGGTACTGGTGGTTTGTAGTAATGAATTGTGATCTTCATCTTTCTCCTCTCCACTCTCTGTTCCCTCCTGATTGCTTATATAGTGATGAGCTGGTTGTACTTGATTGTGATTGAAAACAGGTGGTTTCTATCTTGGAGCTGTGGTCTCTTTCCATCATCCGCCCCCCCTGTATTTCCAGAGACGACATTCACTGACGCACACAAACAAACGGGACGATGGAAACAAAACGCACTTAGTACTGACATTGACAACACTATACTATGTAGCCCTGCTACAAATGATTTTGAAATGGAAGAAGTTTGGAATCACCAGGATTCTTCCTGGGCTATCCATTCCTAACTGGGTAACTGGACAAGAATGGCCTTGGCCAGGGAGGTGACCAAGGACACTATGGTCACTCTAACACAAGGGTTCTTAAAATTTTAAATCTGAAGACCTAAATAAAATAATCGATACCATACTAGGACTTAAGAAGAGTATTATTATTATAATGACATTGGAGCCATTTTTCTTTGTGCCTGTTAAAGACTTAGATTCAATGTACTGTATGTCGTAACAGTGAACAACCAATGAGGCAACGACCAGTTGTCCATGGCCAATGAAACTTTATCATTCGACATACTGTACATATACCCCAACTTTATTCACTCTCCCTACATAACGTCCCAAAAATGGTGCCACACCTGTTAATTTTGTTTCAAAATTTCAAACCAGTGCCGCAGTCCCTTCATCTCTCAAGCTCTTCTGTCTTTCCCACCACTCTCCCCCTTTCTTATACATGACTTTGCTTGTCAGTCATCGGTTTGATTATTTCACTGGTTGTTAGAGGGTAGGCGCTGTCATGAGGAGTATTTTTTTTTATATTTTCATGCCATAGAATTGAAAACTCACAGTGATACATCAATGGAGTTGTTTCACATATTACTACAATAATTAGTACGTTAAATAGAGGGCAGTGTATCACTCACCACAGAATTCATGTTTGGATTAACTAGGCTAATTTCACTATGCAATCATGTTGTGACCCACGAAATGCCCACAAACCAATTTGGGTCCCATCCCTTAGTTTAAGAAATTCTGCTCTAACAGAACTTCAGAATTACTCTACTGAGATGGGAGAACCAGTCAAGATGACTATCCATCGGTTAAGCATATGTGGTAGACTGGCTAGATGGAAGCCACTCTTGAGTAAAAGGCACATGACTATTTAAACAACTCTGAGAGCATAAGGAAAAAGATTATTTATTCTGATAGGACAAAAACTGAAATCTTTGGGCACAACTCTAAGCACTTTTTCTATCAAAGACCAGGCAATGCTCATTATCTACCTAATACTATCTTAATGATAAAGCATGGTGGTGACAGCATCATTCATTATTGGGTTCTTCTCATTAGCTGTGAAAGGGAGACGGATGAATACAGACAAACAGAGAGATGTTCTTGTAAAAAAACCTGCTCCATGGTGCACACAAGCTCGGTTCACTATTCAGAACAGCAATGACCCAAAGTATGCAGCCAAGACAACAATGGAGTGCATTGTGTTCAACCGGTTCATTTTGTTTATCTTTATCTATTCTATAATAGGCTGTTCGGTTGTCTGTCTGGGATTTTAAATCTCCTGCAGCTCGCAAACCGTTTCACCTATTGACCTGAAATTTGGTACACACATACTACGTAATGTCTACTGTCCACTTTTGGGGTGATGATTGACCTACAAGATTATTCCTCTTTTAATTTTTATTTTATTTTATTGTAGAATCAGCTCTTGGCAGCAGCCAGCAAGGCAGCCGTGTGGCACATGCGTATGGGCGCTATTCTTATCCCTACCTACTTCGCTGTCACTTCCCCTACCTCTTCATATCTTAAATCATTCTTGAGGCAGATTTGAAGACTTAAGTGCCAGCTTAAGTGAAAAATTAAGGAAAACATACTGAATAATTGCAACACTAACACTGACTTAATCAGTTTTAATGCAAAAAGATGCAGACGAAAGAAGAGAAGAAGCGGGCCACTAGGGTGGAGAAAAGAAGAGATGCTTAGGAAGCAGCAAGTGCATCAACCTCTGAGCAAACGTATGCTAAATGTAGAGAGAAAGAGTAGGAAAACTATGCATGCTCAAGTCAAGTGTATTCACTGCTCGTTATCGTACAGTGCACCGTCACTGGTTTTTAATAAGATTGAAAAAAAATCTAAAATCTAAAATCCTGCTTTTGTTTTGTCTTTCTGGCTATTGAGTGTTGCTTGACGTGGGAAGAAAATTAATTTGAATACTTTTATCAAAACTGAAGGAACTAAAATGCATTCTAAATATACTCTATGTATAAGGCTCTAATAGACAAAAATCGAACTCTTTGGGCAGAACTCCAAGCACTGCGTGCAGCAAAGATCAGGCACTGCTTTACACCTGCCTAATCCCATCCCTACAGTGAAGAATGGTGGTGGCAACATCTTGCTATGCGGTGCTTCTTAGCAGCAGGGCCAGGGAGACTGGTCAGAACTGAAATAAGGATGAATGCAACCAAATATAGAGAGGTCCTTGAGGAAAACCTGCTCCGCAGTGCACACATCCTTAGACTGGGTCAACAGTTCACCTTGTAACATGACAATGACTCAAAGCATACATCCAAGACAATGGTGGAGTGGATTCAGGACAAATATCTAACTGTCCTTTGAGTGGCCCAATCATCGCCCAGACTTAAGCCCCATACAACATGTGTGGATAGACTTGAAGATGGCAGTTTTCAAACACTTCCCACCCAGTCTAACAGAGCTTGAGAGCATCTACCAGGAAGAACAAGATAAACTCTCCAAGCCCAGGTGTGCAAAGCTTGTAGAGGCTTACCCAAGAAGAACCAAAGCTGTAATTACTGCCAAAAAGGCTTCTACAAAAAAACGAATTGAGACTCTGAATACTGAAATGAATGGCAGACTTCAGTTTATAATTTTTAATATGTTTTTAAACATTTATGAGAACATGCTTCCACTTTGCCATTATGAGTTACTGAGCGTAGATTGATGAACAAAAATGGCAAATGTATCTATTTAAAATTTACAGAAAGTGAAGTCACTGCATATAACATACAGTCTTTGATTCCACTGTATAATTAATTAAAGCAGTCAATGTGTGCCTGTCTGTATGTCCATATGGTTGCTATGTCTCTGTCACTCCAACAGATGGTACACCAGGAAACTTTTTAGTAATAAAATGCAATACATTTGTCATTCCAATCAATAAACAAACATTATCACTGCTTTTATGAATCCCATACCAAATGTCCTATAAGAGAGACATATGCATTGCATGGTGCACTGCAAACGTTTCAACCCATCTTAGACCGGTAGCACAGCTAGTATATATATAGTAATAAGACTGAAGCATAATGGTTTGGGGAATGCCACCCCATATGCTTCAAAATAAGGAATGAAAAAAAAAAAAAAACATGTTTACAGACGCAAGTTCAAAACAGAACTGATACATAGTAGAATGGTGATGGTTTATATTGCGAGGACAGGAAGAGGAGGGATCTTGTGGATGACTGGAACTGGAAAAGATATCATCATGAGGTGGGATCTTGTGAGCTGGGAGTGACGTCATAAGGACGTGGGCTCTGGATAAAAAAAGAGAGAATATCACTGCACAGTGTCAACCCTTGTGCACATATTTGACAATATATACAGCTTTTTAACTTCAACATACATTTAAATGTGTATTTATTGGATTGTACAATCCAAAGCAACTTAATCAAGTAAACATTAGTCTGGGGGACTGTTTGGGAACAGGTGTTTCAGGACAATGTTACAAAATTAAATCCTAGGTTATAAAAATCTAACAGCCACACAGGAATTCACCAAACAAGAGTCTTTAAATGCTTTTTCTGCACTTTGAGAGAATTAGAATTTCCAATGGATGTAGGCAGCTCATTCTACCAGCTAGGAGTTACACATGAAAAGGGTCTGGATGGAGATTTAATGCCAGGCACCGGTGGCTCTGTCTGTGGTTGCTTCTCAGCTTTAGGTCCAGGAATAGCAGTTGTTTGATTGGAACAAACCAACTGCGAAGAAGAGGTACACGCATAGTCAAAGGAAGATTGAGTTCTAATTTGGCTTGAATGACAATGACTGTTGCTTTTTGTAGTTTGCTTTGCGTGCGGAGCAAAGAATCACAATGAGGACCTGCTCTCAAGGGAGCATCAATTAAGCGAAGACAGTCATGTTGCATAAGCACTGTTATGGACAGCTGGGACTCTTACCTGGTCAGGATGCCTTCGTAATGGAAGGACTTGGGGAAGGTACTTGAAATGGGACAATACCTTCATCGGGACAACAGAGGGCAGCCCCCCTGGCTTGCTACAGTGCCACAGGTTTGCACCATGGAAGCGCAACACTACTGGGGCCCGTGACCAAGGTGAACAGCTGAGCCCTCCTCAGCAGGACTGCTGCCACACCCAGAAGGAGATCATGGGACACCTGGTGCACTTCTGGGTGTGCTATAAAAGGAGCCGCCTCACTCCATTCAGCAAGCCAGAGTCGGGAAGCGCTAAGAGACAATAAAGAGAAAGAGACAGAGAGAGAGAGAGAGACTGCTTAGGCTTAATATACTGTGCTGCATAGGTGGGATGTGGGAAACAAGACAAAAGCGTTTCCCACAGCTGAATAAACTGTGTTGTGCTGAACTTGTGTGCTCTTATCTGTTGTGTCGGGTGTTGGGGGAGCTGTGCACGCCCTGGTGTTCATAGTATCGACTCCCTGAAGCTATGAACTGGATTATCATGTTAGAAGGTGGAAGGATGTGTGTTAATATGTGTTTATATTAAGTGTTAGAAAATGGATCAATGCATGGATGGAAATTAACACATTCAGTAGGATTATGGGGTTTATGGGGTCAGTAATTGTCATGTGTACAGAGTACAGTGAAATTCTTATTTGCATGTTATATTATTAGGTAGCAATTTCTAGTGTGAAATGCATATATTCTAACTATACATTTTTATCTAAAGCAGTGTATCTTTAAAGTATGGGCCTTGGTCTAAGTTGGGTGAAGGACAGGATTGTGATGGCTCACAAATGACTGAGTAGTAAAATTAGCCAAACTTGTCCAAGTGTGAATTGTATGGTGAGTGATATAGTGCCCTCAATTGAACTAATTTTTATTGTGGAGTTTGAGAACTGTAAAAATACCAGAAAATATTAAAAGGTTGAGACAGGCTGTACAGTAAAGTCCTTGGTACTCAGAACAATGTGACTTGGTAGAATTTGACATTTTAAAGTGGACAGTATTTGCAATTCTTCATCAAGGTTTATCCTGTCACCCTTTTAAAATATATTAGTTTAAATTGCATGAAAAATGCTTTTCAAAGTGCATTTTAGTAATAATTTAGCTACATAACTCACACTGAAAGTTTATTGAATTATTAAATGAAAACTGGAAAATGCTGAACAATTTGAAAAATCATTTAGAATGATTTGTTAATGGTGGACCTCATTTTTAAAAACGCTATATCAAAATAATACTATTTAAGAAAACGCAAATAAACTATTTTAAGTTAATTACTTTTTTAGCTACTTTATTCCTTATCTGGTGTCACGAGTTGAGTAAGTAGTGAATATTAATTACTGTTTTACTAATAATTTGCTTTCCATTTTCTATTTAAGTAATATTCATGTGATAGTAGAAATGAAACTTTTACTGCTTTTCATTATATGGCTATTGTTATTTGTCTATCTGCTGTCAGTGTTGCGATATTCCTCTTCTTGTACTCCAGCATAGCATCGATTTTCTTATTTTGGACCTCAGAATAAACGGTCTAAGAATCCTTGATGTAAAATATCTACTCTTAATCTTACTCAAATGTGGGCTGTGGAGAATACATCTTTAAGTAATCACATCCATGTAATTTGAAATTAAAATACATTTTTAAAATGTTGGTAAAGATAATAGCTGTTGTTGCATGTTCTCTCCGTGTCGTTTTTTTTAATTAATTGTCTACTATACGTTCCTCTGAAATTAACGAGACACTGAACGAATGCGAACGCCTGTCCTGCCCAGACTAATCTCAGTATTGCCTTTGCGAGGGTTTACTTCAGACGCTGTTATGGTTTCCGACTCCCACCAAGTGAAAAAGCTGACTCGAAAAATGAGCAGTTGTAATAATTAGAATGTTAAACGTTTCCACAGAGAACATTCTTTAAAATAACAGAAAAGTGTTAGTGTGGAGGGAGAATGTTGACGGACAGTTCGATTTTAGTGGGGGGAGCTGAGGAGGCTATTAAATGTCGCCATACGAAGCCACCCCCTCATCCCCACCCCACAAGATAAGTAATGTGAACAGCAGCGTAATGATGTCCCGTCATTTGGTTTTGTGCACCGTAAGCGACGACACTTGGATATTGTCTTTTAAACAGCAATCACGTATTCCGCTAAGCTTTGGTTGTGAATTATGCATTAAGGAGACGCAGTTCTGCTTTAAAATATGCGCGTATCCAAGTGACTAAGAACCAAGCTGGATCGATCTATGGAGTAGGAGTTCGGTCATTCAACCAGCTATATCGACGGCTCGGGAAACAGGAAAACTACGGGAGCAAGTTAAGTGAAAAGTGAAACGGAGCTGCGGAGATCTAGGTGTGCTTGTCATGTTAATGACCGCTGGCTCACATTCGAGATGTCATCGGAGCGAAAACTGGTCAGTCCCTCGCATTTAATGCACTTTCTATATCTATCTATCTATCTATCTATCTATCTATCTATCTATCTATCTATCTATCTA
>JANRMT010062840.1:27627041-27683237 GCA_026402145.1 Polypterus bichir lapradei | reverse complement strand
AGATAGATAGATAGATAGATAGATAGATAGATAGATAGATAGATAGAAACTTTAAATTGCAACATAACATCAGCAGATACAAAAAGGTATAAATACACATACAAGAATTATCTATAAATTGATAAAGCATAAGTATTTACTAAGTGTAAAGTGATTAGAACTGCACATATTTATCAGTTACAATTGCACAGTACAAGATGTTAGTCACTGGCACAGTATATTGGTACAGTGCACTGCATATAGCATCATTGTCTGTGAAGATGTCTGCTGGACAAGCTCAGTACCTTTCAGCACACAGGGAGCAATACCACCTCAGCTGAGGGTTGACTCATCAATTAAGCACCTTGAGCATGGGAAAGGCACTATATAAATGTATTATGTACCCTCTAATGTACTCATTTCTAATCCTGTCCATCCTCATCACACCCTATGCAAATCTTGGCATCTTTAACTCTGCTACGCCAGCTCTGTCTCCTGCTTTCTGGTCAGTGCCACCGTCTCCAACCCATATACGTAACATAACTGGTTTCACTCTTGCTGATAACTATCTGTCACAAATTACTCCTGACATTCTTATCTACCCATTCCACCCTGCCTGCACTCTCTTTTTTACCTCTCTTCCATAATCACCATTACTCTGTACTGTTGATCCCAAGTATTTAAACTCATCCACCTTCGCCAGCTCTACTCCCTGCATCATCCTCACCATTCCACTGACCTCCCTCTCATTCACACTCATGTATTCTGTCTTGTTCCTACTGACCTTCATTCCTCTTCTCTCTATAGCATATCTTCACCTCTCTAGGATCTCCTCAACCTGCTCCCTCCTATCGCTACATATCACAATGTCATCAGCAAACATCATAGTCCATGGGGACTCCTGTCTAAAGTTGTTTGTCAACCTGTCCATCACCATTGCAAATAAGAAAGGGCTCAGAGCCGATCACTGATGTAATCCCACCTCCACATTGAATGCATCCATCACTCCTACTGCAGACCTCACCACTGTCACACTTCCCTCATACATATCCTATACAACTCTTATGTACTTCTCTGCCACACCCGACTTCCTCATGCAATACCACAGTTCCTCTCGAGGCACCCTGTAATATGCTTTCTCCAAGTCCACAAAGACGCAATGCAACTCTTTCTGGCCTTCTCTATAACAATAATAATAATCTTTTGATCTTCATGTCACAGTTTAATGAAGAATTTTATCATTTAATTTTTTTATTTTGGTATTAGATCCATTTCCCTGCATTAGCCAGGTTTTATTTCAAAACATCATTGTAAATTGTAGTTTACTCTTGTCTAAGCAAGCGACATACTGTTAGAGCAACAGCATGACAGGTGATGTCTGGCTGCAAAACAGACTCACAGGAAAGTACAGCCATTTGAAATAAAAATTGTAATTTGACAGCGTGAGAGGATTCAACAATATACAGTAAATACAGATTTTCCTTATTCTAATCCAGTTAAGATGAAATGATATGTCAAAAACATGAGCTGTGGTGAGAAATAACTATTTGCCAAACTCTCTGTCTTAAAAAACAACATAAAGAACTAACAGAGATTAGGATTTACATAATCTAACAGAGGCTGATATATATCAGCTGTCCTTTTGTCTCACTTCCTTGTCTCCCGGGACGTTAAAAGTGTCTCTGAGAAATTGAGAAATTGTTTGTAAGTTAGGCGTGACGTTCAAGTAGTCTCGCGGGACTTTACAGTGTCTCCCCAGATGATCACGTCTCGACCCAAAATTTTTTTATATAATAGATATATATATATATATATATATATATGTATGTATATATATATATATATATATATATATATATATATATATATATAGTGAGAAACCAAAGCGCATACAGCCACCCTAACCCAACCCAGACATCCAGAGACATGAGTTCCAGCCCAAAAGCAACACCATGTAATCACAGCACTAAAGTACAAAGCACAGTCCTTTTCTTCTCTTCTTCTTCTCTCTCTCTCTCTCAATTCTCCACTCCTCCTGGCCAAGCTTTGTCCACCTCTTTCAGATTCTGACTCCTTGAATAGACTGAGGCGGTCCCTTTTATTCAGCTCATGTGAGTGCTCCATGTGGTTCAAAAGTGTCCATGGAATCATTCCCAGGTGTGATGGAAATCTACTATAGGGTTCTGCAGCTCCCCCTGGCAGCCCTCATAGAACCGAACAGGACTGTACCAACCTCCAACTCCCAGTGTGCCTAGTCGGGCTGCCCTCTACCGTCCCAGGGGATGTAGTGCCTTGGAGATGCTCTCTTCCCCGGTCCTTCCATCCCACTGTACAGTAGGGGGCACTTCAGATCCCCAAACACCCAACACAAGCAGGCTCAGGGCACATCTACAAATGTGCATAAGCACAACAGCACAACAGTTTTCTTCCTTCTTTCACTGGTCACTGCCTCCTGCACTCCTCTTGCAAGCTTCATCCACTTCCACTCGACTATGGCTCACTCATGCAAGGTAGGCACTGCCTTTTATTCTAGCCTACCCAGAAGTGCTCCCAATCTTCCTCACATGTGGTCTGTCAGCACTTCAGCATTTCCCCATAACAGAGGGACACCCCAGTCCTGCAGCTCCACATGGCCACCCTGTACAGGATCCAACAAGGCTGTCCCCCAGGACTACAATACCCGGCATCTCTTGTTGCGACCCATGTGGGGATCCAAGCCTGGTCTCACTTACATGTAACGTACTGGGGAAGGCAAACCCCTGTGTAAGCTGTCCTTCCATCCTAAGGGCGTCCCGGCCGAGTAAGGACAAAAATAGAAAAAAAAAAAATAAACAGAAGGGAGTCTGGTTTCAAATACCAAACATAGCAGTTCTTCTGGTTTTGAGAGATTTGAGCAGAAAGAGGCAGGTCCAGGTGGACAAACACCAGAAGTGTCATCAGTGGTGGAAAAGCCATCAATTCTCTGGTCTTCAGAGAGGGAATAAAAAAGAAGACATTATCCAAGAGTGGTGGAAAAATTACTGTCACTAGACCCCTTAACCTGCCCCCATGTGCTCACTCGTGACGATAGATAGATATATAATATCTATAGAATATCTATAAATAGAGATTTTATTGTTTCTTTTGTTTTTTGTTTTTCATTCTTATATTATATGCTGCCAAAGGCATTGCTCTGCCATTTTGGATTTTGTTTGCTTCAAAGACATTCAATACTAGGGGTCATTTACTACATGTATGAAGTATGAAGTCAAATGGTGTATTTGCATGGATTTGGTGGCCATCTTATTTAGCACTTTTCGACTGGCCTCACTCTGTTTTAATGGACATACACATTTGTAGCTTAAGAAAAATAGTTTCTCCATGAATTTCCTTTCAATGTTGTTTTTGCCTTTTATTTTGTTGTGAAGACTGACTATTAGACCTCTGTGAACGGACCCTTCTGTGTTTCTTATTTTTCCAATAACAGACCTCCACCTCATACTAATAGCAATGCTAAACTCTTCACTCCACTTTGCTGGAAATTAGCCAAAACTCTGATACAGGAGAAAATTTCACCTAGAATAATAAACAGATAGAAATGAACCCATTGAGCTTGATCATATGATTTGGTTTTACCAAGATGAATATATGGTATGGTATCTATACCTGACAGGCGTGGATTAATAAAGTTAAAGCCATGATACTGACCTTATGTACTAAAGCCTAATCTCCACCTTAATCTTTTCTCTATCACCCAAGCAGCTCTGGAATGAAGAGCAGTCTGTCATGACTAAATCCAGACCTCTTCTTTTGCTCCAGGCACATTGATTTAAGTTTTTACCAATTGTGTTTCTTATTTTTAAACAGAAAAACTCTGCATGGGCATGTACTTGACATCCAAATGGCTGCAGATAAGGCAACAAAGCATATTGTGGAGCAATGGAAGAAATATCACTGGGAATGTCTCCTGAGGATGTCTACTGAGCCCTACCCTCCAGGTACTGCAATATTTTGGAAACTGCAATTACAGAGCAATGCCTAAACCAGAGTAAGACATGTTGCTGAACACAAAGTGATAGTCACCCATCCATGCATTCCACCTTCTTGTTTAAAATCAAATTTATGATTGTGGGTTAGTAAACAGAGTTTCAACAAAGTGACTAACGGGGATGGAATCGATTAACGTAGTTAAAGAGCTACTACAGAACATTTCTCACACTGCTGTTATGGACTGCTTTGCGGTTAATGCAGCTGCCTCCTCGATCCAGTGCCCTGGGTTTGAGTCCCATGGCCGGTCCTTGTTTGTGTGAAGTGTGCAAGTTCTCCTTGGTTTCGCTCTAACTATTTCAGTTTTCTTCCTACATCTTGATCTGCAATTAGTTATTTGGTGACTCTAATTTGGCCAAAGAGTTTATGCGTGTGCCCTGAAATGGATTAGAGCCCAGTCCAGGGTTGCTTCTTGCATTCCACCTGCGACTCTGAATTGAATTAAATGGATTTAAGAATAATTTCATGTACTATATTTATTAAATGCAAGTTTAAGCACATGTCTCTGTCCATTGTTCTTCACTGGTTGACTGCTTGACAGCTTGGTCTGATTCCTTCTTCTTTGCTTCTAGTTGCATCTTTAACTCAGCTTTAATCCTTAGGATGCATAGTATTAATTCCTTTTCTTCTCTGTTGTTATTAAGCTTTCTTCAAAGACTTTCTTGATACACGTATCATATGGAAAATGGAATTTGCTTTAACGTTTCACCACTTAAGTCTAATCATGTTTTACACAATCTGCTTTAACTTTCTTTTTCCTTCCTGACAGAGATCATGGAACCCACTCAAATGAAATTCTATTCTTTTTAGCAAAAACAATTGATTCACCTACATTTAATTGGCCCCTGCCCTTATATTTGTGGTTTTTAACAAGGCCAGTGTCACAGTACATGACTTTGAGTCAGAGTGCAAGTCACACTTAACGATTGCTGTTGGAGAATCTTTTTGCTTTGAGGATGTCAGATTACACGAATAGTTATCAGAGGGAATGACAAACTCCTTTGTGACCTTTCAGCCAAGGTATCATGAGCTTGCCCCATTTTGACAGCTAATTAAACTGCTGCATGACAGGTTTTTCAGTTATGGTAAGGTCAGTATGAGTTTCAGCCCATCTTTTTCCTTTTTCTATTGTGTCATTGTATAAGAAACAGAACACATCAGGCAGACAAGCCTCTCTTCAAGTTACAGACCACTTTGATGGAGTCACTGGTGATGTCACATGTGGTGGTTGTGGGTTTGCACTGTGACTGTCCACAACTCGCAAAGAATATCTAAAGTAAATCTATGCTATGATGCAGACTTAACACAAATACAGAAGGAATACCACAAAATGACTTTGCATTTAGAAAGAAGAACATCACTAAGGAAGCAAAGCCACACAACAAAAAAGACTCCTCTGTATGCAAGCCATTGAGTTATTTAAATTTAGTCACCTAATGGCAAATTGTCCCCCTCATTTGCCCTCAGAACAGTGTTAACTTGTCTGGACAGGGTCACTAGAAGATGCTGAAACTGTAGGACAGGAAGGCTGTTTTTTGTTATGCCCGTCTTATTGATGCTACTGATTAGCTGGTGGTTGACCACTACTTTAAATAGCTCTTCAATCTCATCTCAATAATGCTCAAATGTTTAAATTAATTAAATTAACATTAAATTAATTAATTAAAGTGTGGCAATTAGTTAGTCCACTTTAAGTAGTCTGAGTCTGTTGGAACAATTTGAAGACTTTTCTAGGATTGTCATACAGTATATAGAATTACAGTCCACAATTCTAGTGATGCAACTGTCCAAAAACAATGTTCATATATTACTTGTTACTAGGTTCTAATGAAAACACAGCACTTACTATTAAACCACCAAGTCCACCAATCCATCCATTTTCTTGCACTTATCCAAGGCTATGTTGTGGGAATAGCAGTCTGAGCAAAGATGCCCAGACATCCCTTTTCCCCACCACCTACTCCAACTCCTCAGTGGGGATACTGAGATGTTTCCAGGCCAGCTGAGAGATATCATTTCTCCAGCATCTCCAGTTGGGCCTGCCTGAAATAACTCCCCTTGGAGGCGTCCATTAGCCAAATGCCAGAACCACCTCAACTGACTCTTTTCAATGCAGAGATGCAGTGACTCTACTTTGAGTATGCACTCCTTACCCTGTCTCTAAGACTTGAGGTCAGGCATTTTGTATAGGAAGCTCATTTCTGTTGCTTGTTTCCACAATCTAGTCCTTTTAACAACAACATTTATTTTTATATAGCACATTTTCATACAAATGATGTAGCTCAAAGTGCTTTACAAGATGAAGAAAGAACATAGAAAAATATAAAAAAATAAGATTAGGCAATGCTAAGTAACAAAGAATAAAGTAAAGTCCAATGGCCAGGAGTACAGAAAAACTAGGCATTCTACCTAACATAAATGACCTCACAATCAGTCCTCATTGGTCTTCAGGCTTCACATGGAAGACTAAGATGATGATGGTCATGTGGATATCTGGCCTTCCATTCATCAATGTAAGGACTGCATGGTGCTTTGATCAGGTGGTGGTGATGCAGATCGAAAAAGAAAAAGAATAGCAGAGAAAGTAGGGGTTAGTACCGATTGTGGATCCATGATACAAATGATAATTAAATGCATATACAGAATATCAGGGCTATAATAAAATTAAGGTATAAGAAAAATAATATTTTTGAGCAGTTTTTTAAAATGCTCCACCATATTAGCCTGGCAAATTTCTATCGATACACTATTCCAGATTTTAGGTGCATAACAGCAGAAGGCTGCCTCACCACTTCTTTTAAGTTTAGCTCTTGGAATTATAAGCAGACACTCATTTGAAGATCTAAGGTTATGACTTGGAGTGTAAGGTGAGATGTATTCTGAAATATAGGATGGAGCGAGATTATTTAAGGCTATGTAATCCATAAACAGTATTTTAAATTCAATTCTAAATGACACATCAAAACTAGAGAGATATGCTCAGATTTTCTTTTCCTAGTTAAGGTTCTAGCAGCTGCATTCTGCACTAGTTGTAATCGATTGATGTCTTTTTTGGGTAGTCCTGAGAGGAGTGCGTTGCAGTAATCTAGTCGACTAAAAACAAAAGTGTGAACTAATTTTTCAGCATCTTGCAAAGTTATAAATGGTCTAATTTCTGCTACGGTATATTTCTTAAGTGAAAAATGCTGTCCTAGTGATCTGATTAATATGTGATTTAAAATTTAGGTCAGAATCAATAATTACCCCTAAGTCCTTTACCTCTGTTTTGACTTCCAAGCCTAATGGACCAAGTTTATTTCTAATACCCTCATTGTATCCATTTCTGCCAATCAATAAGATTCTTATTTTCTCCTTATTTGGCTTGAGAAAATTGCTATTCATCTATTCAGAAACACAAGTAAGATATTGGGTAAGTGAACTAAGAGGCGCTATTGATAAATACAGTTGTGTGTCATCAGCATAGCTGTGGTAGCTCACAGTCATGCCTTGAGATAATCTGACCTAATCGAAGCATGTAGATTGAAAAGAGCAGTTGACCCGGGATAGATCCTTGTGGAATACCATATAGGATATCATGTTTTCGAAGTATAATTACCACAACTAACAAAGAATTTTCTACCTGTTAAGTAAGTTTCAGTAATTACTCAAAGCTTGTGGTCATATGTGAGAGCAGGAACATAAATCAATCAGTAAATTGTGAAGCTTTGTCCTTCGGTTCAGCGTTCTCTTCTCCACTACTGACCAGTACAACGCACCTAACTGTTCCAAACCGTCTGTCATAATCCACCACAACCAATGTACTGTATATTGTTGGTATCTGGCAGCACAGCTCCATGGACCCATGTGGCTTTTGTTATACCCTGGTTCTTCTATCAGTGTGATTCAGCAGGAACTAGGATTCATGCAATAGAGTCATGCCTTTCCAGTTTTTCAGCATCCAGTGTTTTTGTACTCATTGCCTCTTGGTTTCTGCTAATGGAAGTTCAACTCAACTGGCTGCCATACCACCACCCGTGTTTAGTTGTCACCAGTTGTGTATTTTGATAAACATCTTTAAGCACCATGTTTCTACTCAGATTTGCAAAAGTCATGTCTGCCTCACTTTTCTTTTTTATACAGTGTGATGGACGGTAGGCATGGGCTGACATCCCGACTGGGATGGTGCATGACTGGCGATTATAAAGGCAGGCTGTTCCCTGCCTTTGTCAGGAGAAAGGCAGGCGATGCCAACCTCAGAGTAAATATGCTGGAATCCCAGAAGAGATGGATCGGAGATTTTTACCTGGCCAGAAGGCTAGAGCAGTGGTGACCTTTATGAACCAGTGGCTCCCTTGACACTCAAGGTGGCAGCATTCCCAGGCTGCGGTACCTGAATAGACACCCCCAGGGCTTTCTGGGAACTGTAGTTCCATAGAGCAGCCCAGTTGGTTTTCTTGGGTGCTGCCAGGGGGTGCTGCAGAAATTCGTGATCCCTACTTTTCATTTGCAGGACTTTTACCTGACCCGGAAGTCCTTTCTATGGGTAATGCCCTGGAACCGGAAGTACAATACAATACAATACAATTTATTTTTGTATAGCCCAAAATCACACAAGAAGTGCCGCAATGGGCTTTAACAAGCCCTGCCTCTTGACAGACCCCCAGCCTTGACTTTCTAAAAAGACAAGGAAAAACTCCCAAAAAAACCCTTGTAAGGAAAAAATGGAAGAAACCTTGGGAAAGGCAGTTCAAAAAGAGACCCCTTTCCAGGTAGGTTGGGCATGCAGTGGGTGTCAAAAAAAAAGGGGGTCAATACATTACAATACAATACAATACACAGAACAGAACAAATCCTCAATACAGTATAAAAATAAAATTTGCACAAGTACACACCAGAATTTAACAGTAAATGATATCACAAGTACTCCCAGGGCTTAGATAAAAGAAGCTGCTCTGCCTCACCCAGGCGTTTTGGCATCAGGTAGAAGAAGACAAAGCTCTTCTGGGAGGAGTGAAGAAAAGCAAGTGAAGAGAGAAGACAGGGGGAGAAGAAATGAGAGATTTGGGACTATGCAAATCAGGTTAAGAAACCCGTTTGGAGGTACTGTTGAAATAGATCATTTATTTGCCCCTGACACTTGTGTTTGTAGAGTTGTGACTGGGTTTTGATGTACTGCAATTCCCCCTAGAAGCCACAACATAAATACTTTTTCTTACCACAGGACAAGTGGAGGCCAAATTTTATTTTTCCTGATGGGAAGCCCATCCTCCCGCAATACATCCATTCCTGAAAATATCAGCACAGTTGCTGTTCCTAATTGGCTCATACTGACATATTCACAAAAATCAGCAACAACGTTAAAACCAGCTTCCTGATGTTGTGTTGGCCCCTCTTGTGCCACCAAAATGGCTCTGACCTGTCAAAGTCTCATCCTGAAGGTATCCTGCGGTATCTAGCACCACAACATTAGCAGCACATTCTTCAAGTCCTGTAAGTTGTTAGGTGAGGCATCCATGGATCAGACTTGTTTTTCCAGAACATCTCACAGCTGTTTGATCAGACTGAGATATGGAACATTTGGAGGCCAAGTCAACACCTTGAATTATTTGCCATGATCCTCAAACCATTTCTGAACAATTTTTGTAGTGCGGCAGGGTGCATTATCCTGCTGAATTAAACTACTGCCATCAGAAGTAACGTGACCATGATGCAATTTATGTAAGTCTTGTGGGTCAAATTAACAATCTCATTAATGCCAGCCTCCAAGGTTTCCCAGGAGTACATTGCCCAGAGCATCACACTGTCTCCGCTGTTTTGCCTTCTTCCCTTAGTGCATCCTGCTGTCATCTATTCCAAAGTAAATGATGCACACACACCGGGCCATACATATGATAAAAGAAAAAATGACTCATCAGACCAGGCCACATATTTTCTACTGCTCCATGTCTCAGTTTTCACACTCTCATGCCCATTATAGGTGATTTTGGCAATGAACAAGGGTCAGCATAGGTGCTCTAACCTGTCTGTGGCAGTGCAGCAAACTGCAGTGCATTGTGTTTTCTGACACCTTTCTCTCATGGCCTGTATTACATTTTTCAGCAATTTGTGCTACAGTAGTTCTTCTGTGGGAATGGACCAGAAGAGTTAGCATTCGTTCCCTGTGCATATCAATTACCTTCAAAAAGTGACTATTCACTTGCTGCCTAATATATCCCACCCTATTTTGCCATTGTAACAAAATAATCAGTCCTAATGGTTTTAAAGTTGTCGCTGATCAGTCTAATGTCCATTATCACACTGCATTCAAAGCCACTTCAGTCTTGTCCCTTCTCCCTTTTGATTTACACACTAAGAATCCATTAGTACCTGCCAGTCTATATTAAACAATACCATATACATCGATACATTTGCTAGTGCAACTGATCAAGCACTGGGTTTTGCATGGGCAGGTGTATCCAATAAAGTGGACACTGTTTCTAAAATGCTTTGCTGTAAATTTCCATTATTCTTAAAGTCTTACCTGGTTATATTATGTTATGCACACTTAACTGGAGAATGAAAGGGCCCAGAGAAAACAGGAGAAAGGTAAATGGCTAGAAAGTGGAAGGTGTCAACAGGGAAAAGCAGAAACATTGTAAAAATACAAGCAGGAGACAGAGATCCGACAAAAACCGTCAGCGCTGACTGCCAAAGCCAAATCACAGCAACAAAGTCAAAAGAGGTGCAGCAGAAAGTCTTCACTGTTACAGTTTAGCTAGGATTTTTATTCCTGGTTCATGTACATTTTTATTGAATGTGTTATTTTTTATGTTTTGTGTTATATGGTATTGCGTATTATGTTATTAATCTTTGTTTTTGTCAGTTTGCTTATTTGTTTTGTTAATAATGTGTTTAGAAATGTGCCCAGTCCCCTTAAGACAGAGTTTCAGATTGAGAGTCCACCATGATGGACGATGACCCTTTGCCTTTATAAGTTCAGACAGAGGGTCAGGTCTTGCGGATTGTGTTTTGTAGTGTATTGATAATTGTGAGAACTATATTTTGAGGATTTTTCAGGTTTCTGACTTGTTGCTAGTCTGTTTTTTATTTTTTGATTCTGGATTGTGCATTTGTTTTGTTTGTTTCTGGGGTGCCTTTGCAAGCATTGCTTTTTTACCTTTAGTGCATTGAATATTTCTGCTGCAACCCTCAGCAGGTTAAGAAACTGAGATGAGGATATTTCTTTATATTATATCTTATTTTATTTTTTTACATGGCTTCTCTTTCTCGCTCTTAAGTAATCCTGAAATTTTCAGACGATAATGGATTGCTTTACTTTTTTCACTTGGGCATGTGTAGGCCAAAGCCTACTTAAAGTGAGGTTTTTTCTGTAGGCCTCGAGTAAAGGTGCAGATTTTGGAGGCTTGGCCTCCGTTTTAATATAAGTATCACACAACAGTCATGCTAACTAGTAACATTTGTTTCTAACCACTCGAAAGTTAATATTTTTCAAGTAAATCCAAGCAATGCTAAGATGTGAATTACAACGTGCAGCCATCTTTGAAATGGAAACCCTGATTACACAACATGCCAATGGCAACAGACATAGCAATAATAAACCATATGTTATTTTTCAGCCGGGGTTTCCCCACAGATGGGGTTCAAATTCTCGTATTTGTCTGTTTTGTTCAGTTTTAGTTTTATCTTAACATTGCTGATCATTTAGTTGCATTATGTCTGTGTTTTCTTTTTGATGTGCCATGCATGTGGTGTGTGGTCCCAAAGAGATGGGGCCAACTGCTCAACAGGCCGAGGAAAAAGCATAGTCCCTTGCAGTTCATTGATTGCACTCATGGTCCTGGTGAGTTCTAATGCCTTTTACTTTGGTTTGATTTACTGCACTGGATTTTGAACACTGGCTCTCTTTTTTGACTTTGCCTACTGGATTGTACACTAGGACTTGTTTCCCTTGTTGTTTCAGGCAACCTCTTTTGTCTCTTGTGATCCTCAGAGTTTATTTTTCTTACAGAGCACTTTTTTCATAATAAATCTTTTATTTAGAAAGAATTCTGTTTGTCCTTTACTCGTTACTAGCCAAAGTTTCACAGTTTCTTCCCTCTAGTGGGCATTTTGCATCATTTTTTAAATTTATTGTACTCAGGAACCACTAGTTTACAATACCATATGGTCATGGCCATGCAAAGAAATCCACAAAATGGTGACAATCACCAAACAAATAAAACACAAAATGAGGTATAAAGAATAATTGTATAGGACACCAGAAAAATGCATCAAAATCTAAAGAGGCCAAAACACAGATCCATGAGAGATGAATGCTATCAGGATTTAAATAGTAGTTATATTTTATTTATTTTTGTATTGTTTAATTAACTGTGGCATGGTGGCACAGTGGTAGCGCTGCTGCCTCACAGTTAGGAGACCTGGGTTCACTTCCCAGGTCCTCCCTCTGTGGAGTTTGCATGTTTCTCCCCGTGTCTGTGTGGGTTTTCTCCTGGTGCTCCGGTTTCCTTCCACAGTCCAAAGACATACAGGTTAAGTGGCTTGGCAATCCTAAATTGTCCCTGGGGTGTGTGTGTGTCCTGCGGTGGGCTGGCGCCCTGCCTGGGATTTGTTCCTGCCTTGCTCTCTGTGTTGGCTGGGATTGGCTCAAGCAAACCCCCGTGACCCTGTGTTAGGATATAGTTGGATGGATGGTTTCCGGTTTCCTCCCACAGTCCAAAGACATGCTGGTTAGGTGCATTGGTGATCCTAAATTGTCCTTAGTGTGTGCTTGGTGTGTGTGTGTATGCCCTGCGGTGGGCTGGCGTCCTGCCCGGGGTTTGTTTCCTGCCTTGCGCCCTGTAGTTAGGATATAGCGGGTTGGATAATGGATAGATGTTTAATTACTGCTGTGTAGCTCTTGTTACTAAAAATTATATAACCTATTACATAAGAGCAGTAGTTGCTACAACACTGTTATCGGCAGATGCCATGGCTGCCATTTTACATATTTAAGATTGGGCAAGAGATGTGAGTATCATCTGAGCTTTGTTAAAAAAGAAGGAAACACTTGGCAACAAAAGAAAAGTAGTTTTTTCTGGCAGTTAACTTTAAATTTAATTTGTAGTTTTTGAATTCTTACCTAGTTCGTGATTTGTTGAGTTTTTCAAGCCCTTTATGACACTACAGTGTTATCTGAAAATAATGACAGAGTACAGTCTGCAGATTTCAATTGTTAGTGAAATCGATCGACCTAAACCATGCAAGGATGATGCCGGAGAGCAAGTGTAATTTTATAGCCTACAGTATGTAATAGCATAGAATGGTCAATGGTGAGAAAGGCAGCACTTAAATCTAACTTAGTTACTACTGAATTTCCTTTATCAGAAGATATAAAAATGTAATTTACAACTCAGTTTAGTGCTGTTTTTGCATTGTGATGGCTACAAAAAGGCAGACTGAAATTTCTCAAATAAATTGTAATGTGTAAAGTGAGACTGAAGCCACAGGGTAAATACTTTTTCAGATATTTTAGAGTGAAAAGGTACATTTTAAATAGGCCTGTAATCGTTAAAAATATTTAAGTCTACCTCTGATTTTTTCAGTAACAGATAAGTGACACTTTTAGTGCACTAGGAATTGTTCCAGTCAGTAGTGAACTATTGATAACGTTAAGAATGGGTGCCACCATAGCAGCTGTTGAGCTTTTCATCAGTTTTGTTTCACACTGGGTCTAAGGGACAGATAGTAGGTATTGTTTTAGAAATGAGTTATAATTTCATGTACTGTTATCAACTTTAAATTACTTAAGCAGTATGTGCATGGAGACAATGTAGTATTTATTTTGTCAGAGTATTTGAAGTCTGAGATCTTACATTATTATTAAAGAGACTAATAAAATCTGCACTGATAACAGTTGTAGGGGTTTGGCAATGTAGTTTAGAATTTCTGTTCTAAACAGTAAACAATGATTATTACTGTTGTTACCTATTAATCTAGAACAGTAGTTGGAGTGGGCCATAAAAAGAGCTTTTTTACACTTTGTAACATTGTTTGTCCATGTAGTTCAGCAGATATACAGCTCTGTTGCTCCCCACCTACGTTGAGGTTTTGGTATTCTAATTTAAGAGCTTGTGTATGTTCATAAATCCAGGGTGACTTTCTATGTGCTTTAGTTACTTTTATTTTAAGGGGAGCTACTGCATCCAAATTCTGTTTCAAAGTCACATTATAATTAGATGTCAGCTGATCCAGATTGTATTCCATAATTATAGCTGCCTTTCTCAAAATATCTACAAATGTTGATGTAGAGTTATAATCCAGATGTCCCACTGTCCTTGTTTTAATCTGTTATTGTACTGGTAAAGAACAAAAAATAAATGAATGAATGAAAAAATTAAATAAATGTACAGTATGTAGTTAAATAGTGATCAGAAAGAAGTTAATTTAATGGAATAATATTTACAGTTTGAATCTCAGCTCTGTAAGTAATCATAAGATTTAATGGGTGATTATGACAATGAGTCTGTTATGATATGAATTTATCTTTAATTTCTTCTGATATGATATGGTCTGTGCTTTTTGGTTTAAGTCCCAACTTTTGTGTGTTTGAATACATATAGAATTTAATTGTGTTACTTAAAAAATTATCGGAAGTATCTTTTTTTAAAGTTAGAAATATTTAAAATCTTACTGTGGCACAATTACTATTTTTTTCAGGCTTCGCCATTTTGTGAGCTGTTTTGCTTACTGGTGCTGTGGTTTTGTTACCCAAAATTCATGTCACATCATATATTTAACACAACAGTTTAAATGTCAGCATGATGCATTTCTGGTCATCTAAGAATAGAATAAAATCTGGGAGTTAGCTACTTCATTTCTTTAGCTTGACTTCAGCATATTGTTCTTTGGTGAAGTCTTTTCGACTATGATTTCTGGTTTTGTTTTGGCTTAGATAAAACATAAGACTGAAATTCCAAGAATACATTTTTGGTAGGGGCAGCACGGTGGCACAGTGGTAGCGCTGCTGCCTCGCATTAAGGAGACCTGGGTTCGCTTCCTGCGTGGAGTTTGCATCGTCTGCGTGGGTTTCCTTTGGGTGCTCCGGTTTCCTCCCACAGTCCAAAGGCATACAGGTTAGGTGCACTGGTGATCCTAAATTGTCCTTGGTGTGTGTATGTGCCCTGCGGTGGGCTGGCGCCCTGCCTGGGAATTTGTTCCTGCCTTGTTGGCTGGGATTGGCTCCAGAAGACCCCCGTGACCCTGTGTTAGGATATAGTGGGTTGGAAAATGACTGACTGACTGATATTTTGATAGGTTAAAAATAACATCTTATCTTTTGGTCCCTTAAATGAAAAATATTGACGTTGACTATTTGCTAAAACCCCACTGTGTTGAACAGATAAGTAAAATTTGTTAACAATGTCAGTTTCCACATCTATATCAATATTATAATCACCCGCACTACATGATCCTAATTTATAGCTAATCAGCTAAAAGGCTGTCAAATTCAGTCTTAAACAATGAATATGGTCCTGACATTTTGCAAACTAGTTGTGGAACTTTGCATTAATTTGTTTTAGTATATTATATATAATATAATAAACATATAGTATAATGTAATACTCAAAGGATGTAAATTTGACTACAATTTTAGAATCAGCATGCAATTCATTACACAGACTTATTCCAAGGCCACCTCCTCGAACAGTACTGTATTTTTTGACATATGAAGGAATGTAAAACCATTTGGTGCTGCCTCAGCTAAGGGAATAGAGTTAAATTTAATAAGTCAGGTTTCAGTTTAAAGACCCAAATCAGAGTCTCTACTAAGTAGGATATTGTTTACCAAATCAGCTTTCTTTCCAACAGAGCAAATGTTTAACAAACCGCATTTTAAACTACAAAGATGATTTTGAGCTGGTTATTAAACTTTTTTGCTTTAAATTTTGTTATTATTATAAGTACCCCTAATATATGATCTGATTTTGACTCTAAATCTAATATTTATCTTCTGGTTATTAATTGATTTAGATTGTGTTTTATGACTACTTTAATATGATGACCCATAACAGGGATAGCAGGTACACATTAATAACAGATGGGAAGGTGGGATAAACAACAGGCTGTGTGATTACATACCACATTGTCACAGCCTAGATGGTGCTCTGATTAGTCAGACAGGCAGTTTTGCTGACATATTCAGGGATAAAATAAAACATCTTCTTCAGTTAAGATGAAGCCGACCTCTCTTGAAAATTCCAGATCTTTTCCAAAAGTCATCCCAATTATTAACAAACATTATGCTTTTATCTACTCATCAAGTCTCTAACCAGCAGTAAAGGGTTCTATAGAGCATATACATTCGAAATGACATTTGTTACCATCTGAATGTACATGAATTAGTACTCTCTTAATGTTTGCTAATGATGTAAATAATGAAAGTTATTATTAAGTGTTACTGACTGTTTTATCATATTTACTTTTCTTTCCTTGCTTTAGCTAATTTTTTTTTTTCATTTGATTTTTTTTTTTTTGCTGTTATTTAGGTAATGTCATTGCATTGCTATTTTGCATATCTTTTCATGGAATATGCCATTTTCTGTGTCTGGTCAGTATGATGTGGCTTGAAAGCTGGGCATGTGATGCATGTACCATGTGCCTGTGTCATTTTAACGTCAATATTTAAGATAACTTGTGGCATTAAGCAAGTGTCTGAACCTTAAGACAACTTATTATGACAAACTGAAATTAAAATTAAGTAAAGCATTTAGGGAGATCTTTTGGTTAAGAATTTTTGTTTTGGTCTTGATTGAAATTCTGATTAGTGTTTGGTTTTGGTGAATTGTCTTGCAGCTTAACGTTTTCAGTCTACTCTTGTATTTCTTCATTTATGTAAAATATTCTTAAAATATTTTAGCACAGTTTCTTAAAAAGTATCATGTAATGCCAATGTTAAGTGCAAACTGGAGATTTCAATTTGAGACAAGACCAACTCTTTTAGAACAGGAATGGAGTTGTCCCAGACCAGCTTTTTTGCCAGTAAAGTCTTTCTGGCATGGTAACAATTTGCACAGTAAAAGCTGCTTGAAAAACAAATATTAATTTGACCATTACGCCTTTCATTATATCAAATAAGTAAATCTACATAATGGAACAGCTTCATCTGCTTGATATTTGCTTGGTCATTTCTTCCTTTTCTTATTGGTTACTGAGTGTTTGTTGGTTTCCTGGCATAATACATACATCTTATTGACATATTTGCAGACCTCACTTGAAAGGTATTATTGTGGGTAGCGCTTTACATGAAAAGTCACTAAATTTTTTGGTCAGGTTATGGATTAACTAGTGTTCTAGAAGCTATTATACCTGTAATCACCCAGCATATCCTTATGGATTGCAGATTGTTCTGCTTCTGTCCCACAACAAACAATTACCAATCTCATTCTCATTCTGTCTTTCTCAGTTGTTGGACAGATTGTGTCCTTATCCTGATAGTTTGAGTTTCCAGTATCACTGTCATTGTACACAGGGCTACTCCAGGTTACTCCTGCTGACCAACTCCCTCTCTGTGAAACTGTAGGTTTATTCTGCAACCGGACCTTTGACATGTACGTCTGCTGGACTGATGGTGAACCCAACACAACAGTGAAAGTTCCCTGCCCATGGTATCTTCCCTGGTATGACCAAGGTGAATAAGAAAATCTTTTTAAAATTTGTATCGGCAAGGAGTAAGATCAACTTTCTGACTTTTAACCATTGACACGTGTTTCCCCACTGACAGTTAAAAGTGGCTTTGTTTTTCGTAAATGTGGAGCAGATGGTCAGTGGGTGACCAATAACTCGGATGTTCCTTGGAGAGATCATTCTCAGTGCCAGCCTGATGACAACGGCAATCAGTCTGAGGTACAATGCAACTGAGATACATTCATTGTTAGTTGACTGTCAGCTGAGTGATGGTAGGCACCTAACAGTTGACTGAAGTGGAGGTAAGAGGGATGATAGGTTCCATTAATGGGGAGGGAGTTGAAATACTTATATTTCCCTCTTCTTTCTCAGCAGGAGCAAAAGATATGGATCCTTGCTCAGTTCCAGCTTATGTACACGGTGGGATATTCACTGTCTCTGGCAGCACTTGTCTTGGCACTCAGCATCCTTCTGGCCTTTAGGTAAGTTTAGAAATCAGACTGTTTCTCTGTTTAATCCTGTTAATTCTCTCCAACATGTGCAGCTTATTCCCTTCCATAAACTCTTGATGTCACATGTTGTGTCAGCTTTTTGTCATAGCAGATAAAGTTATGGAAATGTATTCTTGTGCAACACACGTCTTCAAAGACAGGTGGAGAGCACTTATACTGATTTACAATTATATAACATTAAAAGTAAATATACACACTAATAAAAAATGCATCTGGTTTGTCTGAAATGTTAATAAGTAAGAAATTTAGAAAAGAAAACTCCAATAAATACTGTATAGTGCTGTGTTCTCAGTGTTGTTCAGATTTGTTTTTTTATATTTTTAATTTAATTTCTAAACTCCAAATCTATCTTATCTTTAATGGCTAAAATGTGTGTGCTGCTCACCAGTCAAAATACTTATGTTTTGACCACTTAGCCTTGTTCATGTTGTGATCTAAATGGCAGTGTCTATGCATTACCCATCCTGGAACAGACAAAGATAGGACACAACATGAAATTGGACAAAACAGGCAATTCTTTTAGTTTTCAGACTGCTGGAGATGTCTGACCTGATATAATGCAGAGGCGTGTTCTGGTCATCCCCTACAACCATAGCTGCCTCCATTGTCCTACAGGTTTTGTTGGTTTTGCAGTTCGCTTCCAAACTGTTATGTAATTTCTCCCAGATGTTTTTGAATAATTCGTCAATCTTCACTGCCAAGACAGCTGGCTGCTTTTGGACTCCCTGCTTAGTTAAGCTCCAAGATCTGAGCTGTTGCACGTGAGCCTGGCAACAAAGCTGAAGTTGGCACTGAAGGAATGTTGAATAACAAACATTATATTAATTGCTGAACTGAGTAGGAGTGCAAATTTTGTTTACATATTGTAATCAATAGTTGATGTTTTTAATCAATTAATTGCCATTTAACAATTAAAAAAGTCACTCTCCTAAAAACATCAAAAATAACACAAGGATAATTTCCTCAGGAAAGATTTTATGAGCTTTAAGAATTTTAAGTAACTAATATGTCACACATGATCTTGTACAGATATTACTAAAAAATGTGTTATTCATTTAGGTTTAAAGAAATACAAGCATACTGTGGTGGGCTGACTCCCTGCCCGGGGTTTGTTTCCTGCCTTGCACCCTGTGTTGGCTGGGATTGGCTCCAGCAGACCCCCGTGACCCTGTAGTTAGGATATAGCAAGTTGGATAATGGATGGATGGAAATACAAGCATATCAACATGCTAAGGATTCAGACACACGTGCAGTTTGCTAACTACAAGGCTGACAGTTCAGAACATGTTCTGGATATCCTCAGATAGCCTGTTCCCACAATTAAGATACATGAGGGGGTCCAGATGGGAGGGGTGCAGGGGATGTGTTGCTTATGGGCCCATAGCAGTAAAGGATTATAGAGAACCTCCCTCATTATATGGGAAAACCCTAGGACCCAGCAGACTAATATGAAGCACTCTGTCTTTAAGGACAGACACTGAGGAGGAAGGAAAAACAATTCCAAAGGACTTGGACAAACCTGAGAACAGGGTCAGCACTTGGGAAATGTAGTTCAACGTAGAAAAGTGTAAAGGATTACATATGGGTAAAAGGAATGTCAATTATGAATACAAGATGGACGACAATGTCCTACAGGAAGCAACCTCTGAAAAGGATTTAGGGGTTTATGTTGACACAGCATTTTCATCATCTAAGCAATATGCACAAGAGATTTAAGAGGGAAACAAAATGTTAGCTTGTATCGTTTAAACTATTGAATGTAAATCAAGGGACATTTTGTGCAGTCTACATAATGCACTAGTGAGATCACATTTGGACTATTGTGTGCAGTTCTGGTCATCACACTGTAAAACAAAGACATAGCAGCACTTGAAGCTGTTCAGAGAAAAGCGCATCCCAGGACTTAAGGACATGCCCTATTCTGACAGAATTTAATATGTTTTGTCTGGAGTAGAAGAGATTGTGTGGGGTTTTAATCTTCAAAATCCTCAAAGAAGATCCAACAGAATTCTTTCCGCTTAAGGGTGAATTACATATTTGAGGACACCAGTGAAAATTAAGGGGAAGTGCATTTAGTATTGAAGCCAGAAAGCACTTCTTTACGCAAAGACTTGTGGGAATATGGAACAAACTACCGAGACATGGAGTTGAAGTAGAACCCTTGACAGCCTTTAAGAAGTATCTGGATGAGATATTATTGCAGCAGCTTAACTATTAGCTAAACAAACGGGTTTGATTAACTAAATGGCCTCTTTTCATTTGTCAGATTTCTAATATTCTTATATTCTAATCTTGTCCCCTGGTTGCAGTGGAGTTGCTCTGCCTTCAGGAGGGATTGCTAACTGAGGTAAATCACAACAAGGCTGAAAAACAAATTTTCCAAACAGCTTGTTGCTCCCCTGGATACGTTAGATCTGTTACTCACTGTAAGCCGCAATGTATTTGTGAAGCATTCTACCAAGGCCCAGTTCATGTTGGTATGGAATTAGTAGCCACAAATGAATATGCATTGTCATGAGTCCCCATGTCTCCACAGCAGTAATTAGCTTATCTTCAAATCCGTCAGCTGTATGACAGCCTGGAAAATTCCATGTCTGTATTACCACTTATTTTATGTGTCAGTCTTCATTTGTGTAATGCCACATTACTGTAATACAACTTTTACTTGTTAGTAGTTGTAGTACTATAGTTGTAGGTACAAAGTACATTATAATTTTTATTTGTGGGTCTGACCATCATGCAACATGTCGCCAGTCTCCAGTGCCAAAACAGCAAGACTGTATTAAAATACAGAAGTTGCTTTAAATTAATGCAAAATGTTCTATGTGGAACGATCAAAAAATGAAGCAAATGGTCAAAACTGGGTATCAAAGCGGGAAATGACAAATCCAAAAATAATAACCAAAAAATCCAAGTCTCAGTTCAGAGCAATAGTCAATCCTAAAAAATTCTGAAAAATTAAAGCATATAGTTTGCAAATAATGAATCTAATCTCAGATAATGTGAGGCTACAGGAGATGACCTTTATGCCATTGTGCCGATTATGTCACCGGCACACAAATCATGTGCATCATGGGAAAGACAACAGATGACATGTGAACCTCAATATAGCAGTACCTGGAAGAAAAACAAAATGGCATTAAAAAGATAATAAACTTTAAAATGAATACTCTAAATTAAAAAACTGATGTCAGAAAACTTGAATGGATGACACATTTTTAAAGCTTTTACTTCTTGGATAGAATTTGGTAATTATTATACACAGCTTCCAGCTGAACACAATTATAATTTCAGATTTACTGTACCATTTTTTTTTGTTCTTTTTTTTGCATTATACAATTTCTTATATTAGGAATTTGTTAGTTTTCGCATATCCCTTGGGGTCAGAGCGCAGGGTCAGCCATTGTGCAGTGCCCCTGGAGCAATTGCAGGTTAAGGGTCTTGCTCAAGGGCCCAGCAGAGTAGGATCTCTTTTGGCAGTGACAGGAATTCGAAATGGCAACCTTCTGGATACCAGCACAGATCCTTAGCTTCAGAGCCACCACTCTGCCCTCATGTAAGAATTTGTAGAAACATGAAATTAATTTTAATTGAATTTAGTGTGTTTAATCGCTTAATGATGCTTGCATATTGTTCTAGTTCAATTAAGGTAAAAGAAGTTTTGCTGCATGTATTTCATTGGTACTCAGCATCTGATGTTTCCTGCAATAATCAAACCATTTTGATAGACTCCACTTGGTCTGATTGTTTTTTCATTGTTGTGATGTCCTGGTGAAACACACCATGTGTGTCACTAATTGCACCAAGACTTTCACAACATTAATCTTTAGCAGCATGTTGCACTTCACGATTTTGTTTCCTTGTAGTATGTTGTCATCCAGCTTGACATAGTGTGGTGCTCTGTAGTTGCCCAGAAAATTCTCAACAACATTCTTGAATGTCTTCCATCGGATTTCCTCTAGTAGATCTTCAAACTGTTTGTCTTTGATGACATTTCTGATCTGTGAACCAAGAAACATGTCTTTCTTAATCTTGGCTGTTATTCATTGAAGCAGCTGTCTCGAATATCCTTGTTCATCACTACAATTAATTTTTTTCTTCACTTTAAGTTTAAGATGAAGAACTAACAGGAGCAGATGAAACACCAGCAGAACTGTGGAAAAGTTTAGGAGAAGAGGGAGTAGATGTCTTGTTAGATTTAATTCAGAAGAAATATGAGCAGGAGAGAATACCAGATGAGTGGAGGAACAGTGTTATTGTACTTATTTATAAGGAGAAGGGTGATATTCAAGATTGTGGAAACTACAGAGTGATAAAGCCGATGTCATGCATAATGAAAATTTGGGAAAGGGTTATACAGAGAAAGCTTAGGGAAGAGACCACCATAGAGGAGGAGCAGTTTGGTTTTATGCAATAGAGAGAGGAATGATTGATGTAGTCTTTGTATTGAGACAGCTGACAGAAAAACATTGAGAAAAACAAAAATTATTGCATATGGTGTTTATGGATTTGGAGAAGGTGTATAATAGAGTGTTGTAGCGGTCAGGAGTCACTAAGATTCACACCGTCAAAAATGACGGTGATTTATTTATTTTAGTGGAGGATTACCAGGGACAACCCCAGCCTTGGAATGACACGCACAAACTATTGCAGAGACCAAATAAAGCACGCTGGGAACATTCAGCAATTAAGAATACTGTATAATGAAATTAAATGAACTAAATGAAAACAATAATACCACCCCTGACCCCTTCGGCGAGATTACATTTAACATATAACCACAATAAACACACAGCAAAGTCCAAGAAAGAACCAAACCGGATGAAATGAGAAGTGACAAGATTGAGTCCAGCGATCTGTATGTAGAAAGGGAATGGAAAACACAGTCGTACCGGTAGCTGCTGAAAGGATGACGATGGATGGATGGTTCAGGAGCGCTCCACTTTTCCGGGAAAGCCAATGAATTCCAACACAGTTCTCAGTGCACAGGTAGATAGACGATCCAGACCCCAACAAACGAATACAGTCCAGGACAAAATGATTAATTAAGGTTCAAATAACAGCAGGCAGCACGACAGATGAACGTAACACACAATGAACCAAAATAAAACAAACTTTTTTTTCCTATTTGCCCCCTGCCCTCCTTTTAACCTCCTTTGACCACCTTTGACCCCAGCAGCCCCTGCAAGGACTGCTGGGAGATGAAGTTCTTACTTAGTAGCACTGCTACAGTTTCATGTCAAGGGGTCTGAAGATTCATGGGAGTACCAGAGAAGTATGTGAGGATTGCTCAGGATATGTATAAGGAGTAACAACTTAGTTAAAAGAAGTCTTGGGGTAACAGACAAGATCCCAGTTGGAGTAGGTCTGCATTGTGAATCTTCTTTAAGTCCTTAACATTGTGATCTGGTTATAGATGTGTTGAGCCATGGGATAAAAGTCCAATACCACTGGTGGATGCTTTTTTGATGATGACATTGTGTTGTGTAGCACAAGAAAACAGGAAGAGGAGAAGAAGTTGGAGAAGGACTTTGGAAGGTAGAGGGATTAATATAAAAAGGAAGAAGACAGAATATATGAGGTTTAATGATGATCATGATTCAGTAGTTAGACTGCAGGGAGAGATATTGAAAAGAGTGTGTAAAATTAATTATCTAGGATCAGAGGTAGGCAGAGGTGGAGAATTAGATGCAGAGATAATCAAGCTAGTGCAATATGGATGGAACAACTGGAAGAAGGTATCAGGACTGTTGTGTGTTTGAAGAATTTAATGGAAAGTTTAAGGTAAGGTTTTTAAGACAGTGGTAAGAGCAGCAATGCTATATGTAGCTGATATGTGAGTTGGTTCTTAAGTTGGTTCGACCAGTGGTTTATGTGCCACATGTTTCTGCCCTAGAACCAAATGCTAATGGGATGGCCAGTTCTTCTTAATGTAATGAAAGTCTTTAACACAGCTGTCCAATTTGCAATACTTGATATATCCAAGCTGCATTCCTAGTAGCAGTGCACTACTTTTGGATCATCACAGATGTTTCATTTGTGGTAATTCTACTGTATACATATAAGAGAAAATCCCAAATATATAGGTAATTGCAATAAAATAGTACATGAAAGGAAAAATGAAAGGTGATTATTGTGATCAGCAGGTCAAAATAATTTATTTTTATAGCTTCATGAAAGCCTAAGAAAAATACCATAAAAACAGGAATTCTAAAGAAAATTGTGTTAACAACACAAGTCAAGGGCAATACTGGTCTATGGTTGGCTTTCAAGACAGGCTGAAATTTTTCAAGGAAGTTATGGAGTTCAACAGTCAAATGCTGAGTGTTACCTTTATTGCTGAGGATAGCTAGATTTTCAGCTCATATTTCTGTAAAATGTTTTTTATACTGCGGTATGCTGGCACTCTGCCCCGGGTTTGTTTTCTGCCTTGCGCCCTGTGTTGGCTGGGATTGGCTCCAGCAGACCCCCATGACTCTGTAGTTAGGATATAGTGGGTTGGATAATGGATGGATGGATGGATGGATAATGGATGGATGGATGTTTTTTTATAAAGTCCATGTCAGTGCCTGTAGGTGAAATATGGTATCCTAGCTCAAGGCAGTCAATTAGCTGATGAGAGGCTTTGCTGTTAACTATGTTAAAATGGTTACATGTCTTATTCTATCATTGTATATATTCTGTGCTTGATTTTCACCAAATGCTGCTCATCATACAGTAGATCCTCCTTGCGAGCATTGCTGAAATGCTAAGTTGCTGAAATTTGGTTTTGGAAGTGGGATGCATTCTAAGGTATTGATGAGGTAATGTTTTTTATTACACTGAATTACATAATTTGCAAGAATTTCATCATCTTATTTTTAATGATCCCGTTTTCTTGTAAATGAAGCATTTAAACCAAAGATAAATTAAAATAACAGCACATAGAAAATGTATACTTTGAAAGCAATCTAGGAAACTCTGCATTATCCTACACCCAAACAAGAGAACTTTACAACTAGAGGGCCATGTCTAACATGGTTCTTTGTATATTATAGAACAGCAAAAAAGATAAAAAAAGTTGAGCACAGTCTAGCATCTTTGCAAAGTTCTGAAAAGTTCCTAACAGAAGCTCATAATTAGCAATTGATCTTTTCCAATTTGAGATAATGTAGAACAACAGAAGTTAGACTGAGTAGACTGGGATTCCTCTAGTGGAACAAAATACATTTTTGTTCAAGTAGTGTAGTTTAGATTTAAACAACTGATTTTTCATAGCACATATGTTATCCCATCTGGTATTATTCCAAGTATTGCTGTTGAGGCATTAAGAATAATAATAAAATTGTAATTCAAGGTTATCTGAGTGATATGCAAAGATTTTTGCCCAAAATGTCTTCTCAAAGCATGACCTACTGGTACCGATTCTTGATAACATAATTTTTTCTGGGGCATATTTTACTCAATTTTAGAGATACCTGTGATCACTGAGAAATTTTCTAGCTGAATTGGGGCATGCCTGGTGTATTCTAATTGAGAGTGTGTTTTATGAATGGCTGAATTCCTTTCCATTTGTACAATCATTCAGAGAAATATTCCTTAAAGTTGTTTAAAGTACTCTGGAGATGCTGTCTCAATCTTCTTTCACTAGTCAGTATCACCTCAGGGATAGTAATAAGGAAAAGATGAGGGAAGTTGATCAAATTACTTTTTAAAGATGTTTCTAATCTCTCTATTATAATAAAAAAAATCTTGGGAAGAGAAACAAGATGTGATTATATCAAAGAGACACTTTGATGTCCTGCGAGACAAGACTTTGTACCAAGAGATTTAACCATGCCCAGGGCCTTAAATAAAAGACAAAGAGTAGATGACAAATTAGAATGGCGTAAAGAATTCAAAAATGTTGGCATGATACACATGTAGAGCAGGTTAGAGATAACAGAAGTACGAAAATTCGAAAGTCTCAAAAAATGACAGTAAAGATCACATTAGCGCAAACAAATGGAAATTATTACTCGGTGAAATAGCGGAACAGTGAAAAGAGATTGAATAAATTGTTCAGATTTAAACTTTAAGTCGGAGACTTGTAGTTCTTCTAATTCGTGTTGCCATCAGGGAAAAATAGTGTTTCTTCCCAATGAAGAGGCGTATCCTTGACAATTAAAAGATTTGTTGTTTGGTGAAAGTGAAATCCACATACACTGTCACGCCTGGGTCACAGAGTTGCACAGATACACAGGAGATTTTAAAGACAGAAAAGGATAGAAAATCTTCCTCTTCATAGGGGAGCTCCTCTGGAGTGGGACCCCCAACAGGAGCAGAGGATGTCTGGGGGGAGAAGAGAGACAAGGCAGTGAGACAAAAGGACAGCTGCTGTACAGGCTTTTAAATGTTCGATGTGCTGCGCGAGATGCAGTAAGCCAGCAGCTGATCGAGCAAAGAGGAGGTAAAAAAACTGTATTTATTTCTCATTGTATCACTGTTTAAGATGGGGTTTCGGAGGAGTGACTGCATTTCCTTGGGGAGTGTTCAGCCCCTCTTTTCACAATGTAAGTGGCAGAAACTTGGCAAGCAAAACAAGCAGAAGGCAAAGCCTCCTAGTTTGAACATAACAGAAAAAGAGTGCCGCTGTCAGGTTAAATTTGTAAGCTGCAAATATATTATCAAAACATGCAAATTAACATAAGTTGTCCTGATTCAGGCTGTTCATAAAAAATGTAATAGTTTACTTCATGAAGCAGAAGTACATAATAATAAAAGAATAGCTGCATCAAACATTTGAAATATTAAACTGTGTTATTCAATTTATATGTTTAAAGTCAAAATATACTTGATTGTCATAGAAATACGTCATTTTCACAATCTGACAGAGGTCCTATATTTTTGCAAGAGAGACATTGCCAGTGGATCTACTGCATAACTGTTTAACCAATCAGACGTAGACATGCAGTCACATGACCGCACACAAACTTCCTGCGTCTTGCAGCCTGTGAGAGACTTTTTAGTCATGCGGGGCTCCTGTGCACTGCTAAACATTCACAGCTTCACTACAAGAACCAGATTGCCATTCCCAAGCCTGCCTTTTATGTCTTTTAATCTCTTTTCTTTTCTCCTTTTCTTTGATTTCCTCTTCTTTTTTTGTGCTGACCTGTATATATGCACTCACGTCTCCGTGGGCCTTAATCACACGCCGCTTTATGGATTTTAAACTGGCCTCTTTTTTATTTTTTTATTTTGAAGTCGCGGACCCGCTACATAACAAAGTGAATATGTAGTATTATACTGTCAGTGTACAGTGTATCTTGTCACTGTAAGTAGTTTGCACTGTTCAAACATACATGTTACTTACTGTAGGTATCGGCTTCAAAAGCTTTGTTGTGAAACTGAGATTTGGATCTTTGTGTTATTTGTGCATCTTTATTTTGTAAAGATGTTATTTATTCTTACTCATTTTTTTATTTTACTAGGTGGCTCCACCCCCTGCTCGCTTCGCTCGCCCACCCCCATGTTTGGTTTACCGGATATACAATTTAAACAGATTGTTATTTTCATGGGGATTGTTACATATGCATTATTTTCACTTTTACTTTAAAAACTTTTGTAAAAACAATACTTGTCCTTTATTTCCGGCCTTGTGCGTGGTTACATCTCTTTCTCGCCAGACATATAATGCTGCTCGCGTTGTGAAGGGGGAGGCAGCTGAACGCACGCTAAGGATATGCCGTTGGATCACCTGCTGTCTTTCTGCTGCTTGCGAGCTGCCTGTTCTGCTTGTCGCATGCCGTTGTTTTAAGAGCTGGGAGTACATGATGCATGTCTGCCACAAGCAATCCAATAACTGCTAGGTTAGATGTCTGTGGACTTGTTTTAAATGATTGCTCACTGCCTTGTCTCGCGTGATGTTGTAAAAACAATAATTGTCCTTTATTTCCGGCCTCGGGTGTGGTTAAATTTCTTTCTTGCAGGACGTATAATGCTGCTCGCGTTGTTGGGGTGTGGCAGCTGCTGTCGCGCTGCCCTTCAATTATTTTAAAGCCTGTACAGCCACTGCCCTTTTAGCCACTTTGTGTCTCTGCTGCTCGCGTTGTGATCGCTTTTCCGTGATCATAAATATACACCTGACCAAATTATGTATTCTTTGAAATTAAACTTGTCGTTGCTTTAACTGTTCCAGGACCACAGATTCTCATAACGTATGGTCCATTATTGTATAAATCTACGTTTTGTGCATTGAATGATGTGAATGCGAAAAAACTTTGTTTTCTGCTCATCACTTTTTATTTCTGACCTCGCTTTGTCCTGCTATTTTTTCAATTACATCTGGTCCTGATGATTAATTTCCTTTTGTTTGTGCTAATGCAATCTTTTAGTCGTCGACGTTTTATTTATAACATATTGTCCTTTATACGCTTTATATGCACGGAGGCCCCTGTATCTGTGTGTGCTGCGTGCCTTTACACTACTGATTTTTTTTGCTGGCCGTGCTCCGATATTGCTTGTAAACAGGGCGTGTCTTGCAAGAATCTCATGTTCTACATCCCCGCAAGACGCTCCGTGGCCATTCTCTTTCATCTCACGGCTCTGTTATTTGTCTTCCGTGATCTTAACTTGAAGATCACGTATCGTCTCCTAGTCATTCCCTCCCACAGGATTTTCTTTTATAATAGAGAGATTATTTGGAAATAGCAGAATTTGCACATTATTTAATTTTTTCGTCTGTCTTATTACAACATTTCTAAAAAATAAATAATTTATTATGATCAAACAGTTACTCAGTACTTGAGTAGTCTTTTCACCAAATACTTTTTTACTCTTACTTGAGTGATTTTCTGGATGACTACTTTTTAATTCTACTTGAGTACTATTATTTTGAAGTAACGCTACTCTTACTTGAGTACAATTTTTGGCTACTCTACCCACTTCTGGTCCATTCCCACCCCCTAGTAAAGATCCCTAGTAAATTATCAAAAATGTAAAATAACATATTTGTAATCACTGACCTTGAATTTGTCTAAAATGATTCCGAACATGATTATGTTTGAAATTTGACCGTTTTAACCTTTAAAAGGTGGCTCTTAAAGGGAAGGAACCACTGATAAAGAATTAAATATCAAAAATATTATCATATTCATGATCAGCAACCTGAAAATAGCACGAAATGACACTCCACATGCTTGTATTACTAATTGCCATTTTTTTTCTTTTGTTTGAATAGGTGTAACTTTAACCCCCTTGTATCCTCTTGGGATGTTTGACGTGTCATGTACAAGTTCAGTTCCTTATGATCATTTTTGCTGAAGACACCTATTGGTTTACTGTTTATCATGGGGAGTTATTTACTGCACCATATATAGTCCAAAATGGCTTAAAAAAGAAGTGTTCTCAGGCCTGGAGTTCTGCAAATAAAGGGGAACCCCAAAATGTTTGATGTCTTGCATAACTAGACATTGAGACAAGTCAATATATCGTATGTGGGTATTTTCTTGCACCAATGAGTCAGGAGGCACCAGACAAAAAGAACATAAGTAATTCTTAGGAACACAATATAGAAATCTGTAAAGTCACAATCCTTAGGTTCTTCTATAATTTGAATATTCATAGGTTAATGAAGGTTAAAACAGGTGATTATTATTTATCGGAGCAATAGATAGGAGTTTGTTTACCTGAAAAAAGTGTCATACATTGGTTCTGTATCCTTGTATAAACAGATAAGACATCTGTCCATCGGGCATGCTTGGGTGTAATGTCTTCCAGTGTCCACAAGAGGGCAGGAGTGTCCAATGAACAATGGCAAATAGTCAGCGTTAGACAGTAAATAGTTCAATATATGTCCACAACTGGGTTGATATGTCCAACAAAAAAGGTACCAAGTAGCTTAATAAAAGAATAACATAATTGCAGATCCGTTGAACAGAGTTTTGTAAATACATGATGGACTCGAAACAGTACCATTAAGCCTGTTTTAATCAATGGGTGTTTTGTTATGCTAGTTTTTAATAAATTGTAAATAACTGGGTTGCTGATAAACTGGCAAAAATATTGTCGACTAGAGCACAGAGTGGAGCATATAAATAAGATTTAGATCAGTTCCTTTCCATTGATATAACCAAGCAGGTGTACATTTGTGTGTTTTCTGTAATTTCTAGTATTGTATCGTATTGGCAGTTTGGCAATAGAATTAAAAATTATGTAGCATCATCTCACCTCCTGCCGTAGATCCCTGTAGCATTACCTTTTTAATATGTGACTGTTTTGAGTATAACTAAATAAATAATTTTAAATTGAGTCAAACTTCTTAAAGAACGATTTGTTAATGTATATGAAAAAATATAAGAACTTTGGAAGGATATTCATTTTGACAGCCAGCACACTAACACATGCACTTCAGAACAGGTAATTCCCGATGTTATGCATGTTCGGGGCCGGCCAGTGCTCAGATGGGAGATCAACCAGGAAAAGCTTGGATTGCTGCTGGAAGAGATTTTGGTGAGGCCAGAAGGGGTACTTGCCCAGTGGTCTGAATATGGATCCCAATTCCCCAGTGTAATGATGGGGACCCTGTGCTGTAAAATAGAGCTCCATCCTTCAGATGAGATGTAAAATTGAGGTCCTGACTCTTTGTGGCCGTAAAAAATCCCAGGGCATCCTGGGAACATCCTGTATCCCAATGTCCTAGCTAAACTGCCCATCAGAGCCTCATCATTCTGGGCCCCTAATCTTTCCCCTGTCTCTGATTGGCTAACTATCTCTCATCCCTTCATCACCTAACAACTAATGTGTGGCAAATGTACTGGTTCAAAAATGGCTGCCGTCACATCATCCTCATCCCATCATCATGCTACACATTGGTGGTGGATGAAGTGGCTCCCAACTCACTATGTAAAATGCTCTAAGTAGTAAGAAAAGCACTATATAAATGTCAAGAATTATTATTATTATTATTGACTTTTTACTAAAGTAAGATGGAGGAAGGACCATCCATTAAGATCTTGTTTATTATTATTAGTTTTATTTAATATTTCCTTGTAATAATTATTCCCAGATGTTCAAAATGTTCTGATTCATCCATGAAAATTTTATTAATTGTTTTTCTGCATCAAAATATTGTTAGACATCTTGAAATTCAGATTCTTTAGATGAATATAATACATTAAACAAGCGCTGAAGTTGGGATAGTAAATATGTGTCTTTAATAAATCATTTAACATGCCAAAGAGTTCGCCGGAAAAAGCATGCTTTTATTCAATTTCATTCTTAAACCAAAAATCTTATGAAATTCTCCCAGCAGGTGTAATACTAATGGTGTTAATGAATATAGGTCTAAGATATAAAGCACTGTGTGAAGAGATCTTTTCTATGGATTCCCTACCCTTATGATCCCTTTTATCTCTGACTGCTTCCAGTGATAAATAGCTAGTTTTTTAAAAGCAATCCCAAACAGCTTTGGTGATAATGGACACACTTGTCTGGTTCCACATTCTAATTTAAAGTAGCCTGAGCTCATCTTACGAGTATTAATACAGATTAATACAGACTAGTATAAAGTAATTTAAGCCATACTGATATATTGGGACCAAACAGAATTTGTACAAAACAGTAAATGGATATCTCCATTCTACTCAATGAAAGGCTTTTTCTGCATTCAAATATTGCAAAACGTCTAGAGAGTCAGATGCTGTAGGTGAACGTATTATATTAATCAAACGCCAAAGATGGGATACTAAATATGTCTTTAATAAATCCAGTTTGATTTTGAACTTTCTCCTTCATAAAAATTAATTCCTAGATAAAAATGTCAGCAATATCTTACCATCTATAAAACAAGTGGAGACAGGCAATATCAAGATTTGGTGCTCCAGGGCAGACCCCATTTATTAGACAGGAGAAGACAAGGTGCTTAATGAAAGACGTTGCTGCAAAAATGTCACTGGTGTTCATTCTTTCTTAGAGGCAGTATAGAAAATAAAATCCTGCCTCTGATTAGTGGACTTTTTAAATCCTGAGTGACTGGAAGGTGCAGGGCTGATTGGTTGCCATTGGCGTCTTTTCCATATTGAAATGGAATATTTTGTTACTAGCTACGTCTTTTCTCTCCCCTGCCCTCTTTTTGCCTACACATGCTATATTAACTCTCCCTGACTCAGCACACCACTTTAACCGGAAACTTCCCCTGTGGACTGACAGGCAAGCCTTGCCGCCAATCACTGTTTTCTTTTTGTTTTGCCAAGGTACCTACCCTTTCAATACACTTTTACTTGTCGTCACCCCTCTGATTGTGAGCGCATCATCTCTAATTTTGCGCGGCACCATTTTTATTTTTACGCATCACCTCAGTTAATTGTGCGCATCACCTTTTTTAATTGTGCGGCACCCCATTTAATTCTCCGTGTCACCTCTTTTGAATTTGCACATCACACCTTTACATTTTTTGTCACTTGCCCTTCGGGGCCACCGTACTGGCATAATGTTTTTAGAAGAATTTAATTTTCTGTAACTTCAATAAACATTTCTAACAACAACAACAAAATGTGTAAATATTTTACCTCATTCAAGATTAAACTGAAAGCAAAAATGAATTACGAAATCAAAATCTAAGTTATAAAAATTAAAAATTAAATGGGAACCAAGCATATTGGAACAAACAAAGAGAAACATAAAAATTTAAAACAATTCATGATTAACATACTACCCCTGCTTAAGGTGCAGACTCGGATCATGTCCATTGGGTTGTTGTGTTTCACCCCCCTAGCTGGAGTTCAAATCTCTCATTTTTGTCTAGCTGTTCATTTTTTATGTATCAGTGTGACTTATAATCATATGTCAAAGTGTATTCTGCTGTGTTCCTTGTATTTTGTGGGTGATTCTCCAAGAGCCAAGCACTCTGCCCTTCACTGTATGAGATTGTTGTCAGCCTTATAAAGGATGAGGAAAAGCCACACAGTCCCTTGTGGTTCATTGAATGCGCTTGTGGTGGTGGTGAGTTCCCCTGTGTCTTTTGTTATTTGATTATTCTGATTGTTTTTTGCTTTGTTTTTTTATGTCTTCACCTCTGGGAATTTGAACTGGGACTGTGATTTCTTTGGATTGTTTAATATGAAGGCATTGCCTTCTGTGTTTTTTGTGCTCTTCGTAGCTCCTTGCTAAACAGAGGCTTTTTAAAAAATATATATCTTTTTATTTATAAAGATTTTTCATTCCCCCTTGTGTAAGTAGCAGGGGTTTTGACACTTTTACCTTTTACAGTGGGTATTTTGAGCAATTACAGGGACTTAGGAGCTTAGGAGCTGTCTAGTTCACAATAGAAGAAGATAGCAGGCATGAAAACAAGCCAACAGGCAAGGGGCATGAATGTGATAAGCACAGACGCATGAGGCAGCCTTGGGATGATAACCTTGACAATGTCCAAATAATAAACCTGTAATACAATATACTCTACCTTCAGATTCCTCATTACTGTCAACATGATGGACATAAGGATATACAGTGGTGTGAAAAACTATTTGCCCCCTTCCTGATTTCTTATTCTTTTGCATGTTTGTCACACAAAATGTTTCTGATCATCAAACACATTTAACCATTAGTCAAATATAACACAAGTAAACACAAAATGCAGTTTTTAAATGATGGTTTTTATTATTTAGGGAGAAAAAAAATCCAAACCTACATGGCCCTGTGTGAAAAAGTAATTGCCCCCTGAACCTAATAACTGGTTGGGCCACCCTTAGCAGCAATAACTGCAATCAAGCGTTTGCGATAACTTGCAATGAGTCTTTTACAGCGCTCTGGAGGAATTTTGGCCCACTCATCTTTGCAGAATTGTTGTAATTCAGCTTTATTTGAGGGTTTTCTAGCATGAACCGCCTTTTTAAGGTCATGCCATAGCATCTCAATTGGATTCAGGTCAGGACTTTGACTAGGCCACTCCAAAGTCTTCATTTTGTTTTTCTTCAGCCATTCAGAGGTGGATTTGCTGGTGTGTTTTGGGTCATTGTCCTGTTGCAGCACCCAAGATCGCTTCAGCTTGAGTTGACGAACAGATGGCCGGACATTCTCCTTCAGGATTTTTTGGTAGACAGTAGAATTCATGGTTCCATCTATCACAGCAAGCCTTCCAGGTCCTGAAGCAGCAAAACAACCCCAGACCATCACACTACCACCACCATATTTTACTGTTGGTATGATGTTCTTTTTCTGAAATGCTGTGTTCCTTTTACGCCAGATGTAACGGGACATTTGCCTTCCAAAAAGTTCAACTTTTGTCTCATCAGTCCACAAGGTATTTTCCCAAAAGTCTTGGCAATCATTGAGATGTTTCTTAGCAAAATTGAGATGAGCCCTAATGTTCTTTTTGCTTAACAGTGGTTTGCGTCTTGGAAATCTGCCATGCAGGCCGTTTTTGCCCAGTCTCTTTCTTATGGTGGAGTCGTGAACACTGACCTTAATTGAGGCAAGTGAGGCCTGCAGTTCTTTAGACGTTGTCCTGGGGTCTTTTGTGACCTCTCGGATGAGTCGTCTCTGCGCTCTTGGGGTAATTTTGGTCGGCCAGCCACTCCTGGGAAGGTTCACCACTGTTCCATGTTTTTGCCATTTGTGGATAATGGCTCTCACTGTGGTTCGCTGGAGTCCCAAAGCTTTAGAAATGGCTTTATGACCTTTACCAGACTGATAGATCTCAATTACTTCTGTTCTCATTTGTTCCTGAATTTCTTTGGATCTTGGCATGATGTCTAGCTTTTGAGGTGCTTTTGGTCTACTTCTCTGTGTCAGGCAGCTCCTATTTAAGTGATTTCTTGATTGAAACAGGTGTGGCAGTAATCAGGCCTGGGGGTGGCTACGGAAATTGAACTCAGGTGTGATACACCACAGTTAGGTTATTTTTTAACAAGGGGGCAATTACTTTTTCACACAGGGCCATGTAGGTTTGGATTTTTTTTCTCCCTAAATAATAAAAACCATCATTTAAAAACTGCATTTTGTGTTTACTTGTGTTATATTTGACTAATGGTCACATGTGTTTGATGATCAGAAACATTTTGTGTGACAAACATGCAAAAGAATAAGAAATCAGGAAGGGGGCAAATAGTTTTTCACACAACTGTATGACTATAATAAGGAGTGCATAGGTTTGAGTTGGCAAACATGAACACGGTTGGGTGAATTTTGAACTGAGATTGAAGGGCCATTCTGGAAGACACAGGACCAACTCTTTTCTGAATAACATAGCGACCAATATAATGTGAAGACAATTTTCGAGTGAGAGCCCTCAGTCACATAACATGCCAACACCTTCTGTCAGGCCCTAAACTCCAGGACCTATTTGCATTTACGGTCTGTGAACCGTATTGCAGACGTTTCTGCTGTGGTGATGTTCTTCCAAACGAGCTGCCCCACAATCTGATGTATAGTGGGGTAATGCGCAATGGCAGGAGATAAAGAAAAAACAGAAGGTTTATTAATCAAAGAAGATTTAAGTCTATACGAGGGGCATTTTGAGGGCAGAATGGACATTATGGGCAAATTTTACTGTAATCAACATATCCCTTGGGGGGTTAGCACAGTACACCAAATATTAAAATATCCTTCCAATTAAATGAAAAAGAGTTAACCATGTAATGTAAAAACTTTCCTAAGGTTGCAATTGACCTTTTCAGTTTGAAAGTTAGCGTCCAGGTGGCAGCCAAATGCTAAATATGTATATTTTACAGACCATTCTAGCACAAAAGTTACAAGAAAACCCTCATATAAACTAGGGAACATGGTTGAAATTCACATAAGAAGGAAAGACAAAATGTGCACAGTTAGAAAGATGGTCAATGATAATTAGAATGATGGTACAGTTTTGAGAAAGGAGACAGATCTGTTATGAAATTCATGGATGTAGCTTTCCATTAGCATCCTGGGAGGGAATCAGTTGTAATGGGTTGATTGGAAGGCCTTGGGATGGTAATCATGAACTTCTGCATATACTTTGTCACAGTAAAAACATCCTTTCAATAACTATAGCAACTTGATAATCCCAGGATTCCTGCACATATGGGAGATTCGACCCATTCTAAAACTCTCTTTCTCAAATCATAAGAAATGTATTCTCTCTCAGCAGCGATTTTGTTTCCAACATGACTTTAGTGATTAGGCAGCCAAAATGTTCTACCCCAGAACGTCCAGAAAATCCACTATGGTAGCAACCAAAAATTCTTGAGGTGATAAAATGTTCTTGGTAGTTTTGTTGGGTTTGTATAATCTACAAAGACTGCTGGTTTTATCTCCCGTGTAATAAGAGACGATGAAGTCAAAATGACTAATGCAAAAATCCCACTTAGCTTACCTAACACTTAAAGGTTTAGCATTTTTCAAACCAAATTAAAATTTTATGATCAGTAAAAATCATAAATGAAGTGGCATGGAAACTGAAGTGCCTGTTCTGAGTGAGGGTTGGTGGCCACTTATAGTCAAGTTGTCTTGAAAAACTCATTAATGGAGCCAGCTGTGATTTTTAACAAGGACATCGTTAAATTCATTGATTCAGGAGCTGTGGATAATTTTATTAGCACCTCTCTGCTACACCAGTTAAAAATATTACATATTGCCCTATGTCTATTTATGGGAAACTTAATTTCTTCATTTCATACTTCATTTCTTCCTAATTCTCTTTCATATTTCATTCATAATCTTAACTTTTCCGTGGCTTCAACGTCATAATCCAATGATAAATTTTACAAGTAACAACATACAGTAATTTTCTGGAGTCCATTTGGTAAAACTATTTGTATGAATGATTTTATGCAATGTTTTTTGAAGAGTTTTTTTGTATTATATTGGCAACCCAAAATCAATCCCAAAATTAGTGAGAAACCTAAGTAGAAATGTCCCATGCTGATAATGAAGATACTTATTGTATCTGATACTTACTGTATTTTACTAATTAAAAATAAACTAAAATGGTTACTAATAGTATATATTAAATAATGGTCTATATCTACTGCATAATATTCAGTGGTAGCTAATTTCTTCTAAGAGATGTTGTAAAACTGGGGAAATGTTTAGTTTAATTTGAAGTGATAATGTCTTCAGATAGTAAATTATCTGAGAACGAAATATTAAATTATGCTCAACTAGTGTTAGATCAATACTAAAATCTTAGCTTGTTTTTGTTACCAGTGTTCGGACCTTATTATTGGTATCAGGACACTTCTGAAGCAAATCACAGATAACACCCCCACCCCCTTCTCACAGTGGCTTCATTCTCCCAGCCTGAAAACTTGCGTACCTTCTTGCAATGCTGCACTCAACAAATCATTAGCAGTAGCCGGAGGAGGGCCATTTCTTGTAGTCTCTGGCATTTTTATATAAATATATGTTTGAATATATGTTTGAAGACCCAGGGGTTATCCTGCCTATGTGTCGTTTTTTCTAACGATCAAAGAATGGGAGATACCCCTGATCACGCTAATAAACAACTGAGTGTAAGTTGCTTGAAAACTGCCATTTATTTCTGTTACCGAAATTAAAGTAATGCAGATATCTTACCATTTAAAAAATTGTGTTTATCTGTACATTTTTTAGTACCATTATCCTGTAAAACCCTTTGTGCAACTTCATGTAAAAGTATATATATTTATATCTTATATATATATATAGTGGCAGATGACCAGGGATCTTGCCCCACTGGGACGCCTGAAAGAGGGTCGGACCACAGGAAGGGCACTGTTTTTCTGTGGACGCAAGAGGGCAGCTCCCTTGGATTCCATCAGTGCCACGGAAATGGAGCTAAGGAGCTCAACCTTGAGGGGACCCATGGCCACCACCAGGGGCCGCCTGTACAGTCCTAGAGCCTTAGAGGACAGCACTTCCACTGCACTAGGAAGTGCTGCCAAACCAGGAACTGTGTTAGGCCGAAGTGCTATCGGGTGCAAGGGTAGCAGTTCCGCCACACTAGGAAGTGCTGCCGGAAGACCAGCACCGAGCACCTGGAGCACATTTGGGGAGTGATAAAAGGGGATTCGCCTCACTTCCTTTGAGGAGCTGGAGTTGGGTGGAAGAGGACGGAGCTTGCAAGAGAGGAGTGGAGGCGACTGAAGGAATAAGGACTGAGTTAGTGTGGGGTTTTGTGCATTATCGTTGTGTTGTGTGTTGTGTGTTGTGTAGAAAAAAAAAAACGTGTGTTGTAGACATCTGGAGTGGTCTCTGTCTGTGACCGGGTTATCTTTTACTATATACATACATATATATTGTAACATGGACAGAAGAAACAAGAAGATTTTTGGGGTTCCTCCCTGTATATTCGAGTCCTGAGAAAATTAAAGTGAAATGAGTTACAACACTGGTGAAACAGAATAGTCTCTAAGGACTGTGTCCAAAACAGAACTGAATGACAAAGGTGAGGTGGCTGGGTTTTATAGTCGCTGAACAGGAAAGGGTGTGTCCACAGGGTCAGAACCAGAAGTGAAGTCAGAAGTCAAGTGAGGTCTGTAGTGACTGAATTTAGGCAGGCTACTGTTCAGAGGACAAGACAAGAAGAGTTAGTGAATCCAGTTAACTGCCAGTCCAACATATCACATTAAGTCTAGCCCATTGACTGCCTACCATTTGCTAGTGTGTGACAATTTATCTTCTTCTCCTTCTTTCGGCTGCTCCAAGTAAGTGGTTGCCACAATGGATCATCTTTTTCCATATCTTCCTGTCATCCACATCTTGCACTATTAGTGTGTGACAATATTTTTGTCAAAAAAAAAAAACGTTGCTTGTTGGTGATGTAAATTGCCTTAATTGGCTTCTTTTCTTTGAAAGCCTGAGTCTTCCAGCAGTTATAGGGATACAACTGGAAGAAGAGGTGCCTTCTTTGAACATTGGGGTTAGCTCAGATGCCCTTATTAGGAAACTTTTTTGAGCTGCAAAAGGAAGAAACAAGACCTTTAATGACGTTGACCCCTCTTGCACCAACATAGTATGGTATACAGTACAGTAGGAGAACCTTAAAGGTGATCCTAATGTGCCCATGTGTGACTACAAACATATATATTGTAATCATAAATGTTTGGGGTTTCCAGCCCCATATACTGTAAAGTACTTATGGTCAGTGTTTGCTTTTTCCAAAGTTACATCATACAAAGATGGTAGCCAAGGGGAACAATTTATGGGGTGGGACTGGAAGCAAGCAGATGGAATGCCGGGAAGGAACCATGGTAGTCGATGGGAGTCATGACGTCATCAGAAGGGGAACAGAGGGAAGGAAGGGACCCGGAAGTGGATGGGTTCTGTTAGTGAGTCCGGGTGAATTCAAGGCGGTGGTGCTTCGTTCTTTCTGCAGAAATAAAGAAACAGAGGTTAGTACCCTGCGGTTGTCCCCTGGCACGATATGCTACGTTGCTCGTTGGGTCTTTAAGCGGCTCCCTATGCGCTCATGCGTGACATGAAAGCCCAGACCCATCAGGTCAGGTGTCCCAAACTGAGAGGTTGTGAACCCGGGAGAGAGTATCAGCATTATCTTGTAGGTTACCACGGTGATAAGTGACGGTGAACTTATATGGCTGCAGGTCCAAAACCCACTTGGTGACTCGAGGGTTTGACTCCTTGTGAACAGCCATCCACTGGAGGGCGGCATGGTCTGTCACCAGAGTGAACTCCCCACCCAATAGGTAATACCGCAGGTGAGTTACCGCCCACTTGATGGCCAAGGCTTCCCACTCTACCACTGCATACTTTGTCTCCCGGTCCAGCAGTTTCCGACTCAGGTAAATGATGGGGTGTTCTAGACCTGTGTCCGAAGCATCGGTCTGGAGAAGAAAATGAAGAGAGAAGTCAGGTGTTCTCAAAATGGGTGCCATTGTTAGGGCCATCTTTAAGTCACTGAATCCCCGTTCCGTCAAGTCATCCCATACCACATGAAAAGGGGCCCTTGCCTTTGTTAGATTCATCAAAGGTGTGGGTCTCTCAGAAAACCAAGGTACAAACCGGCGGTAGTAACTCGTTAATCCTAAGAAAGCTTGCCTCTTGGTTATCAGATGGGGCCATTCAAGGATGTCTTTAATTTTTGAACACTGTGGTTTCACCGGTACCCCTCCCCCACCCAGGTAGCCTAAATATCTGGCCTTGTTCAATCCAAAAAAACATTTCCAGCGATTGATACGGAGCCCCGCTTTTGCTAGCATCAGGAGGACGGCGTAAACCTGCAATACATGCTCCTCCCAGGTGCCAGAATAAATGATCAGATCATCGAGGTAGGCAGCACAGTAGGAGTCGTGGGGCTTTAGCACTCTGTCTACCAGACGCTGAAACGTTGCTGGCGCCCCGTACAGTCTGAATGGGAGAACCTTGTATTGCCAGTGTCCGCTAGGGGTACTGAATGCTGTCTTTTCTCTTGTAGATGCCGTTAAGGGAATTTGCCAGTATCCCTTACTCATATCAAGAGTAGTCAAATAACGTGCTGTCCCCAGTCATTCAAGAAGCTCGTCCACGTGGGGCATTGGTTAGGCATCGACAGTGCGGCGGGGCTGGCACCTTTTCCTGTGGTTTAACCGGAGCTTCTGCAGCACGACAGGTGGGCTTGGGGGTAGTGACACGTCCCTGTTGGAACCCGCAAGTAGACTTCTCTGACCCCCCAACTCGGTTCACCGCCAGTTGGTGCTCCAGAACATCCAGAAGGCCGTTCATATCCTTGGATGGATGTCTATAGACCTGCTGGGCGAGGTATTCAGGTATGGCGTTTACAAAACCCCTCACAGGCTACCTGCTCCACCACCTGGCGCGCCTGGTTGATGTCCAGCCTTAGCAAGTGCCCCATCTTGCCCCAGAATTCGAATCCCTGGGCCCTGGTTGGGCGATCGGCGTCAAATTTCCAGTGCCGCCATTCCCTCGCCTGCTGGCCCGAGGTTACACTGTAGCGATTGAGGATCTCGGCCCTCAGGAGGTCAGACTTAGTGGCTTCCTCCTCAGGTAGGTCATGATAGGCCCGCCGCACGACGCCCTTCAAGTACGGTGCCAGTATGGATGCCCATTCCACCCTCGGCCACTGATTTCGAGAGGCAGTCCTCTTAAAAATCATTAAATATGATTCAAAGTCGTCTGGAGGAGGTGGAGGCCATGCGGGCTCTGGCTTTACCGCTTCTGCTGCTGCTAGCATCTTGGTCTCTGCTAGCTCCTGCTTCTTGGCTACCTGCTCCAGCTTCATAGCCTGGAGCTCGTTCATCATCATAGTTAAGACTGTGTTCAAGTCCTGCCCTTCTGACATTCTTCGGGCTGTATATCCTGCTGACTACACCACTGTAAAAAGAACACAAAACAATCATAAAGGTTTGGGGTTTCCGGCCCTGTATACTGTAAAGTACTTATGGTCAGTGTTTGCTTTTTCCAAAGTTACAACAGACAAAGATGGTAGCCAAGGGGAACAATTTATGGGGTGGGACTGGACGCAGGCAGATGGAATGCTGGGAAAGAACCGTTGTGGTGGAAGGGAGTCATGATGTCATCAGAAGGGGAACAGAGGTGAAGGAAGGGACCCGGAAGTGGCTGGTTTCTGTTAGTGAGTCCGGGTGAATTCAAGGCGGTGGTGCTTTCTTCTTTCTGCGGAAATAAAGAATGAGAGTTTGTACCCCGCCGTTGTCCCCGGCACGATATGCTACGTTGCTTTTTGGGTCTTTAAGCGGCTCCCTATGCGCTCGTGCGTGACTATATATATATATATATATATATATATATAGATATATATATAGATATGTGTGTGTGTATGTGTGCGTGTGTGTGTTTATGTATATATTGTAAATGGAGTACAGAATTGTAGGAGTCGATTCAAACTTTTGGGGTACAAACCAGGTGGCCCCATTTAATAAAGCAAACTGAAACAAATACTGGGCACAATGGCACAAAACAAAGATGGCATTTCCAGCTCAACAAACAAAATGCTCCTTAGCCTAGCTAAAGTAATACAACATGAAACAGCTTTCTTCAGGTCAGGTTCTGAGTCTAAATTTATAGACTGGAAGGGGTGGGGCCAGCCCTCACTTAGTGGTTTTTCGGAGCAAGTCAAGTTGGGGAGCATGCACAGGTACAGTGCGTTGCCGTACCCACTACACGACGAAACAACTCAGGATCCTGGTTGGCAACCCCCCAGGCAGACACGTGGTCCAGTCCCACCCTCCGGAAATGACCCTCCATCTGCCACAGCCAGGTGTTACGTGGGTGACCCCTTGGCCTGGTCCAGCCACTCGGGTACCCAGCAATGAGGATCTTATGAACCGGATCACCCTCAGGGAAACGTGCCACATGGTCGTAGTGCCGTAACTGACGCTCCCACACAATACAGGTAATGTGCCTCATTTGGGACTCCATGAGCAACCGCTCATTCGACACAAAGTCAAATCGATGGTATCCAAGGATTTTCCGAAGAGACACAGTACCAAAAGAGTCCAATCTTCGCCTCTGGTCACTGGATAGCTTCCATGTCTCGCAACCATATAGCAAGACAGGAAGCACCAGGACTCTAAAGACTTGGACCTTCGTCCTTTTGCATAGATATCAGGAGCACCACACACCCCTTTCCAGTGACCTCATGACCCCCCATGCTCTCTCAATCAGTCTATTTTCCGGAGCTACGGCTATAAAAGCAGAGACGATGAAGATGATGAGCAAGACGGTCAAAGATGCTTTAAGTACATCATCTATGTGATTGCTCTAGTGAGCCTCAGTATTTCTGCACATCTTGTGATGAATCTTCATTTTAGCATTTAAGGAATTGGTTTTTTTTTTGGTTTGGAATTTTTTAAGCATTTTTGACATTGTCATCTACTTTTTAATATTATGCTGGGGGCACCACAGTGACACCACCCTAGATTGGTTTAATGTTGTTTATTGTGATTATCATTTTCTATGTGATAAGTCGTAGTCCAAGGAGTTCACTTTGCTGCATCACTCTATTTTAAAGGGTGATGCACAGCAAGCCTTGGATTAGTTCTAAAAAAAATGTAAAGAGTGTTAGTAATATTTAAAGGTAATGAAACCAAGTTAGTGTTGCAAACTTTTGCTTGTTGATTTGATCTCAACTTTGTGCTTTGGAGATCGGTTTTCTAATTGGTGGTGCCCCTGTCTCATATTCAACCACCCATTGCCTATTCAATGCCAATTTCACACCATCATTCTGCTGATTAGATATTTCTACTATTTATGAAGTTTCCAGCATCCTGGCATCCTAGGAGAATATTATCTGTTGCATGCCAGGACTGTCTTAAATTATGGACACTGGCCAGGGGCCCACAATGTTTCTGAAGCCTTTAGATGTTCCTTTAGATGTGTGTGTGATCATCCTGCCACGGACTGGCTCCTGTCCAGGGATTGTGCCTGTTGAGCGCCCAATGATTTCTTTCCCATAACCCCGCTCAGGATAAGCAGGTTTAGAAATAGGATGCAATGGATACTCAGAGAAATGTAATTGCAATAAATGTGTCTTGAAACATGTTACAGAACACATTAAAGCTGACAGGCTGTCATAACATATTCTGAATTAGCTCATTTCAAATTTTGATACTAATGAGCCACACTAAACGAATAAATCATGCTCTTGAGGGAAGTGTTTAATAATTATGGGCAGAGGAAATCTTGCTCTCTTCATTAAGGTGAATGTATGCAACACAGAGACACGTTTTTCCCTGTCTGTACTTCTGAGAGGCAAACTGCTCAATGACATTTTTATTTAATTTTGGAATGCTACTTTTCCATAGGGTTCTTCGCAACTGTGCTTAAACCATTCATCAAAAAATGATTGATTCTGCTGAGAATTGTAGACCATTTCAGATTTGTTCCCTGAATTTGTAATGCGGATCCCAGTGAATTTTGCAGTTTCACAGACAGCATCTTTACATAAGAACATAAGACATTTAACAAACAAGAGGAGACCATTCAGTCCATCAATCTTGTTTGTTTAGCTAATAGCTAAGCTGTCCCAGTATCTCATCCAGATTTTTCTTAAAGGTTGTAAAGGTTTCTGCTTCAACTGCATGTCTCAGTAGTTTGTTCCAGTGTCCCACAACCCTCTGTGTAACAAAGTGCTTCTTTGCTTCAGTCTTAAATGCACTTCCCCTTAATTTCCATGTAGTGTTAGTCTATGTGATAAAATAGGGCTTTTTTAGCAGTTTGGCTTTATTGATTGTAAAATAAGTTTGATACAACCAGACAATTCAGCATAGAATGGTTCATCAATTCCTAGTCTCCTGAAACCTGTGGGATGCCACGAAGCTGACATTTACAGATTATCAGATCGCACTTTGTAGCTTTTTATATGAATCTATGTTTGTCTGTGTGAGCTGACTTTAAAACTCATCTACAAGTAAAAAAAAAATGACCTGCTTGTGTTCAATAGAACAACAAGGATGTAGAGAATAAACAGGAAACAACAAATAAACGTTATATGTTCAAAATGAAAGAGAAAGAAAAAATATAACCAATACCCACAAATTTAAGCAATAAAACAAATTAAGTAAGCATACAAAAGATAACTGCAAAGATTTCTTATAAGGCAGAATCTATATGACCTAGTAATACTCTTCATAAAATTGTGCAGATAATTATTACAAAAGGGGTATTAAAAGAATAAGAATAAGCTTAACAGAAAAGGCACAAAAAAGTTTAACATACTCAGCTCGTCACCAGCTAGCGTTGATGATTTTAGTGGGTTGTGACAAAGGTCTGATTCTGGATCTGATTGGTGATCCATATTAAAATCCTGTTCCAAGGTCAGCAGGAATAATTTGACGAAAACAACAATTAATAAATAAATAATAACCAGAATAAACTCCTCTCTCAAATCCGTGGCTTTGTGCATTACTAAATGAAAGATGATCCTATACATTTGCATGAAACCACATGCTTTAATTTAATTAAGACCCTCCTCCTCCTCCAATCAGTGTGAGCTGCTCCAAGACATCTGTGATTGTGCGGTTTGATCGATGCCTGCCTGACACATCTGTGGTTTCGTTCTGTTATGAATGCAAGCTGTAGGACATTAGGGTTTGAACAATATAGTTTCTCTGACATATTCAGACCTTGCAGTTCAATAAATGTTATCCTCTCCCTCCTTAATTATTAAAAGGGCATCCCACACATCTGTGGCCTCATATTTTGCTTAGTGAAGGCCCCTCTTGCACATCAGCCATCATGGTGTAATCAGTGATAGTTTCTCATACAACTGCATTTATTTGTTACTAACAGAAGTACCCATTGTTGCCTGTGTATATTTGTATAAGAGGTAAAGGTAAGAAATCAAATATTTATGAATTTTTTAAAGGATGACGCTTTTTTCATTGCTGGCTGAAATTCTAGTGTCCTCTTACACTACCTCTATGATTATTATCAATTTATTTGCTTTGTGATAAAGGCGCTACGGTATATTGGCGCCCGACCTGGCACAGATTCACACTGAGGCACGTGTAAAATCAACAGGCTTTTATTTCGCCCATGTCCCACCAGCTCAACACAGTCCCAAAAGCACTTAACTCCACAAATACTTGTCCTCTCCACCTTGCCACAACCACCACTCCTCCCTGGTAACCTCGTCCTCTATGTTTTTGGGGCCACTGTAGCCATGTTCCATTGCCTTGGTGCTTTTCATGTCATTAGGGAACATGAACAAGTGGGTAATTCCAGCATTGGGTTTAAAAGGTTGTCTATTTCACCATATCTTAATCTGAGCTGTGGAAAACCAACTTTTGATAAACCTTCTTTTAGAATTCCTTGTTTTCAAATTGATCTTTTAGTTTCCTGACTTTCGCTCCATGTCTCTGAGTATGTTATTTCAGTTCTTTTCAATCTCCCTGTTCTGCTTCATGTCTTTCTCTTAATTTTCCCTTTAAATCTTTTATTGCTTTAACAGCATTACAAATGTAAATATACAATTCTGTGAAAGTGATTTTTGTGTCAGAAACACCACACCCATTCTCCCCACTATAATTTCTATTGAATCTCTAACATGAAATGTGGCCCTTACTGTAATTAGAGCCAAACCTAAAAAATAAGCAAAATTCATTACCATCAGCTGAACTGTTTTGGGATAATAATGGTGTTTTGGTTTTGCCCCCAACTACAAGCCACATGTCTTGATTGAACTTTTGAAAGAACTAAAAGCCTAGATTCAAAATTGGATCAACAGTAGTATGCATGCAAAATGTCCTTAACTTCAACTCAGCCCTTTTGAAGTGATGAGGTTTTTGTTCCATCTCCCATTATAACTGCCCTTCCTGATCAATTTTTTTGAAATATTATGCAGCCTGGAGTTCAAGTTGGTTTAGATTTATTACACATACAAAATTTGCTTTGGAATAATGCACCGTTTTAGGATTTTATTCCCTGTTATAGTCCCCCAATTTTTTGAAACACCATGATACTTATATTGTATTTTAAGTTGAACCAACAGAAACCTACATGCCAAACTTTATGACATTTTTGCATGACGGGGTAACAAGCAAAGAGATGTGATGCAATATGAGGGTTGAAATGACTTCCTTAGTGTACAAAACGGATAAATAACATCAAGTAAAGGTGAAGAATTGAAAAGACACACAGGATATTACCATTTTATTTAGATAGATTTGAACTCTTCCCACACACTGCTATGCTGACTCAAATGAAGAGACAGTATTTTATTGAAAGAGGAAGACCGGAAAATGAGACGTAGTCAAAGATACAAGCAAAAATCAAACCAACTACCCTTTCACCAAACCTAAAAAACAAAACCCAAAACTATGGTCAAAGAACAAAAAGAGAAAAAGTTATGTGTCTGAGAGAGAAAGAGACCCAAAAGTACTTTAGGAAATTATCCGCAATCTCAAATAGAAAAAATGGCTGGCAGTGTTGACCTTTTAACCTGTTTGTGATTGATTACAGATCACAATTTTTGAAACCATACCCTTAGCAATTGGGAAGCTGCTTCTTCTCATTGAGTTCACATAATTTTGCTGCCCATAACTAAACAAAATGACATCAGAATCAGGTCAGGTCAGGTTGGAGAGCATGCGCTGGTACAGTGCATTGCTGCACCCACCAAAACAACGAAATAGCTTGGGATCCCAGTTGGGAATCCCATAGGTAGACACATAGTCCAGTCCCACCCTCAGGAAATGACCATCTGTCTGCCTCAGCCAGGTGTTATGTGGGCATCTCCTTGGCCTTGTCAGCTGAGAATCCCGTGAGCTGAATTACCCTTGGGGAATTGTGCCACATAGCCAAAGTGCCATAACTTATGCTGCCTCACAACTCTAAAGACTTGGACCTTTGTCCTTTTGCAAAACTATCAGGAATGCCACACACCCCTTTCCAGCGACCTCATGACCCCCCATGCTCTCCCGTTCCATCTACTGACATCATAGGAAGAGACACCAGACACATGAATATCGCTGCCGAGGTAAGTAAACCTCTCAATGCAGTCGACACTGTCTCCTCAAATGAACACACTGCTGATGGCTGTGCCCAAGAGGTCATTAAGGTCCTGGATCTTGGATTTTATCCAGGACACTTGCAAGCCCAGACACTCAGAGTCCTCACTCAGTCAAGAGTCCCAAGCTCCATTGACCCCACAAAGATTACAGCATTGTCAGCAAAGTCAAGATCATTGAATCTTTCTTCATTAACAGATGCCCACAGCCACTGAGCCCCATGACCCTGCCCAACATCCAGTGAGAGAGAGAATACACCCCTGACGAATCCCAGAATAAACTGGGAAAAAACATAGAGGCTCTGCCTCCACTCTGCACAGCACTCACAGTATCAGGATGTCCCACAGGGCAGCTTGATCAACCAAGTCGAACACTTTATGAAAATCGACAAAAGCTGTGAAGAAACTCTGCTGATATTCTCATTTGTGCTCAGTGAATACCCTTAGTGCCAGGATCCGGTCAATGGTAGACTTTCTTAGGCGTAAAACCAGACCAATTCAGTTGCTGGTAGGTGAACAAGTGATCACAGACCCTATTGAAGGTGACCCTAGCATGGACCTTACCTAGCACCAAGAGCAGTGTTATCCCCCTGTAGTTGCCACAATTTAGGTGATCACCCTTTCCTTTCGAGATAGGGACAACTAGTCCTGTTTTCCAGTCAGTTGGGATGATGCTCGTCTCCCCAAATGGAAGCAAAGATTGCTTGCAACGCCAGGAGGATATCCTTACCACTAGCCTGGAGAAGTTCACCCCAGATACCACAGATCCCTGTGGCCTTCCCTACCCTCAACTGCTTCACCACCTCGGCAGTCTCAGAGAGATTGGGTGGTTCACAGCTAATTCGAGGATTAGCCTTAAGAACTGTGGACCCAGAGATATCCAACTTCCTAGTTGGAGGATCAGCTTTAAACAACTGCACAAAGTGACCTGCCCAGCATCTCACAATTGCAGAGCCATCTGTAAGGACTGTTCCATCACCCTTCCTGACTGCAACTCTTCTAAGAACAGATTCGGATGTGTGTAATCCTTTGGTTCCTGGGTCACCAGACCATAGATGGTGTGTGTCACTTGCTCACAAATTCCTCTAGCAAACACCTCCTGCCCTCAGAGCCCTCACAGCCATCCCTCTCAGTTCCTTGTGCAGACTGGAATTTCCATCAAGCCATGCACTTGTGACACCTCTCAATAATATCCAGGTGCCCTGTGAGATGAAATACCTTCTTCTGGGAACACTGGCAACACCAACAAAAACCCTCAGCACCATTTAGGGTTTTGTCACTGAAGGTCTCCTACATCAAATTAGGATCTGCACCAAAGTCTGCAAGTTCCTCACATAAACTGTGTGCATACACATTAAAAACAGCCTGATCTTGGAGTCTGACCAAGTCCAGCCTCATTCTCCTAGTAGGTGGTAGCCTACCTGACCTAAGCTGGATCTTCAAAGTAGCAACAACAAGTCATTGATCAGAATTCACTAATTAGACACTTCTGTAGTCCGTGCAGTTCTGTAGTAACCTCCAGCATCTGCCCACAAGGATGTGATTGATCTCCTTCACCAAACCGCCAGTATTGGAGTAGCAAGTCTAACGATGCAGCTTAGAGTGCTGGAACCATAATCCAGCAATTCGCAGCCCCTGACCTTTTGCAAAGTTAAGAAACATGGAGCCACTTTCACCACAGTCACCAGACTCATGGTGACTGATACAATCCTCATAGCCAGTCCTGTTAGTGCCAGTGGTTGCTTTAAAATCTCTAGTGGAAGACTGAGAAAAATTAAGAACAAAACAAAATCATAACATCTGTAAGCTCCTCCCATAAGCTTTTGCCCTCTTGATTTATCCGGTGTCCTTTCCATACAGACTGTGGTCTCACATATTAGTTAATGGGTATTAGGCTTTAATATTAGTCACCTAAGTGTGAGCAAATTGATGCCTCATTCACACATCTATGGGATTACATATTAATTAATCCAAGTGATTACGCATGTATTGTCCCAGTCTTTGGTCTGTAGAAAAATGTGTATGAAGTGGGAAGAAGAATTAATTGACTGATGTTGATCAATCAGTTAATTAGCAATTTTGCCTTTGGTGTTGGAAGAAATTAAATTAAAGTGATGAGTTTTCCAGTCATTAGATATCTATCAAGTTAACTGAAACACACTTGTTTTCAGAAACAGAATAATACAATTAATTGATAAACACAAGGATTACAGAAATACGATAACTGCATATCTATCGAAATAGAAGACAGACAAGATAGACAAACATATAACACATTAGAGACTGGCTGTTTACAGGGTGTTTAGAGTTCTAATTTATCTTGGCGCAGTTAAACAATTTAGCGATACCAGGGCTTTAAGGATGATGTCTGATGTGAGGAGTTGTGTGTTGTTGCTCCAGGTTCAAGTGGAGGATTCTTCTTGTATTGGAGTGCACTCTTTAGTTTTTTGTTATATAGTCCTTTATCCATGGTGTGATGTTGACTTCCTTAGCTTGCTGTTAGACTCTTTTGCTGTGTCCCCTCTGTAGCTTCACAGGGAGAAGCGTTACTCTTTCTGGCACAAGAGTGTAGGCTCTGAAGTTGCCTTCTTGAAGTAATGCTGCTTTTCAAATCTTCACAGAGTGGGCATAGTCAGAGGCACAGAGCCTAGTCAGGCAGAGTGGTTCTTAGAGGTATTTCAGGGTGTCCAGCTTTAAGCCTCTGTGGAGACTTACTTCCAGGCCAAAGAATGTGTGAGCTTTTTGCTCCAGACAGAGTTGGTGGCTTCTCATCCCAAAGAGGCTGGCTCATCATCTTTCGGCACCTCAAAGAGAACAGATCATCAGCCTTCAACTCCCCAAAAAGACAGAAGAGATGAATGCAGAAAGATAAAAAAAGCTTGGGTCCAGACAGAATATGTGGGTGTCTGCTTCACTCCTATGTAGAGCAGCTCTCTCTTTTCTTCTCTTTATTTCAGATGTCTTTAGATTTATAGCAAGTAATCCCATTTGCATTTCTTACACATCCCAAAGCATCAAGTGACTTCAGACTGGTGGCATTAACCACTCGTATCATGAAATCCTTTGAGAAGTTAATTAAGTGTCACCTGCCTAACAAAACCAGAACTATCTGGACCCTTACCAATTTCTATAAAGAGCAAAGGGCTTTGAGGATGTTACAGTAACACTCCTGAATTTACTGTACAAGCACTTGGAAGGATCCAAAAACTTGCAGCATTGCTGTTTATAGATTTCTCATCTGCTTTTAATACAATCCAACCCCACATTTTAGTTGATAAACTGATTGATCAGTTCTGTTTGGACCCTAACTTGGTGGGGTGGATTCCGGACTTTTTAAGAAATAGAACACAAAGAAGAAGCTTTAATGGACCTATTCTACATGAGTTTGTTCAATGGTGTGATCATTTCTTTTTACAGCTAAATATTTCAAAGCCAAAGGATATGTCTGTAAATTTCAGTGGCTCCCCTCTTTCCATGGTCTCAACTTTAATTAAAGAGGACACAGATGTTAAAGCAATACACGTATCTAGGGATACTCATTGCAAACAGACTAAACCTTGACCTTTGATCAATAGTTTTAAAGTAGACAGAACATTCTGACTCTCTTTTGTAGTTATTATTGAATCTATTCTCACACTCATAAGTTAGTCTGACAACCTCAGCATTAGGAATATACAGCTTTGTTAAACTTAGCAGTAAAATGACTGTTCTCCAGCAGACCTCTCTCACTGAGCTGTATCATAGACTGGTTAAAAAGAAGGCCAATTCAGTTCTGTCAGACAGTAGCCATCCTCTGTCTCCTAAATTTCAGCTGTTGCCATCAGGCTGCAGATTTAGACTCCAGAGGGTGAAAAGCAACAGATTAAATGGCTGCTTTATTCCTAGAGCTGTAAGCATTTTGAATTGTTACTTGTGATGCTGCTAAATGCTAAATTCTGAATTAATATTTGTGCACTGTTTTAGATGATTATTCTCCATTGTATTAACATTGAATGTGTGTACTTATGATAACACTGTTTGTCAGTTATGTCTTTACTTATTTTCTTGTATCTGTGTAACAGTGCCTTTTGGTTTTGTACATTTTTACTGCAAACAATTTTACTTCAGAGATAATAAAGTTTATCTAACTTAGTTTTGAAGGAAGGTGTAACCTCTGGTGATTGGATCAAGACCCCTTCCAGTTACAGATCCAGTGCCTGCTTATATTTGTGTTATTGTGTCCATCACATCCAACCAGAGTTCTGTTTGCAGTCTGAAGGAGTCTCCATGAAGGTATCAGCTCAATTCTGATTTACACTTTTGTTATCAGATAAAATACAGAGCTGATATTGGAACAAGCTGTAGTTCAGCCATTCACTTCAGTGTTCACTCAGCTGGATTTCTGCCTCCCTGATAAATCTGCTGTTTTAACAGGCCTAGAGTCCCACTGAAAGCTATCAATATGGGCATTGCCTACTTTTGTCCTACAGGTCAGTGTACACCCTTTCCACCAAGTTAGGGCTTTTTGGTTTAATTCTTTCATTCTTCTATAACCTTTCCACCGCTCCACATTAAGCTCTTTTCATGTACTGTAATCTGTGCCTATCCCTTTTTGTGTCTGACAGAAAGTTGCGCTGCACTCGGAATTACATCCACATGAACCTGTTTGCTTCATTTATCCTGCGTGCTGGATCCATTCTGACCCGCGACTCTCTACTCAAACGGCAAATGAAGTTTACAGATGTGGAGTTTCCTGGTCTGCTGAGTGATCAGGTACTTCAGGAATCACATGGGCTCATGCTGTAAAGTGTCCATGTCACAAAAGTCACTATTTCATTGTCATACCCTCTTTGACTGGCATACATTCTTCAGCATATATTGTACTTCTTCACTGACATAGCTAGCTAAGTGAAATACTTATGCTCACTTTACTCATTAAAGTTAGTACTCCTATAACCAGAAGAACTTCCCATTCAATACAGTTTACTTTCAATACATTCTTAGTGTGTGGAGTGGTGTGTGCAGTACTCGTCACCATACTACAAGAAGGACAAAACAGCACTTAAAGCTATACAGAGGAGAGCAACCAAGTGCATTCCAGAATTTAAGGAAATTACCTACTCTGACAGAATCAAAAAACTAAAACTAACTTTGCATGGAGACATAATCCAGATATTTAAAATCCTCAAAAGCATTGATAAAGTAGATCCAGCAACATACTTTCAGCTTAAGGATGAATCACATACTCAAGGACGCCAGAGGAAATTAAGGGGAAGTGCATTTAAGACTGAAACCAGGAAGCACTTCTTCACTCAAACAATTGTGAGAATCTGGAACAAACTACTAAAATATCTAGTTGAAGCAGAAACCTTGACAAGCTTTCAGAAGCATCTGGATGAAATATTGAGACAACTTACCTATTAGCTGCCACCATCTCCAACCCATATAACATAGCTGGTCTCACTACCATCCTGTAGACCTTCCCTTTCACTCTTGCTGATATCCATCTGTCACAAATCACTCCTGACATTCTTCTCCACCCATTCCACCCTGCCTGCACTCTCTTTTTCAACTCTCTTCCATAATCCCCATTACTCTGTGCTGTTGATCCCAAGTATTTAAACTCATCCCCCTTCGCCAACTCTACTCCCTGCATCCTCACCATTCTACTGACCTCCACCTCATTTACACACATGCATTCTGTCTTGTTCATACTGTTCCTACTGTCTTGTTCCTTTAGTGTAACTATAACAGTGGTACTAAAATTTAAATGAAGTTTTAATGCAAGTTTTCAATTTAAAAAAATTCAGTTCTATCAAAATTGAATAGCACATCATGTTGGCATGGAGCCATGCTGTCTCACGACTCCAGAGTCCTGGGTCACTATCTCCCATGTGTCTGTGTTTTTTTTCTACATGTATCCTGGCTATCCTTCCCACATCTCATATCTGGTAGGTTAATTGGCACTTGACATGTCCTCTTCAATGGACTGGCAACGTGTCTGTTGTTGGCTCCAGTCTTGTGCTCACCTCCACACAAATCTGAATTTGACTAAGAAAGTCAGCACATGGATTGACAGATTTTAAAAAAAATATATACTTGAAACAGACAACAAAAGAAAATTGAAGAATAGCCAGTTTAAAATATAGAAAAGACAGATTGCCACCCTTGATTTGAATCTTAATAAGAAAGCATGAAATGATTCCAGAAAGGAGACATTAAGCTGTGAACATTTAATGGCAGTTGGGTGTTGAAGATTTGAGACTGTGAGAAGGCTGACATCAGGAAATCTCAGACAAATTGTTAGTTTTGATGGCTAAGCTAAACAGACATGTTTTCTGTGGTGTGTGAATTTGCTACAGATTCTTGATAAAACACTCATTCAGTCATTTATTTATTTATTTGATAAATTAGAACAACATGCATTGTTACAGTTCCAAACAAAGCAGGTGTCTCTTCACTTAATGGATATAGACCAGTGGCACTTATGTCTCATATCATGACGACCTTTGAGAGGCTGGTCCTGACTATATGAGTCCTCTTGTGAAAGACCACTTGGACACATTGTAGTTTTCCTATTGAAAAAAGATTGGAGTGGAGGTTGCAATTACCTCTCTGCTCTAAAAGGCTTGTTCTCTCCTGGACAAAGCTGGCACACTGGGAGCACTGTTTTTTTTTTTATTTCTCCAGTGCCATCCTGCCATCCCATTTAAGGGGTAAATTCAGAGAAGTGCAGTTGGATGAGCCTATGATGTCCTGGGTAATGGACTATCTTTCGGGCAGACCACAGTTTGTGAGACTCAAGGAATGTGTTTCAGATACAAATGTGAGCAATGCTGGAGCACCACAAGGAACAGTCTTGTCTCCTTTTCCCTTCACTCTCTACACCTCAGACTATAAATATAACACCAGATCATTTCATTGCAGAATTCCTTAGATGATTCTGCACTAATGGAGTGTGTTAATAAAGGGAATGAGACAGAGTATAGGAGTCAGGTGGGATGTACTGACAAGGGGTTGATAAGACAGAGTAGAGGGATTAGGTAGAGGACTGCAGCTCAACGTCCACAAAACCAAGGAACTACTTATTGACTTTCACTGCAGCAAACAGACTCTCTGTCTGGTCACTATTCAAAGAGTGGATGTGAAGGTGGTGCACTGCCACAAGTACTTGGGGGTCAACATCAATGACAGACTGGATTAGAATTGTAACACAGACAAGTTATATTAGACAAATTATACAAGAAAAGGCAGAGCACACCCTTTTTTCTTAGGAGATTGTGTTTCTTTAATGTAAGGAGTGACATCCTTCACATCTTCTACAACTCTGTCATATCCTGTGTGATTTTCTATGCTGAGTTGTTCTGGGGTGGTAACATCACTCCAAGAGAGCCTTCCGCCCCCCTAACCCCGTGTTACCAATTGAATTAAAAGAGCAGGCTCAGTTATGGGATGCATTCAAGACCCCCTGGAGCAATTAAGATAGAGAATGAAAACAGAACTAAGTGCCATTATGAACAATGCTGCACATTCTCTCCCTGACACACTAACAATGGGTTCCTTTTGCTAACAAATTATTCAGCAAAAGTGTGTTTAAGAAACACTACTGGGGCTTCTTATTATCTATGAAAATACACCTAACTCTGACTGTAACTGATCTTTTATTCTTTAGCCAAGTCAGAAGTTTTCATTATCTTTAGTAATTCTGGAGTGTAATTGTTTCCGATAGGAGGTTTTAGCTCCTTGGAAATATGTTCTTTTCAATTGCAGCATTTTAATGAACCTGTATTTAAATAATTATAAATAAAAAAAAAGGCGATATCCCTCTCTTAAGCGATAGGCGGCGACAAACTCATAGAAAAGAAAGGATACACTTAGCTTTGTTTAATATCGGCTTACGCTGCATAACAGACAGGAGAAACAAGCAGTTCTTGATCCGAGGGTGAGGGCCTGGCATGTAGAATATGCAGTCATCGTCACAGTGTAGGAAGGATTTTTGGACCAATTTGACATAGTCCTTTCCGTCTAAACAGTTTCTCCAGGTTTGGCAATTCTCCAAGCTGTTTTTATACTGCTTTCTACACGTGCAGGCCCCTAGATGGTACAGAGTACAATTCCAAACAAGAACAGAACATTTTGTGCTGACATCAGACAGCAGGTTCAAATAACACTCAGTTTTCTTCAGGCTGACGACACATTCCTCCAGCTGTCCCTGTCTGTCTTATCCTATGCTTGGCCCAGCAATTCTGAATGCTGACACTCTATACTAAATCTGGCTCAGTTCTGCATGTTACACAGAAAAGGAATGAAAAATACATTTTTAAAGGGTCTGAACAGAGACAGTGACATTAATCTTAGTATTATAACAAACTTATTATAACAGTAATTGTTTGTTATAATATTTATTTTTGAAAAGCTAAATTTCCCACTTGGGGCTAGTAAAGTATTATAAATCCATCCACCTTTCCACTTTCTAAACCCACTTTATCCAAGGCAGGTTCATAGGGAATCTCGAGCCATCCCAGCAAGCACAGGGTACAAGGCAGAAACAACCCTTAGACAGGGCGCCAGTCCATCCCAGGTCTTAAAGTATCTATCTATCTATCTATCTATCTATCTATCTATCTATCTATCTATCTATCTATCTATCTATCTATCTAT
>JANRMT010062840.1:27580711-27625711 GCA_026402145.1 Polypterus bichir lapradei | reverse complement strand
TTGCAGGTGTTGGGAGAAGAATGAGGTGCTGGCTCACTGGTGGATCATCCGATCACCCATCCTTGTGGCTGTTCTGGTAAGTTGCACTTTAGTCATTTAAGACCAGACTAGATTTTCACTGAAGCAATGACACTGGCAGTCTGAAAGCCACAGACTGAAAGCTATCATCTTAGGGTTTCAATACCTCCACTAACATGGGAAAAGCCAGGTGAACCATCTAAATATATATCAGATTCCCATGAGGAGCCATGCAGTTCCTGGCCTCTGGTCTCCTGCTTGGTCTCTTGTTCCAGTTCCAACACATTGCTAATTTTTTCACAGGTCAACTTCTTCATATTTCTACGAATAATTAAAATCCTTGTCTCCAAACTGCGGGCTCAACAGATGAGATATACAGACTCCAAGTTCAGGTGAGTCACCTGGAGCCTGACTTGGACAGATGTCCATGATTGGCTTACTGATAACAGTGACTGATTTTAGAGGGGTGAGTAAGTATGTGGAAGTCTGTGCATGTTTGTGCAACATAAAGTATGTAGATTAAAAGGAGCGCACTGAGGTGTGTGCATTTGTGTAAACTGTATATATTCTGTGTAGTGGTGTTTTCACCCTGTAATGGCACTTTTTAACCTCATTAGTGTTATGTTTAACCCTGGAAAAATGAGCCAAAAAAAATTGTTTTTTGTGTTATTATGTGTAAAAGAAACATGTAAAAACCAAAACATCAACATAAATATAGTAGGAAATGTATGTCTAGTGTTCACTGCTGTGCTGATGCAGATTTAGCATACGTTCTGAGTGATAAATTTTAAAACAGTCACCAACACACAAATTAGTGTTGCAATTGTGAGAGTAGAAGTGTGTTTAATTGCATACTTTTTCAGGGTTTTTTTTTTTTGTTCATTACACATGAGAAATGGAATATCACATTTAGTACAGGAGTTTGGACTTAGCTGTGGGAAGTGAAATGTTGTATGTGAGGTAGAGACCAGAGAAACATCGCAAAGTCAAAGTGAGAGAAGACCATTTCACCTCACTGTTGTGCATCAACTGGGGTTATTTCCCTCCCTTATGCTTATTTTCCTTTTCTGTTTGTATTCCTTCTTTCTTGGTTGTAAAGTATTCAGTTTATTTTATTTATTGTAATTGTGCATTTTTGTTAATGTTTGTCTGTTTATTCATCATTTACTGTCTGTGTATTGTGTTTCTGTGTTCTCTTGTGCTCTTTGTGTTTTATGGGTCTAACCCCAAGAGGTTGGACCACCCTAAAGGACCACCCTTAGCCTATTATTGTGAGGCTGGGAAGTGGATCCTTCAGTGGATCATTAATCTTTGTGGAGAGCTTTGCTTGTGAGTATTGATTTTCTGGCCTCTTGGATTTCCTTGCTTCTGTATTTAGATTTGCATTACTGGATTTTGGATTTAGATTTGTTGCACTAAGTTGCCGTGACATTATTTTTTGGGATCCTTTTGCTCATTTTAACATATGTCATAATTTATAAAGATTTTGGATTTGACTTGACATGTTTCTCAAGCCGGGGGTTTTCACAGATCCTCTCCCTTGTGTATTTTAGGAACCTTTAAGGTAAAATCTGAACTTTTGAAACCACATCCCCTATTTGGGCCAGTGTAGGCCGAAGCCTGCCTACAGAATTTTGTGTTAGGTGGCCTGTTAAAGGTTTACATCATTTCACCATTTTGAGAGAATACACATCATAACACTCACATTGCTCTCTTGGTTTTTGGGCCTAGATTAGGATGTCTGAGAGGTAACCGATGGGATTCATTGGTTTTATGAAAGGTCAATTGTTATTGTTGTTTTTTTCATTTTCAGACTTGCTAAGTCCACTTTAACTTTGATACCACTGCTGGGCATTCATGAATTGGTGGCCTTTTTCACTGAGGAAAATGTACAGGGTACAGTGAGGTACCTGAAACTCTTCTTTGAGCTCTTTCTCAACTCCTTCCAGGTAAAAAGCAATACTTTAGTGGTGTTGATGATGATGTGATGGGTAGCACACTGGGGTCAAACCTCAAATGTGAGAGTCCAAAAGACAAAGCCTTCATGCAGACAAAATTACTGGCAAAAGCAAGCTGTGTGATAAAAATATCTGGATGCAAACATTCCTTTACCAATCTCAATCTGTGTGCAGAATTGTCTTATCAAAACAGACTATTGACACTTTCTTGTTGTATCTGTAAATACTGGACAAACTTTAATATTTTTTTCTAAAGCTTACTTACATTTTCTTTCTGAGGTTCAAAATTGTGTACTTAGAGGATTTGAATCTCAGGGAATCTCATGATTACATTTGGTATATTTTGTCAAAAACAAAGTCATTTTTAATTAATGTTATATACTGTACACAGTATGCCATTTTTCTCTGATGTTCATTTTGTTTTCACTAGGGTAGCATCATTTTCTGAGGAGTTGCCATGACACAACAAGCCGTAGTTAGGGGCAAAACCTTTGAAAGTTGCAGGCTGTGATGTTACACAAAGTTTTAAATGTGCTGTATGCTACATGATCTTCAGTATTGTGGATACTCTTAACTGTTATATTTTAGCCGGGACTGTTGCCCTACATTAAGTTTATTTTTTGTTTATGTAGTTGTTCTTTTGTTTTTTTGTCAACAGTGTTTGTGTATTGTGCTATTAATCCTGTTTTTGTTTCATATTTTTCTAACTTTAGAATTTTCTCTGTTTTTGTGTTTCTATGGAGTGCTCTGCCCTGCCACCTGTGTGTAAATCCTAAGGAGGCAGGCCCACCTAAGTAGGCAGCTCTTGTTCTAACCCCAGCAGTTATTATGCTGAAGCTTTGGGATGCTTCAACAGCTCTGGCATACTAGTGGATATTGTGGTTCATTTTTGATTTGCCTTGTTTGATTCTCTAACTTATGACCCCTGTATTCACCTTAAGGTACTGTTTCTGGTTGGTGTTTATTGGATTTGTGTGCTTTTAGGCACAATCTAATTTCTGCTCTGTTTACCTTTCTTTCTTTTTTTTTTTTAAATCCTGTTAAATCTTAATAAATCTGTAGCTATAAAGGAACTTGCCTTGTTTTATGTTTCATGGTTTTCCTTTTCTCCACTGGGACTGTGCAGGCCTAAGAGCCAAATTTTTGAATCTGAGGTCAGGGTGCGGCTAATCCAGTGGGACCAGGCATGAAATAAGGACAAGTCTGTCCTTTTTTTATGCATTTTTGGAAATCTGCTCCTGTTTTTGTGGTTATTGCAGAGGGATTTCACAAAATCAACAAAACCAAAAATCCTTCAAAATGTTATTTTTGATCTTCAGCCCGAATGTTTGTCTCAACTGTTGCTTTCTGATTATGTTTATATGTTTGGATTAGCTAGCTCTTTGGTTACAAAATTTGGCTTGGTATTTGGTTCGCATTTATGTACCAGTCTTTCAATTCTCTTTAGCTTTTTTGACATGCCATTTACTTTATGGCACAATAATATCAGCTCCAGGAGAATAAAAGTGCTGAATAATCTGCTAGATCTTTTCATTTGTATATTTTTCAAGGTAAATTAGGGCTCTTTACAATGGCTTTTCATTGAAAATGCTTTGCTGTGTTTATGAGCAAATGTGTGTGCCATTTGAGCAACATAACCTAAAATTCATTTTAATAAAAAATACACATAAAAATATAATTTAGAAAATGCCTTTAATTCATTTAATCTCTGAATTCTGGTCTGGTTTGCATTTAACAATGTGCATGGTGTCTGTAAAGGGTGGTTTTTTAAAATAAGCTCATGAAATATGCAGACTACTGGTCACATGCATTTCTCAGCCTTTATCATTCTTGCAATTTGTATCGAGTACTTGACGCTCAGCAGATGGCATTGCTCTTCTTCTTCCTATTATAGTGTTCTTCATCAGGTCATCGGCCTCTGCGATTTGCTTGACACTCAGTAAACATCTCTGGTCTTCTTTTTCTTTATGCCATATGTAGTAATTACATATTTCTGTATGTGGGATTGTGTTAGTTTTTCATCATGTGAAATTGATTTGTGAGATGGTTAATCACCTTTGTTGTTTTCACAAAATTTTATTTTTTGTATTTCATTTTGCTCTATTCTTTGTTTATGCGACTCGGGAGACATGTAACATGAACCTGATCAGTGCATTTGTGATGTAAGTAGTAGTGATGCTAGCAGTATGACGCTGTCTCCATTTTGTTATTCCTCAGTTGGATAAACTTTAAAGGTCATTAGAGGTATTTAGTTTGCAGCTCGAGTAGGCCATGTAGGCCAGCTAAAACTATGCAGTCAACAAGGACCTGTGTGTGCTTCATCTGCTGGTTGTGTTGCGCTCATGTCTTAAACCATCATATTATTGAAGCTTCAAAGCTTCAGTTCTATTTCTAGCACAATCAGAATGAAGCTTCTAAAAGGTCCGTGGGACTTCACCTGCCAATCACCAAGGCTGAACTGAGCTTTGAAGTCCTTAATAACTGTATATAGAAATCACCTTGAAATACTTAACTGAAACAGGAGGCCCACCTCACAGGGTCATAAGCTGTCCGTTGTTATATTCCCTATTATTTCTCAAAGGGTGGTTGCCTTTACAAGTAGAACAATTTACAAATATTTAAGAAAGCAATAACTCACATCAAACAATGAACGGACCAAATAATGAACTGTAGCACTGCCACAAATTACCTTTAACTAAGATGTAAAAAGGGTTATAATATATATATACAGTATAAGTTTTAAGAATATCCAAGTGTGCATGTCAATGGCTTATAAAAGGAAAATGTAGTATGTAGAGAAAACCAGTGCAAACTCTACATCGGCAGTGATCACATTTTGAATGGAGCCCAGAACTCTGATGCTATGATAACACAATTTTTTTGCAGTATGCTCTTAGGCTGCAGGACCAAACATCATTCCTCAGCCAGTGAAATAAATACACAGGTAGACTAAAAATGTTGGCACCTTGAAAGAAGCCAAATCTCATTCAGTGATATTCATGATCTATTATAATTCTAACTTTGAGGTAAGGCAGTTAATTTCAAATAAGGAAGACAGACGTGTTGAGGTAAGGTAGTTATTGTGGTAAAAATCAAATTGGAAATATATTAAAGAAAGAAATCTTGTCCTCAACTATGACCTCTTTGAGTCAGGAACCAGGCAGGAGTAATCTTGTTCATTGCCTAATTTATTTCTAGTCATCAAATGTTCAAGAGGGAGCATCCTGTTATAGAAATCTACTAAAGGACAGTGTCCTAGGCAGAGGTTGCCAGCAAATGGTCACAAAACAGATAGTTAGCCTTATAGATAACCAAATTTGCACAACAGTGCTGAATTATTGCTTACTCTGATTGGCTCACTAGCTTTCATTCACTCTGATTGGCTCAAGAGAAATGGGGTGTTTCCAGCAGAAAGCATAAACAGCTTACATGTCCCAACATAAAAGTCTCATTTCACTCTATTATTGGTCCTTACAATACTTTTCAATACTTTTTGAGTTCTCCCAGGCCTTACAGGGTACATGATAGTCAGCCAACGTCTTGAACCATCTCCAAGAACCTTCTTATTCTTTGTTGTTCACTTGATCTTTATTTGGTTTCCTGATATGCTTGAACATGCTTCTGACATTTATTAACCCTTTATGCTACTTCGAAGATAAATGCTATATTTTTAATATGAAAAACATACCAAAACACTTAATACATAATAAATATTACCCATAAATGACTATGTGACCCCTCAGTTTAATTCCACATTATACTCACTGGTCATGGTACTGAAGAGTGGCAACGTTTTGTATGTTGGTTAGCACACATTAAGTTAAGCATTTCACTGTACTCTGTACATATGACAATATTTACTCCTGAACCTATGAGCCTACAGAACTGTATATGCAATTTAAAGGATTTAAAGGACCCCAATTTTAACAGATTTCTGATTTAACACACAAAATTCTGTGATATATCCTCATTATTTATAGGTTGATGTATTGGTATTTTATTACTTCCTCACAACCCTTTGGTTGATACAGTATGTCAGAACATATGTCAGTCATGCTGTGAACATCATGCATATCTAGTGCATAGATCATCATATCACAAATTAAATTGGTTTTGTGCTATTTTTTTCAATCAACACACCAAGGACAAAAAAGAAAAAGACCAACTTGTGTGTAAAACCAGAAAAAGTGCTAGTATTGACTGAAAATTAATATATGTAGCAAAACGTGACTTTTTCCATGTAAATACAGGCAACATTGTACTTCAGCTGACATTAGGTTACATTTAGACACTATTTTACTGATCTCTGGATAAAATGACATCTGACAATATCAGACAAACCCTCCCTCTAATTAGTCCATTAAATCAAACATATACTGTATTGTGGCCAAGACTAAGCAAGCAAACTCTGGAGGCAGAGCCAAAATACACAATTTTAATCTTTCTCTTGCTTCTGTCTGTCAATTGTGATATGGCCAAAGGCAGTAACAAGTAATTCCAATCCTATAAGCACTACATAGTGTAGCATAGATACACGTATCCTCAGGGAGCTTTGTAAGGCTCCGGTGTCCTGTTTCAATCAGATGATGGACTGCCTTCATCTGCTTTCAGCTAGAACATCTCTGGCTGCGAGGTACCAAAACCCAATTTGCCCTTTGTTGCCCTCCTCACCTTCTGTATTAAGTGACTACAGCACATGATAAAACTTTATCAAATAACAGAAAAGTGTGATTAAAAAAGGAATGCAACCTTTCATCCACTAACGATTGGGATGAACAAGAAACTGTATGAAGAATAAAAGCTCAGCAATAACAAATACCAGAGTGCAGAGTGGAAACTCAACCAGGAGGACTTATTCACTAGTCATCTTTTGAAATTGTTTTGATTTGATGTACTTTATTAATCCCAGAGGGAACAGATCTAGAGGGACAATTGTCTTTTTGCATTACCCTTTTTGGGTCGGAGTGCAGAGTCAGCAGTTGCACAGAGCCTCTGGAGCAATTTTCAGGTTAAAGGCATTGCTCAAGAGCCTGACTGGGTAGATTTCCTTCTGGCATTTGAACCGGCAACCTACCAGCGCAGATCTTTAGCCACAGAGCCAACACATTGCAATGGAGCATTAATTAGGACAAAGAGATAATGAGTAGCATCGGATTTTCAGAAAAGTTAACTGTAGATGATACAGTTCAGTCTGCTTACATGAGTTTATGCTTCAGTCAGACAATATCATCATAGGACAAATAGGTTTGATGTTAAGCAGTTATTCAAAGTAAGGAAGAGAGAAGTTTAGTGGTAACACAGCCAGCATGTCCACGTGGGGCCTACATTAGTCCCATATGGGCTTTAAAGTGGGACCTATCTGGGCAGCCAAACTGAGGCCCACCAATTTTTTTCCTCAGGTTCCAGATGGGCTCCACATGTGGATGTTCACATGGGATAATGATGGATACCAGAAAGGTTACAAGAGGGAACCTTGTGGGTAAACACAGTTGCCCCACGTGGGGTATAGTCCAACTTCAGTATGGGGTACATATAGGTTCCTGCATGGGTTGTAAGTTGACGTTTCAAGAATGTCTTGTGGGCTGCATGGGCAACTTTATTTTACATTAGCCACGTCAAACACCAAAAGAAAAAATAAAGTGCACAATCAAAGAATACAATTAATATTGTTTATTATATAAACTAACAACAAACCAACCAAATTAATAATAAGAATAAACAGAAATTAAAATAACAATTTAATATAAATGATTTTATTTTTGTATTTTAATATTATTCAAAAATGCAACAGAAATATTGAAGAATGCTAAATAAATTATATTAACAATTACAGTAATATGTACACTTAAGCATTATTGACATAATATATGTATTATTGTAATGTTTGATAACAATAACACAAATACTGTTAAATCACCAATATGGTTAAATAAATTATTTTTATATAATAATTTATATTTAAGGGTGGCACGGTGGCGCAGTGGGTAGCGCTACTGCCTCGCAGTTAGGAGACCCAGGTTCACTTCCTGGATCCTCCCTGTGTGGAGTTTGCATGTTCTCCCCGTGTCTGCATGGGTTTCCTCCGGCTACTCCGGTTTCATCCCACAGTCCAAAGACATGCAGGTTAGGGGCATTGGCGATTCTAAATTGTCCCTAGTGTGGGTGTGTGTGTGCCCTGTGGTGGGCTGGCACCCTGCCCAGGGTTTGTTTCCTGCCTTGTGCCCTGGGATTGGCTCCAGCAGACCCCATAGTTAGGATATAGCAGGTTGGATAATAGATGGATGGAATTTATATTTAAAGTTGTGCTGCTTGAACATGAAAAAAAAACAGTTCCAGAAGCTTTAACCCTAATTATATCTGTAATATAAACACTACTGATCCTATTTGATGTCTAAAATTGTACAGCATCCACTTGTTAATTCTGTGTATTTTCGACAAGCTTTTCAGAAGGTCTTAAGGAGACAGGAGGAAAACAGTTCAGTTATATAGTAAGTGTGCCCTTAAAAAAAGACAAACACGCACATACAGTATAATGCCCTTCTCTTTCTTCCAATTTAGTAACGCAAAGAACCAAAGAGGAAATTGCATGGCTGTAAATCAGTACATACGGTCTTGTAAGAGGTCTGACTGTTGTTTAGACCAAAAATCCCACTACTTATACATTGACAGCTAGAATTTAGCAATGGCAACTCAGAATGTCTATAAACAAACAATCCAGATAAAATGGAAAATGAAATTAATTCAGGTGTAGGCAACCCTCCTCCTGGAGTTCAGATGTCCTACAGGATTTTGTTCTAATCTTAAAATTCCACTTGTGACTCCTCCTACAATTGGGGTCTAAGTAACATGTTATAGACAGAGCCAAGGGTGGGATAGGATGGTTGGAATAAATTCCTGCATCTCTTTGGCACTCTATGATGAGGCTTCCTACCCATCCCATGTTTGATGGAAACAATAAAGAGCACAAAATATTATTTTCTTAATTTCCTTTCTCGAAATTTGGATTACTGAGTTGAATGGCTTAAATGCCAAATTTCCAATCTATCTATCTATCTATCTATCTATCTATCTATCTATCTATCTATCTATCTATCTATCTATCTATCTATCTATCCAAATGGTAAGGTTACTAGTAAGAGAAAATAATTTTGGGACTTGCTGATATGAGCATTTTTTAAACAATGCAGTTATGCAAAAGGGAAAAACTACGGAAGGGTATTAGGGCCATGAAAAAGAAGAAAAATATGGACTCAGAGAAGAAAAAAAAGTGTATGTCGAGAAAAAAGTTGACACGTCAACTTTATTCTCGATATTTTACACTTTATTCCCACAGTTTATGTTGAGGTTAAAGTCGGCATTTCCTCTTTAATCTTGACTTTTCCACTTTAAACCCTTGTTTTTTCTCTCTCTAGTTTAACTTTGCCATGTTATAAATTTCATCTTAAAATCAATGTTTAATTTACTAGATTTTCTCAAACCCCATCATAAGTTAATGTAGCACATTAAATGCTTCGTATTAAGGATTCCCCTGACCCATGTTAATTGCTACGTGCTTCTTAAACTGACTTCCTCTTGCACTGAGGAGGTGCAGGCAGCACACAGAATACATTAATTTCATGATATTCCTGCTCTCTGAACATTTAGAATGCTAAGATAAATACTTAATATCATTATTATGATGAAATGCATTAAAACATGTATTAAACAATTGGGGGCATGGTAGTGAGGCGGTAGTGCTGCTCCCTCGCAGTAAGGAATCCTCAGGTTTATGTTCAGTGTAGAGAACCTTTATGGCAGGTGTGACGAGGCTCAAAAAACCTGGATATATAAATCGGTATTTTACTGGTTTTATTGAAATATTGTGTTAATGTTTTGTTCGTGATCTGGGGCCTCATGTATAAACGGTGCGTACGCACAGAAATGTTGAGTAAGAACGTTTCCACGTTCAAATCGCGATGCATAAAACCTAAACTTGGCGTTAAGCCATGCATATTTCCACTGTACCTCATACCCTGTCGTACGTAAGTTCTCCACTCGGTTTTGCAGACTGGCGGCACCCAGCGTCAAAGCAGTGCTACTGTTCCTGTGTGGTTATCCTTTCTTTTCCTAACACCACTTTATAAATACACTGAAATTAAGCACATATTGTTTATTAGTTTAATGCATTTGATTATAATTAACCAGTAACAATATAATGTTCCACGGAATGGTCAAACTATTCCAAATATCATAGCTGCTTTAACGTTGTTACTCTCCCTGCACCTTATTTTACTTCTTCAAATCTGCCACAGCAGATCGTCTTTTTCCATATTACTCTCACTTCACCACTCGGAGCAGCTGATCGGAAAGAGAATTATTGGTATACAGCATCAAGCATACGCTGCCTCAGCCATGCTTCCTATTTGAACTGCTTCTCACACGGCAAACGCTTCAAACCTTTCCTGTACGGACCTTGCGGTTCAGAAAGAGTTTAATCCCAAGAGCTCTAAAAACACTCAATCAAGTGCTCCTTGTAGAACTATCTGTACTTATAAGTATAATCACCTCACTGTAAACTTGCACTACAGTTATAATATTTAACAACCTGAGCCACTTTATAAAGTGCGTATTTACATATGATGACGATATCATTTTAAAGATGAAATGCAGCAAAATATGTTTATTATATTACACAGATAAAACTTTAACTTAATTTAAATAATCCATATTGTTAATAATTAAAGGTTGTTCCTGCCTCGCACTGTATGCTTCACTGGGACTGGCGTGAAGGATAGAATAATTAAACATGTACCACGGAGATATTTCAATGTTCCTTAAAAGTTTTGAAGAATCGGCGCTCTAAGCTTACAGATGGCTTAATGTCTATTACAGAGCTGATTGTGTGGCGATCGGTTACTTGGAGAAAGAAAAGGAAGGACATGAATTGGAAGTTAATACGTTTGAAAGAGACAGTACTGCAGGGGCGGCCATGCCAATATATATTGAATATAAAACAGAAAGAGAAAATAATGACACAGCTAAAAACGCAGCGGCAAATTTCAGCAAAAGTTAAACGCTTGTGTCATGAGCACGAGGTGGCTATGCAGTGTCTGCAACGGACATGGCCATCCGCCGTGCATAAGATACCATATTGACATTGGCGGGCGAAGGAGTTCTACGCACGGCGTTATACATGAGGCCCCTGGTGATCGGCGACACGAGCACAGAATTTAATGGATGTTCTTCTGAGCGGGCTTTCTTTATTGCAGGAGTGCTGCCTCTGTCAAATATACCAAACCCCCAGTTCCTATCCTTCCTTTTTCTTTCTCTACATAACCAATCACCACACAATAAATGTCTTTGTGAAGGTAAAACTAGCTATAAACTTAGGTCACAGAGTGTTCAGAACTTTTAAGGAACTTTGAAAAATTTTCATTATATATGTTTAATTATGCCATCCATTCAGGGTTGCACCCATCCCAGCAAGCACTGTGCGCGATGCAGGAAGAATTGATGAACAGGGCGCCAGCTCGTCACAGGGTGAATACGAGCAACACATACACTAGCAGGGTCAATATAACATAACAAAACCCCACATCCTGCATGACTTGGAAAGGAAACTGAAGCACGCCGAGTAAACCCACCAGAAAAACATGTAAATTCAAGGCAGGGTACACCCGAGACCCCTTTACTGAGAGGCAGCAGTGCAACCTCCACGCCACAGTGCCCCCACATGTTTAATATATGTTTTAATGCATTTCATCATGGGGTTTGAAAAAAATCTAGTACATTAAACATTTATTAAAAGCATATAACATTCCACACAATCAAGTCAAACTTAACAAAACTAAAATCAAATCAAACCCTACCTACCCATGAGAAAGAGAGGAAGGCCAGAGCAAAACTGTTAAGAGTAATAAAAAGAGAAAGGAGTCTTTCTCCCCAATATAAATGCTTATTCTAAAATGTTATTGATTAGGTTCTGCCAGGTTTTGAAAAAGTTTTGCACAGATCTTCTAAGTGAGAATTTGTTTTTTTCAATTTCAAATACTGTAGTACATAACATCAGTTACCCACTGACTTGAAAGAGTTGGGTTAAGATTCTTCCAGTTGAGCAAGACATTTTGAACAATTTCAAATGAGACAGATATGCTCGATAAAAGATTTTAAATTGAGTAATTGAATGTTTCTGCGGTGGGTTGGCACACTGCCCGGGATTGGTTCCTGCCTTGTGCCCTGTGTTGGCTAGGATTGGCTCCAGCAGACCCCCGTGACCCTGTGTTCGGATTCAGCGGGTTGGAAAATGGATGGATGGATAATTGAATGTTTTGCACATTTGGAGTTTGAGTGAATTCTGTGCATGGCTGCCTTTCACTCCTTTTTTGAAATGTTGAGTAAGAGATCATTTTCCCACTGTACTCAAGGATTTTTAAAAGGAAGGGAATTTAAATTTCTTTTTATATATTATAGAAATTCTGCCTGAGTCCCCAAGACTGATCAATGTTTCTTCTGGAATAGAAATAGGTGGGAGGTGAGGAAAACTGGACAGATTTCATTTGGCAAAGTTTCTAGTTTAGAGATAGTGGGAAAATTGTGTTGATGGGAGACTAAATTTTGGAGTATAATTACTCATAGGATGCAAAGACATTATTTGTATACAAATCTCTAAATGATTTAATCCCATACATTTTCCAAACATTAAAAACTAAGTTCGAGAGGGTGGAAAAAGGTGGTTAAACATTGATTTTAAGACAAAGCAAACTACGAGAATAAAGTCAGTATGTCCACTTTAATCTCAATATAAGGGTTGAGATTACTGTAAAGTGGAAGTGTCAAGAATAAAGTCGGCATGTTGACTTTATTCTCGACACACATTTTTTTTCCTTCACTTTGTCTGTATTTTTTTTTTCTTCTCCATGGCCCTAATACACTTCTGTAAGAAACTGTTGACTCTGAAGATGTTTATACCCCTGAGCATCATGTAGCAGACTTAAGAGCAAAGTTTAATGTCACATTGTTGTTACTGCATCCAAAGGGTTTTGATTCACAGCAGCAGCAGCTCTACCAGAAGCCTCAACAATTTGGATTTGCTCTGCAACTCTGGATAAAATTTTCCTCCATTTTGTCCACTGACAGCAATCATGGAACTCTCTCTTTTTTTTTTGGTACACACAAACTTTATATTAGAGTCTAAATGGTGAAGCATGCATGAAAGAGCATCAGTGCAAACTCAGTAAAGTATTGACATATTATGAAAAAGCATTGAAAGTATTCAGAAACATATTCAATAAAATAGTGAAAGTCAATATAATTAAAAGCATTTTAGCCAATTTGTGACACTGCAGTGGCAACAATTTTTTTAATATCATACTCTTACCGCAATTTAGCAAAGAATGAGGCAAGGGACTCAATGCGGACAGGAGCTTAGAAAAAACAGCAAGGGACTGGTTTGCCACTTGAGCATGGGTTTAAGAAGTGATGAGTCCAACAGCCGATCAGCCCAAAACAAAGAACCAAAGGGGCCAATGCATTTGTGTTATGTTTTGCCTTCTTCAAAAATTAAAAAAAGTGGAATCCTTCAATAACAAAGTATTTTTTTATTGTCATGTTTTCCTTTGTTTTTGTGACACAGTTTGTAATTTGTCATGTAACATCTTTTGTCTTGCTGATGACGCCATGATAGTGGCAATATAAATATGACAGCAATTGCATTGTGCGCTGTCCACCTGTGCATAAAAATAGCCTCAAGAACCTTTTGTGTTGTCATTTTTGACTTTTGTTTTACCTTTGATTCCTGATTGCCTGGCTATTTTTGATCACTCAATTTTGCTTTCCCTGACCACGTCTTCATTTTGTGATTTATTTTTTGATCTTTTGATACCCAAAATAAATCCTGAAAGACATAGTGTCAAAGGCTGCACTTAAATCTAACAACATAATAATTGTATTTCCTTGATTACTTAAAAATGTAATTTACAACGCAACTTAATTTCATTTCTGTACTGTGGCTGGTACAAAATCCAGAATAAAACTTGTCAAGTAAATTGTTGTGAGAAAGATGAAATTGAAGATGTAGAATTATTAGTTATTACAACTATTTTGTCCGATACGGAGAAAAAGTATTTATGAAATAGGTCGATAATTATGATGTACAATATATTTGGATTTAGATTACACTTTTAGTGTGTTAGAAACTGTTTCAGCAATGATCTAATAGTCATGTTAAGAAGAGGCGCTGCCAGTACTGTAACTGTTTTGCTGTGATCAGGTCAAGGAGACAAGTAATAGGTTTTATTTTAAAAATTAAAGTTTTAGAGCTAAAATTATTAAGATGGTGGGCACAGGGGGAGTTGGGGTTTGACACTTTTATGGTAAAGCTGAGAGATCAGATTACTTCTCTTATCATTATCACATTTAATTATTTTAAACACAGCAGGAGGGGTCTTTCTGTTTTCATTTATTTGACTGGATTATTATTCCAAGTGGGACAGAAATATACCTTTTAACACTGTCTGGTCACACTTCTTGGATGACCTTTAACTATGTTGCTCTCTGTCAGACCAAGCTTGTTGGTGGTGTGGCTTGTTTGTTTTGTGAATGCAGTGCTTTCATACCAGTGCACGTCCAGAACTGACTTACTCAACCTCCTGATGAGAAGCTAATCCATCCAAATAGGGCTTTATTCTCTGATTTGTAATCCTGGAGAAGTAAGATAGCTACATTTTATTATGCAGTGTTATTTTATTGCCTCCATTCACACACTTGCAGCTTTGAGCCTACAGACAGCTTGAGATTTTTTATGTCACACAAAAATCTTTGTAAAATCGTTCATTTTTTTTTTCTTTGCATAACCACTTCAGTTGTGATTTTCATTATAAGAACTAAACAGTTTGCCCAGCTAATCTGCTGTGAGGGCAAGAAAGTACATAGGGTTGGGCCTAGCTTAGATGTAATTCTGAGTCCAGGAAAGTTAATTAGCCATTGTAGACCTATCATTAAAGGTAATTATTCCAGTGGTGCATGGTAACTAATTATGTATTGCTCGAAAGATAAAAGGGTTGCCTTGCATCCTCAACAGTCTGAACAAAAGACTATAAATCAAGGATGAGCAACATTGATGGACAGAACTTTGCACCAGTGGTTAACCAATAGGATGGCCTTATGTGCACCCAAGGAGCCTATGACAAGACCTCTATTCCTTTCTTTAAAAACGTCAAACACACCCTCACTTAGTGCTTCCCTCTATCTGCTCACTGCTTAATCGAGGTGTGGACTAAAGGCACCCCTTGTCCAACTCCTGTTGCGGCTGGTATTCCATTTTTTTTTCACTCCAGCCCAGGTTACCCTTTGGAGTTGAAGGGATTCCTTTATGTTTTGTTACAGCCATTCTCTAATACACTGGGGTTTCTGCTTTGGACAGAAGAGATTACAGTCAGGTTAAGCAGTGAGCTGTTAGAGTGAAGTTCAGGCTTCTGGACCTCATAGCTAAATCAGAACATTTGGGCAACCTCAGTTTTTCAGATTCTACCCTCACCCTATACTGTACCTGGAAAAGGAAGACAAATAATCAGAAGGTCCCCCAGTACAGGCTTTCTACTGTCCTCCTTGCTTTGTAATACTCTTTTTGCCTGATATTGTATAATCTGAGATGTAGAATCTGTTGGTTCTTTAACTGCTCTCTTGCTTTTTCTTTTTAGGGCTTCATTGTTGCTGTCCTCTACTGCTTCTTTAACAGGGAGGTAAGCAAAACTCACTGTCAACCCTCTCTACTCAAACACTGCATTGCTTACATGTGTATATAGTACTAGGGTGTTGTACCATGTTAGCCATTATGGATGTAGTGAGAAGTCAAGCAAAATGACACATTTTATTGGCTAACTAAAAAGATTACAATAAGCAAGCTTCTGAGGCAACTCAGGCCCCATGTGTATGCTAACAACCACAATAAGCACCACTTATTTAAACAACATCAATGCAAAGTGCTACAAAATAATGCGAAAGAGAATAGATGAGATTAATACTAAATATTAAACAAGAACACACATAATGCTGAGCAGTGCCATAGTTAGATAAAGAAACCATTAAAAAGACAGTCATGTTGGAGAGCAGTTCAATGTACTTAAAGTACAAATAGATCCAAGTCTTTGTTTTAACTTCCAGAAAAAAAGTCCAATGTAAATTGAAAAAAATCCATCTCATTGTAGTAGTATATATATATGGTAAAGGTTTGGGGCAGCTACCTATATAATATGTTCCTGGCTGCAAAAATAAAGAATAGTAAAGCAAGAGTAGTTTACAAGACTGATTCCGAAACAGATCTGAAATCTAGAGGAGGCGAGTGAGGTTTTATAGGGAGTCTGGGGGAAGTGATGTCATCCTCGGGGCCAGGACAGGAAGTGACATGTTCAGAGTCGAGGCACCGGGACATGGTGGGATTTCTCGGAAAAGGTCTGCAGGGAATTTAGAACGAAAGTTTATGCACCCCGCCGCCTCCTGGTCAGGTGAGTCAGTGACATTTTCTAAGCCCTTTAGCTGCCTCCTACTCGCACGTGTGTGACAATAGATATATACAGTATATATCTATATATATATAGTAGTAATCCAGATGTGCTTTGTGTGAGTTGAGCAGGGATATTCACCCATTGTATTGGGCTGAAGGTTTTGGTTCCAACCACTTTCCTAGTTTGAAGATAGTCCTTGCTGATAATGAGATTTGGTGTTTAAATACACATAAATATAAATTGGAATATTTTTCTGGAAATTAAAACAAAGATTTGGAAGTGTTTGTATTTTAACAAACAAACCACAAACAATGCAAACAACAAAAATCAGACAACCCTCCCCTTCCCCTTTGGTGATAAAATTTTAACACAACAATCAACCACGACAATAAACACTCACAACAATGTCCTTATACGGTTCCAATTTGGCCAAAACAGATGAAATGGTATGATGTAAACATGACGATGATCCCGGGAACAGCTTCTATAATAAATTAATTAAACAGTCCTACTGGTAGCCCTGACTGGCGAGGGGTGAGATTTGCAGGAGCGCTCCCTCCGAGGACGCACAACGACTAATCCACCACTATTCACATGGCAGGCAGGAACAAGACAGTCCATTCATCCCTGCGAGAAATAATCCAGGGTACAAAATGATGGATGGGACACACGGGTTACACAGAAACACAGATCTCCTACTCTCTTCTTCACTGGCCCCTTTTCTAGTTTCCCACTAGCCCTTCTTGCCCCCAGCAGCCCCTGCGCCCATTTCAGACATCCAATGAGGGAAATCCCCTTTGGGGCTGCTGGGAAATGGAGTCCTTCCAGTGGTAGCACTGCTATAATATCCATCCATCCATTATCCAACCCGCTATATCCTATATACAGGGTCACAGGTGCTACAATATTAATTCAAAAAAAGAATTGAAATGGAGAGAAGTGATCACCTCAAGTACTATACAAAAAATAAAAGACTAGTCCAAAAGTAGACAAGATGTACTCTGTACAAAAACATCAGATTCACTTCCCTTCAATTGCATTTTTACCTATCTATAGGTAGCAGGCTAATTCACTGATCCCTGTAAGGCATTATGCTTAAAGATCCAGGCTGTTTCAACTTGTAATAAGTGAGATTCAAAGTCTTCACCCCTAATGCAGAGTTTAACTGTTTACAACATATAATATTTAAGTTGGGATACAAAGTATTTTCTACAAAATGTCTTGAAACAGGGTGTGCAATAGAACTGGTACAAATATTACTTGTATCTCCCATGATTCTGTTTTAGACAAGTCTTAATGTTTTTTCAATCTAAAAATGTGGACAGGAACAAACCAATATGCATATTACCCTTTTACTGAACATCAGAGCATTGTTTGAAAGTAACACAAACATTTTATATGACAATCTCATTACCTTTTAAAACATTATTACACCAGCTGCCTCTTAGCTTACATCTGCAGTTCTTCTTCATCCTCTTCATCTTTTCCCACTTCTATGTGCCTGATCAACCTTTTCCCAATAGCTCGGTCCTGCACCTCCTCTCCAATCAAACCCTTTTCCTTCAAATCTTTTATTTTATCCTTCCACCTTTACTTTGGTCTCCTTCACTTTCTCTTCTCCCTGTACTTCCCATCACTCTTTTGCCTACATATTCATTGTCTGTCCTCATCACATGTCCATACCACTTCACCCTACTTTCCTGTGCTTTCTTAGCTATCTCTCCCATTTTTGTTGTACCTCTGATTGTCTCATTTCTTATTTTGTTCTTTTTTTGAAACTCCACACATCCATCTCAACATATAACATTTCTCCCACATCCAACTTCTCTTGTACTCCCTTTACTGCCCATGTCTCAGGTCCATATATAACTGACGGACTTACGTACTACTGTCTGAAAAACCTTAACTTTAACCTTAGGCTTAATTGTTCGATCACACAATACTACTGCTACCTTCTTCCAGTGGTTCCAACCACACTACACTCTGTGGGTTATTTCTATATCAAATTCTCCATCTTGGTCAAGCACTGATTCTAGATATTTAGATGTATCTACTCTTTTCAATACCTGTCTCTGCAGGCTAACTTTTGACTCCTCATTCTCATTAAACCTCAAATATTCTACATTCTCCTTATTTATCCTCAATTCTCTATCTTCCAAAGCTCTACTCCATTCTTCCAACAATCTCTCCATTTCCTCCTATCTGTTGTTGCACAAAAAAGCATGCACCACATTGATTGGTCTTTTATACCATGAGTCAATACATCCATAACCAGATCAAAGAAGTCCACAGTAGTACATTTTTAATTAAAATGGCATTTTTAAGCGAAAATGATCTCTGTCCATACCAGCATTTTTACATCTTTTACAAAAGTATATTCATCCACACTAAAATGACTCAAAAAGCATACAGCATAGTGGTCTACCTATACTGGGCAGGCACACAATATAGATGTCTTAAGCCAGGCATACACTGTGCAATTTTGGCACAATTTTAAGCATGATTTGCTGTTGCTGGCTGATTTTCTAAGCCAGCCCAATTTTTAGCTTAATTTCAATTGCATTATCATTGATGATGATCTTACAATTGGGCAGTCATACAATGAAGAGAATTTCTATCATGTCAGACATTTCAGTTGGCTGTCTTGTAATGAGAGCAATCTCACCAGCTGATTTTCTGATGTCACCATCTAATTTCCCAAAATTTATTGTGCAGTGACCACAGTAAGTGTGCATTGTACACACACAGTCTGAGCAGCTGTGTCATGTCAATCGGACCGAACGTGCTTGTGCACATATGTGATTGGTGAGTTTTTTGTGTTGCTTGAGTAGCCGCTTGACCACAATTTCTAAAAATCCTACAGTGTATGCCCAGCATCGGCCAAATACCACCAATCCTTGAAGGGATGATAACACCACCAGCTATGGGATTTATCACAAAACTTTAGTGATCGATAAGTAAATATTTAATGCAAATATGAACCATTCAGACTGAAAATTAACTGAATTTAAATTTATACATGAAAGCAACAGAACAAGCACATAAAAAACAAACCTTCTATGCCTGCTGTGTATGTTGAATATGGTTTTCTTCCATGAAGGGTAACCAATCAGGGGATAAGACATAGTAAAGACAAGGATTCAATCATGAAAGAGCTACAAAACAAGCAGAGAGGAAACCGAGTACAACTGGAGTCAGCATTTTTAGAAATCTTCATTTTCATCCAATCACACTGAAATGCAAACCAGCGTTTTCAAAAGTATCCAGACCTGGAGAGCCATTTTCAAAGTATTTGATTTTGTGGGTTGCAAACATAGGGGTAGTGTTGACAGAAGGTGAAACCAGAGATATACAGTACAGGCCAAAAGTTTGGACACACCTCCTCATTCAATGTGTTTTCTTTATTTTCATGACCATTTACAGCACTCCATCACTCTCCTTCTTGGTCAAATAGCCCTTACACAGCCTGGAGGTGTGTTTGGGGTCATTGTCCTGTTGAAAACTAAATGATCGTCCAACTAACCTGACTTCTGCACAACACAACTGCTGGTCCCAACCCCATTGATAAAGCAAGAAATTCCACTAAATAACCCTGATAAGGCACACCTGTGAAGTGAAAACCATTTCAGGTGACTACCTGTTGAAGCTCATCGAGAGAATGCCAAGAGTGTGCAAAGCAGTAATCAGAGCAAAGGGTGGCCATTTTGAAGAAACTAGAATATAAAACATGTTTTCAGTTATTTCACCTTTTTTTGTTAAGTACATAACTCCACATGTGTTCATTCACAGTTTTGATGCCTTCAGTCATGAAAATAAAGAAAACACATTGAATGAGGAGGTGTGTCCAAACTTTTGGCCTGTACTGTATGTTTTTAAACAAAAATTTTAGTAGTTTGGATGGGGCCTTAAATATGGAAAGTGACCCAATATGTTTAATGTTAACAGGTTAACAGCAGTAGAACAGTAAGTGGAAGGGACACAGCCCTTGTTCTTTATTAACTATTAAACCCTCAATATTTTGGTTAGGGATAAATTGGAGATCTTGAAAGACAGGGTTGAGTTTTAAAATGTGCCAGTGTTTCTTTATGGATCTGACAAAATGGTTTGCGAAAACTGGAAACGTAAGACTACACACTAAATTGTTAGATGCGGGTGTTTTGCTTAAGTTAAACAGGCAATCATAATCTATGAATAATGCCCTTTTACAGGCATTCTTCACAAACAACAGCAACTATTATTTCTAGAGCATGTTTTCATACTAATGATGTAGCTTAAAGTGCTTTACAAGATGAAGAAAGAAAAAATATAAAAATAAAATTAGGCAATACTAATTAACAAAGAATAAAGTAAAAAACAAAAAAAAAACTCCAAACGGCTGGAGAAAAAATAAAATCTGTAGGGGTTCCAGGCCACGAGACTGCCCAGCCCCCACTAGGCATTCTACCTAACATAAATGATCTCAATCAGTCCTCATGGTTTTCAGTCTTCACGTGGAAGAATTAGACAATGATGGTCATGTGTACCTCTGGTCTTCAATCCATCAATGTAGAGACAATATGGTGCTTTGATCAGGTGGTGGTGGAGCAGATTGCCACCACAGAAAAATGGAAAAAGAATAGCAGAGAAAGTAGGGGTTAGTATGGATTTCGGAGATATGAAAAAAAAGATAATTAAATGCATATACAGAATATCAGGGTTAAACTAAAATGAAGCTATGAGAAAGCCATATTGAAATAATGGGTTTTTAGCAGTTTTTTAAAGTGCTCCACCATATTAGCCTGGTGAATTTCTATCAGTAAACTAATCCAGATTTTAGGTGCATAACAGCAGAAGGCAGCCTCACCACTTTTTTTAAGTTTAGCTCTTGGAATTCTAAGCAGACACTCATTTGAATGTCTAAGGTTATGATTTGGAGTGTAAGGTGAAAGGCATTCTGAAATATAAGATGGAGTGAGATTATTTAAGACTTTGTAAACCATAAGCAGTATTTTAAAGTCAATTCTAAATGACACAGGTAACCAATGTAGTGACATCAAAACTGGAGAGATGTGCTCGGATTTTCTTTTCCTAGTTAAGATTCTAGCAGCCGTATTCTGCACTAGTTGCAATTGATTGATGTCTTTTTTGGGTAGTTCTGAGACTGAAAACAAAAGCGTGAACTAATTTTTCAGCATCATGCAAAGTTATAGGGGTCTAAGCTTTGCTGTATTTCTTAAGTGAAAAAATGCTGTCCTAGTAATCTGATTAATATGTGAGTTAAAATTTAGTTCAAAGTCAATAATGATCCCTAAATTCTTTACCTCTGTCTTGACGTTGTCCCAAAAATGAGACATGAACAGATAAAGATTTGGGGCAGCCACCCATATAATATGGTATCCCGGCTGCAAAAGTCGTTTTTATCAAATAACCAGCACTGAAGTGCATACAACTGAGTCCAGAACAAGACTGAGGAATAAGGGAAAAGGGGCAGGCTTTTAAAGGGGAAGACAGGAAGTGAGGTCATAAGGACCGGGCACCTGTTCATCAATCATTGGATCAAGCCCGGACGGGACATCAGAGGGGCCGGAGCTGGTAAGGTCTATTTCCATTAACTTGGTCCCAGAAGTGACGTCAAGAGAGCCAGGTGGAATCTCCCAGGAATGGTCTACAGGAAAGGGAGAAAAAGAGTCAGTGCACTCTGCCACATCCCAGCATGCCGTAAAACTGCCTTCACTCAAGCCCTTTAGCTGCCTCCCATGCGCACGTGTGTGACAAGGCCCCCCGCTTAGCCCAGACCCGTCGGGTCGGGCGACCCTAACCGAGAGGTTGTGAACATCAGCGTTGGCATGGAGAGCGCCCCGGCAATGAACAAGCGAAAACTTATACGGCTGTAGGTCAAGAAACCACCGGGTGACCCGCGGATTCGACTCCTTGTGCAGGGCCATCCACTGTAGAGGTGCATGGTCCGTGACAAGGGTGAATTCCTGGCCCAACAGGTAGTACCTAAGCTGAGAAATCGCCCATTTAATCGCCAAATCCTCCCTTTCCACCGCTGCATACCTGGTCTCCCGGTCCAACAGTTTCCAGCTCAGGAACATGATGGGGTGTTCCACACCATTGACGCTTTGGCTCAGCACGGCGCCCAGGCCTGTGTCTGAAGCGTCCGTCTGGAGGATGAAAGGCAAAGAAAAGTTAGGTGCCATCAAAATAGGTGCGGACGTAAGGGCCTGCTTTAAGTCACCAAATGCAGCGCCTGTCTTCTCAGTCCATACCACAATTTTCGGGGTCCTCTTCTTTGTTAAATCAGTCAAGGGTGCCGCTCTCTCCGAGAACCGGGGTACAAACCGGCGGTAGTACCTGGCTAACCCGAGAAAGGCTTGGACCTGCCGCTTGGTTCGCGAATGGGGCCATTTCAAAATGGCATCAACTTTGGAGCACTGTGGCCTTACGGTACCCCGACCCACCAGGTAGCCTAAATATTTGGCCTCACTCAATCCAAAGAAGCATTTCTTGGGATTAATCCGGAGCCCGGCCTCACCAAGTGTCTGCAATACCGCTCGGACATGCTGTAGGTGTTCCCTCCATGTGCTGGAATAGATGACCACGTCATCCAGGTAGGCAGCACTGTATGAGTTATGAGGCCAAAGCACTTTGTCCACCAGACGCTGGAAGGTTGCTGGAGCCCCGTGTAACCCAAATGGAAGGACACGATACTGCCAGTGTCCGCTAGGGGTACTAAACACGTTTTTTTCCTTCGCGGAGCCCGTTAAAGGAACCTGCCAGTACCCTTTTGTCATGTCAAGTGTGGTCAAATATCGAGCCTGTCCAAGCCTCTCGAGGAGGTCGTCCACTCGTGGCATTGGCTAGGCATCAAATCGGGAGACTTGATTAAGCTGACGGAAGTCATTGCAAAACCTCCAACTCCCGTCAGGCTTACCGACGAGCACAATGGGGCTGGACCAGGGACTATAACTTTCCTCAATCATACCTAGTTCCAGCATGTGCTTGATCCCAAGCTCCACTTCAGCCCTTTGTGCCTCGGGAAGACGATACGGACGTTCTCGGACAATAACCCCGGGCTCTGTCACAATGTTGTGCTCAACCAGAGAGGTCCTTCCGGGGTTTTCACTGACTACCTCCCGAACGGCCAGGATAACTGTTTCCAGCTCCTGCCGTTGTCTGGGACTTAAGTCCGTACCGAAGTTAAGACTTTGTGTGTGAGCGAAGAGTGAGCGGGGCTGGCCGGAGGAGGGATCGGGGTCCCTATCCTTCCACGGTTTCAGCAGGTTCACATGATAAACCCGCTCTTTCGGCCGACGATTGGGTTGACTCACCAAATAGTCGACCAGTCCCTTCCTCTCCTTAACTTCGTAGGGGCCTTGCCAATGGACAAGCAACTTAAAGTGGGAGGTAGGCACTAGGACCATGACCCGATCTCCCGGGTGGAACTCCCAAGGAGACGTGCCGCGGTTGTAGTAACGGGCCTGTGCTGCTTGAGCCTCTTCCATGTGACTTTTAAGGAGAGGCCGAATCTTTCCAAATCTATTGCATAACTGCGCGATATACTCTAATATGTTTGTAGAGGGAAGAGCCTCTTCCCATCCTTCTTTTAGAATATCTAATATGCCCCGGGGTTGTCGCCCATACAGTAATTCAAAAGGGGAGAACCCCGTGGAGGCTTGTGGGACTTCCCGATAGGCAAAAAGGACGAGGGGGAGGAGCTAGTCCCAGTTCCTTCCATCCTCGCTGACCACCTTACACAGCATTTGTTTGAGAGTCTGATTAAACCTCTCCAGTAATCCGTCAGTTTGAGGATGATACACCACGGTCTTTAAATGCTTTATTTTCAGTAACTTGGCAGTCTCCTTGAACGTCTCTGAGGTGAAAGGGGTCCCCTGGTCCATCAAGACTTCCTTAGGGATCCCCACGCGTGCAAAGACCCCTAGTAATTCCCATGCGATGGCTTTAGAGGTAGCTGAGCGCAACGGAACAGCTTCGGGGTATTTTGTAGCATAATCCACGAGGACTAAAATGTACTTGTGTCCTCGGGCTGAGGGCTCTAGGGGTCCGACCAAATCAACCCCAATTCTGTGGAAGGGAATGTCAATTAAGGGTATAGGAACGAGTGGAGCACGGTCCCTTCTAGGAATTTGTCGCAGTTGACACTCTGGGCAGTAAGCGCAAAAGTGATGAACCTCCTCATTGATTCCTGGCCAGTAGAAATGGAGCTTGATCCACTCCAGAGTTTTCTCGGTGCCCAAGTGGCCACCTAGGAGGTGGGCGTGTGCTAGCTCGCAAACCTGCCGCCGGAAGGTACGCGGAACTAGCAGCAGCTTTCTCTCCTGCCCATCATGCATTGCTACACAATAAAGAAGGTCGTTGTCTAACACAAAGTGAGGAAACTGTGGCATTGACTGGTTGGTGCCTTGGCCGTTGACTAGGACCACTGCATTTTTTGCAAATTTTAGGGAGTCGTCATTCCATTGCTCCCTTCTAAAAGACGCCGGCGTCTTTTTAAATTGGAATCGCAACAGGGAAAGAGGGTCAGCGTCGACCTCAAGGGGCGTGGTTTCCTCCCGTTCCGTCTCGGCGTTGGTGGATGACGTATCAGCACGCGACGGCCCGGGAGTTGCCACGTCACTCAGGGAAGCCGCTTCGTCTCTCTCTGCCGGCTGATTACATGGCGTGGAGGCAGCCTGAGACGGCTCATTCCCGTCTATAACGAGGCCCAAATTAATCCCGGGAGTGGTATGTGTCTCACCGCTTTTAATTTCAGGCCAGTCCCGCCCCAGTATCACCGGGTGTGGAGGATCAGGGAAGATTGCCACGATTAATTTCCGAACTGATCCTCCGTAGCTGATGACACAAGCGGCGGTCCTGTACCAGCGGGTTTCCCCGTGGACACAGGTTATACCGGCCTTAAATTTTACCCACTGTTGCGGTAGCACAAATCAGCAGGCAACAATGGAAATGTTGCTGCCGGTATCGAATAGAGCAGACGTTTTATACCCGTTAACGATCACCGCGCCTGTGTGTGGGACCGCCAACGGGTTAATCAGAGCACACCAACCCCTCCTTCCCCTCCACCTGCATTCCACCTCATTCCCAAGCGGTTTGCGTGCCCATGGCCCCGGGGACGCCGGCACAAGCTCTGGGTTGTACGGGGGGGCTAGGTTTTGGGAGGTACCCCTGTTGAGTTCGGTCAAAGGACGGTTCAGCTCCCCCAGATTGTGAGGCCATCCTTTGTCTTTCTATGAGCTCTATGAGCTCTGCCATGTTTTTAAATTCCCTACCCCAGACCGGCTGGGTAAAGCCCCGGGGTAGTGTGTCCAGAAGCAGGTAGCAAGCCACCTGCTCTATTATTTGAGAGGGCTTCAGTTCCTGTGGCCGTAGCCACCGCCCTACCTTTGCCCATAGGGACCAGGCTTGTTGAGGGGTCGGCCGCTCTGGGTCGAACCTCCAGTTTCTCAGGTTACTCACCTGCCAGTTTGGGGCACCCCTAGGTGGAAATCGGGGTTCTGGCTTCACAGGGAGGCGGGCACTCTCCTCCGAGAGAGCATAAACAGCCCTCTTCGCCTCCCCCTTCCGAAGCAGCCCAACTCTGTGAGCCCCTCCCGAACACTCGCTGGCCTGCCTAGGTTGCCTAGTGGAGCATGCCAGGAGCAGAGCCTGTACCGGGCCACTCCGAAACACGGGACACCCTCCCCGCCTGGAAACTCGGCCCCGGTACGCTCCCACCTGGATGTGTTGCAGGTCCTGTCCCCTTCTCTTCCAGGACTTCTCCATCCTGCCGACTACGCCAATGTCCCAAACACGAGACATGAACAGATAAAGGTTTGGGGCAGCCACCCGTATAATATGGTATCCCGGCTGCAAAAGTCGTTTTTATCAAATAACCAGCACTGAAGTGCATACAACTGAGTCCAGAACAAGACTGAGGGAAAAGGGAAAAGGGGCAGGCTTTTAAAGGGGAAGACAGGAAGTAAGGTCATAAGGATCGGGTACGTGTTCATCAATCATTGGATCAATCCCGGACGGGACATCAGAGGGGCTGGAGCTGGTAAGGTCTATTTCCATTGGCTCGGTCCCGGAAGTGACGTCAAGAGAGCCAGGTTTAATCTCCCGGGAATGGTCTACAGGAAAGGGAAAAAAAGAGTCAGTGCACTCTGCCACATCCCGGCAAGCCTCAGAACTGCCTTCACTCAAGCCCTTTAGCTGCCTCCCATACGCACGTGTGTGACAACGTTTAAGCCTAATGGATCACATTTATTTCTGATACCCTCATTATATCCATTTTTGCCAATCACTAAGATTTCTGATTTCTCCTTATTTAGTCTGAGAAAATTACTATTCATCCATTCAGAAACACCAGTTAGACATTGTGTCAGTGAGACAAGAGTGTCAGGGTCATCAGGTGCTGTTGATAAATATGGTTGTGCATCATCAACATAACTGTGGTAGCTCATGTTTTGCTTTGAGATAATCTGACCTAATCGAAGTATGTAGATCGAAAAAAGTAGTTGATCCAGGATAGATCCTTGTGGAACACCATATAGAATATCATGTGTCTTAGAAAATTATGTTTGTTGTGGTAATTATACTTCAATCTGTCAAGTAAGACTCAAACAAATTTAAGACCCTTCCAGAGAGGCCCACCCACTGACTAAGGAGATTTCTAAGAATATTGTGATCAATGCTATCAAATGCGGCACTCAGATCTAAGAGGATGAGAACAGATAAACGGCCTCTGTCTGCATTTACCCACAAGTCATTTAAAACTTTAACGAGTACAGTTTCTGTACTATGATTTGTTCTGAAACCCGACTGAAACTTGTTAAGAACAGCATGTCTATTCAAGTGATCACTTAGCTGCATAATGACTGCCTTTTCTAGGATTTTACTTAAGAAAGGCAGGTTAGAAATAGGTCTAAAATTTTCAAAAGCAGGAGTCAAGATTATTTTTCTTCAGCAGGGGTTTAATTACAGCAGTCTTAAGACAGTCTGGGAAGACCCCCGGATCTAATGATGAGTTGACTATGCCAAGAATACCATCAATTAGCACGCCCGATACTTTGAAAAAATTTGTTGGTATTGGGTCAAGGACACAGGTGGAGGGTCTCAGTTGAGAAATTATTTTATATAATCGGGTAAATCTATCCTGGTGAAAGAATTTAATTTACTTAAAATGGAATACTGGGGTTTAAAAGGCTCAGTACTGGGGGGATGTACTATATTATTTCTAATATCATTAATTTTGTGATTTAAAAATATAGCAAAGCCTCACAAGTTTCACATTTCTTTTATTATAAACTTGAGCAATAAATCTGTTCATCAAAGAGCTAGCCTGTTTTATATATTCAGATCAGTCAGAAAGAAGAAAAAACTGAGACAGGAAGATTGTTGACCAGAGACCAGGGATGAATGCTAGTCACATGCAAGAGGCTATTACAGTTAGTAGGTTTTCTATACAAAGTGTAAAGCAAAGTGTTATTGCATATTTGAACAGAAGTAGCCAAAAAGTGAATTGTAAAAGTGTCAATTTCAAGATTAATATTCTTTTCATAAGAAATTAAATATAAATGAATGCTAGTTAGAGATTCCAAAGTACCTGACCAGTGCCCATATTTATCAAGTGTCTTAGAATCCCCCCTAGGAATTGCACTAAAAGGCTAAATACGAAGAATTTGTCTTACCCCTGAGTAGAACTTAGGAAATTTATGAAGTGTTCTACACCGTGTTACAGTGAGGACCTTTCACCTTTTAGAATGAATGATATAATTTTATGACACCCTGAGCCACATAATGAAGCTGCATTTTGCAGTTTCCTTGAAAATCATGATAACATTTTGTAGTTTTCTTATACTAACTCTATGGCCAACAAGATAATAATAATAATAATAATAATAATAATAATAATAATAATAATAATAATAATATTTAATGTAGTATTAGGAGAATGACAAAAAAAGAAGAATAAGGAAAACATATTAAGATAGGATATTGTGCTAAGCTGTATGAAATTGTGCCTTTTTGTAGCAAAATCAAGAATAATACTGTAACAAACACTAAGATGAAAAGACCAAGACACACACACTGAAAGAAATGAAAGCCTGATAACGAGCACATTTATTTAACAATCGATGATCTACGGCAGTGCTTCCAGAAGAATCACCTTCACATTGTTATGGTCACAGGAAATGCCTTGTAAAGTATTCACTCTTAAATATAATGGTTCTGTAATTAGCATTTTATGGTTCTGTAGTGGGTTGTGTGGCTCCTCGTTCAACCATTGCTTGACAAAGCACCATTCCATTCTGGGAAGGTTTTTCCACATATAATGATAGGTTTTTTTTGGCTTTGAAAAACAAACTGAAATCTTTAATATATGCAGGATGCTACCAGATTTAGAAAATCTGGACTGTGTCATTGTATGCATCAAAAGCCCGTGAAAATTCATGACTTACTCGTATTTCATAAGTCTGTTATCATCTATTCATGGTGATTTATTGTTATGGTTCTAAATGACTAAATGTTCTTTCTGGAACCTTCACATGGATTGGTTTTTTGGGAACCAAAAATGGTTCCTCTAAGGCACTTCACTGAAGAACCACTCTTTATTTATTTACACACAACCACGTTCTTTATTTTTACTAAAGTTCTTGTGTTGTTTCTTAAGTTGTGTTCATTCTTCCAGTGTTCTTGATTTTCTTCCAGAGTCGCATGACATGTTTGTTTATCTCCATGACCCCCCTTATCTTCTGCAAGGCGCTATTCATCCAATGCCCAGGTAGTCTCTGTCTGCCTTGGGTTTGTAAAATGTAATGGGAAGGCTCTAAGAGGTTCATGGATTGTAAACCTCAGTGTATCTGTGTGACATTTAGCTACTAGTCATCCATCCAGACAAAACCTATCTTCAGGATAGCACTCTGGCTACTACAGTACAGTTTGCATCCATCACCACCAATCGGTTGATACTGTGATATCATTTGCAATGTGTGCTCATCCATACATGGGGCAATGATTTATGTGTGTGTCGATTTTCATGCATGCAGTTTACGTTAATGTGAATTAATGAGGAAATGTAGAAATCTGTTTACTACCTCACGCATTGTAAGGGCATTCAAAGTTTGGCATGAAATTTGAGAAATGACATACTCAAGTTATCGGTATTGCAAAGGTGCATTTTTTTTTCTTTTATTGATTTTATTAAAATCAAATAGCATTCCATACAGATAACAAAAAACGGTTCGAAACAAATCAACCCCCACCCCTGAAAAAAACCTGCATTTTACACATAACGTTACCAACATTTTTATTTTGGCTGTCAGTGCAAGGCTTACTCATACTTCTAAGAGTAGAATTAAATTTGTATCACTGTGAGATTTTTGGGCCAGTTAGGAGCATTTACCAGCTCTGAGATGCTTGATAAATATGGTTACAGGCAATAAAAGTGTAATATATGTATTGTGGATGCGGCCCGGACACAGACAGGTGGACATGTTGTTTTCCATCACCACACGTTTATTTCCAGCTACTATTTACAAAGTCCAATGTGCACACTCACAAACCCCACACAGTCCTGGCCACACAATGCCTTCTTTTCGAGCCACCTCCTCTCTCTCTCTCTCTCTTCTCCTGCCTTGTCCTGCTTCCACCCAACTCTAGCCTCGAATGAAGGGAGACGACCCCTTTTATATCATCCTGGATGGGCTCCAGGTGTTTCCCGGCACTCCTCCCTGGACACGCCCCAGTGTGGTGGAAGTGCCGGCTCTTCTCCCGGAAGCTCTCCGGGTGTCCCTGCTCCTCTTCCCCCCGGCACTTCCTGGTGTGGCGGAAGTGGTGAGGTCCAGGGTCCCCAAGGCATTGGGGCGCCCCCTGGCGGTGACCACGGGCCCCTACAGGGTTGGGCTTCCAAGCCCTGTACCCGTGGCCCCCACGTGATCCAGGGTGGGTGTAGACCCTCTTCCGGTCCCTCAAGGCGTCCCGGCCAGGTCGTTGCCCCTGGCATCCCTGACAGTATGTACACACAAACAGGATTATTTTAATAAAAAGATTGTAGTTCAAAACCAGAAATTGTTCTTTCAGTCCATATACTGTACATAGATGCTCCCATTGCAACCCCTTTTAAAAAAGTTTGCTAAAAGTGAAATCATTCTATTTGAGAACAATTTCAGTGAGAGATGATGAAGTCAACAAATTGTGGAGGAGTAACAGGTTGTGTACATTGTAAAATTTCAACACTGTAGAACACTGCTGTAAAGTGATTCAGTATCAATGGTTGTTAAAATACACCCCAAATGTACAGAGGTGGATTGCACTTTGTTAATAAAGTTAGCTGAATCTTTAAAAAAGTATGTAAATACTTTAATATACAGTATTAAGTACACTCTTTTGTATTATTTTCACATGTGTTAATTAGCAGGAAAAGTTCTCTTTGAAAGGAGTGACACATAAGAGATGTTTCTTTTTTCAGTGAAGAGTGCTATACAAAAGAATAGGTTGCATTTTTCAACTAAAGAAGTTGAGGTGTACATCGACTGTGCAGATGAACGGGAAGATAAACACATTAGAACCTTTTACTCTATCCTATAAGTAGCATGAGATGGTAAAGTAGTTTAGCACAGGAGCACCAAGCTATACTGAGCAAGGGTTCAAATGGATTGTCTACTAGATAATTACGCCTCAGAATGGCTAGGAATGAGCAACTGCTTTGAGGGTTAGGGGTAGGGTTAAGGTTTAATTCAGTGCTATTCTTTTCTATTTTGCAGAGATGTTCAAGTTGTACCTTTTGTTAAGTTAACTATGTACATGTAATACATGATTTGGATAGGAATATAAATAACAAGCTGGTTAAGTTTGCAGATGATACCAAGATAAGTGGATTGGCAGATAATCTTAAATCCATTGAATCACTACAGAGGGACTTGGACAGCATACAGGTTTGGGCAGACTTGTGGCAGATGAAATGTAATGTCAGTAAATGAAAAGCTTTAAACATAGGAAGTAAAAATGTTAGGTTTGAATACACAATGGGAGGTCTGGAAATTGAAAGTACACCTTATGAATGGGATCTAGTGGATTTGTCACTATTAACTTCCAAACAGTGTTCAGAAGCCATTAAGAAGGCTAACAGAATGTCAGGTTATATAGCGCCCTGATGTGTGGAGTGCAAGGCCAAGGAGGTTATGCTCAGCCTTTAAAACACACTGTTGAGGCTTCATCTGGAGTACTGGGGGCAATTTTGGTCTTCAGGTTACAAAAAGGACATAGCAGCGCTAGAAAAGGTCCAGAGAAGAGCGACTAGGCTGATTCCAGGGCTACAGGGGATGAATTATGAAGAAAGATTAAAAGAGCTGAGCCTTTTCAGTTTAAGCAAAAGAACATTAAGAGGTGACATGATTGAAGTGTCTAAAATTATGAAGGGAATTAGTTTAGTGGGCCAAGACTGTTATTTTAAAATGAGTTCATCAAGAACACGGGAACACAGTTGGAAACTTGTTAAGGGTAAATTTTTCACAAACATTAGGAACTTTTTCTTTATGCAGAGAACCACAGACACTTAGTATAAGTGACCAAGTAGTGTGGTAGACAGTAAGACTTTAGGAACTTTTAAAACAAAACTTTATATTTTTTTATAAGAATTAAGTGGATGGGAACAGCAAGCTTTGTTGGGCTGAATAGCTTATTCTCGTCTATATTGTTCTAATGTTCTGACTCTTAAAGTGCTAAAGTTTAAGAAGTGGAAACACTGTTTTTATATATTTTAAGTGTGAATTTTTAAGCTCACTAGTTATTGATGTGTACCAACTGGACTTTGGCCAGTCAAAGTGAACTTTATGTGCTGCATATTTAAATTTTTGAGTGGTAAACAGACTGTTTATGCCTGTACTTGAGTGGAGGGAAACATGGCATTGTGACAATATGGAGGATGATCAGCAGGTTTGGAACTCCCCGGCCGTGCTTCCAAAATAAACCATTTTGACATTCATCTTTTACTACAATGTCTTTATAAAACAGAAGGATGTGTCACACATTTCTAACCTCCCAATGAAAAATAAAAAATATTATGGGAAAGTAAATCAAACTTCTGCCTGTGACACCACCTACCTACCATATGACTCACCTTTCCTAGAATCCTTGTTACCAGTGCCTTACTATAACTGACATCTATTGTTTTTTTCTTTTTTGGGTCAATACAGGTGCAATCTGAAATCAAGAAAAAGTGGCAGCGTCACAAGTTGGGCATGAGCCTTCTTGAGGAGCAGCGGCACACCTTCAGCCAAATGCCACATGAGGCTGCCAACACAGGCCGATGGCTAAGACAGCAGCCGATCACATGGCAACAGCCCTGTGGTAGAGCAAGTTCCATCTGCTCCTCTGAGAACTCCTTCTCCACCCACTACAAACACACTGAGGGCAAAAAGATCAAACTGTACAGAAATGTGACTATACTAAAGCAGGAACATCATGGAACAAAGGGTGAAGTCAACAGGTCCCTAAAAGCAACATACATGGAGAGCTACTGCTGATGGGAGGTACCAATGTCCAGCTGTGCAGCCCCACTGGCCATGTTGCTAATTTCAGAAGGTCTAAGTGATGAAGGAGAATTTACTGCACCTTCAGTGTCACATTTTAGATTACAGTATGATGCTTTGTCCTCAAATTTGTGTCTACTGAAATTCAGTAAAGTAGACATGACTGAAAGATTCATAATGTAGTGACCTGTTTGGATTTAATGACAAAGAACATTGTAAATGTTCTGATCTTCAAGGTGAACTGCACACTGAGAGAAAACGCAAATGAAACTGTGTCAAAATGCATATGTGGATTCGGTGAATATGTTGCTTTTCCTGTGAGATCTGGCTCTCTCACCCCATGCAGTCTGATCCTGCCAGGTCCTGTAGCTTTAGGTCGTGAAGTCTGATTCTGCCAGGTCCTAGAAAATCGCAGTATGTTGATCGTGATGTTGCAGTTTCACTCATCACAGATTCTGGTTCTGCTACAGTTTCATTCCACCAAATCTGACAGATTATATTTATTTTCAACAGTTTCATTATGATAGATAATATAGTAAAATACTGCAGCTTCTTCCGTGGTATGAGATTCTAATTTGTGCTGCATGTTTATTTCCCTCTTTTGGGCTTTATAGAATCAGTTCATTGGAGTCTGATCCAGCTCAACATGCAAGGCAGTCTCAGCCATATTGATAACTGTATCTTCATTGTGCTGGAAATTGATTTTGATGGATTTTGCTGCTTCACTCCACTGAAGTATGATTATGCTGGGTGCTATGTCTTAATTTTCTTGTCTTAATTCAGTGGCTGATCCTGTTAGCCATGGATCTTGATTCTGCTATGTCCTATTCGTGGCACAGTTCCCCACCCAGAGGATTGGTATAGTCCCTCATCCTTGTAATGCAATGTGTAGCTGATGATTTTTTTTATTCTATCTAAACTTACAGGGTTTTCAGCAAAATGCAAAATACTCTGAGCTAATCAGGGGGATTCCACTACTACTTATTATTGGTTGAATTAGGTAGACAAATCATGTCACACACAAATACACACTTTGCAAACAAAAGTCACACTACCTTGCCATCATGACATTCATTTTTGTGACAAATGCCCACCTAAGGTTATGTCACATTAGGCGACTTGTCCTGTGATTTTTAGCCATACCCTTTATTTATATAATCTTAGCAGCTGTGAGGCTCTTGGCAGCGCACTCCCTTAAATACCAGTTGTCTAGTCTAACATTCCCAACGACTGACTCCAGCTAGTCTGTGAGTCGCTCTGCTTCATTTGAAGAGGTGGGTTTTGTGTTGGAGCTGACAACTAATAAGTGAAGATCTGGATGAAAAATGCATATAGTGCAGGAATGAGGAATAAAGAACATGGGGGGTTTGGACCTGACAAATAGAAGAGAACCTTGTTTGTCTGATGCATCACATTTTACACACCATGAAAAGATGACAGGAATAGGAGCTGAACTTCCAGCTTTGGTTCCAACAGGTAGCATGTGGCGAGCATGACTGCACTGGAATGTCAGCACCCAGTCGGTAACTTAGACATGCCCAGCGATTTTCAGTTGTTTAAACTGACAACGTCTGGCAACAAGATTAGCAATTGTGGTCAGCAAGTCTGAGATACCCCACATCTAGAAGTTGCATAATGTGACATTGGCTTTCAACTTTGTATGTGAAAGACTTTAGCAGCTCCACTCATTTTCTCCTGCTTAATGGCAACTAACCACACACTGAAGCTTCACTGAGTATCCCTGTTGATTGCTGGGAAATGAAGTCCCCTGCCACACGTTAACCATGATAACAGACTTGTCCTCATATAGACAGGATGCTCTCACATAAACTTTGACACTGAAGTGGACAAGTGTGTTCTTTTTTTAAAAATGTATTAAGTGAAATCAGGAGCAGCAGAAATAATCTCCTCAGGGCCCTGTTAGAAGACACCCATGGCACAACCAGATAACACAGCACAACTTCCATTCTGTTAAGAGGTCTAAAACAGCAGGCCCTGAAGCAAGTATAATCAACATGACGAGAGTCAAACCAAACATATCTCTAAAATGAAAATATTATCAACATTAAAGTTGGTACATTCAATTTGGTGCCAACAAATCTGTAACCTGCAACACTTCAATTTGCAATTTGATTTGCAATTACAAAAGTTAGACTTAGACGTAGAATGTAAACCATTGCCCTGATGACGCTACTCAGTGTGGATTCTGCAGTTCATGCTTTGCGACCCACAGTACTGTACACAAAATGGTGGTGCCTGCAATGGGGTTGAGGTAAATTAAAAAGAAACAATAGTTAATTTTTATCATGCCATAATGTGAATTCAAACGAGAAATAATTCAATATTTGAAATCCATATTTGAAGATATTTGAAAACTGATGAGAAAAAATATCATAAGCCAGGAAATATTTGAAGAATTGAGATTTTGGCTGTCAGTAATTTATATATTTAGATTTTTTTTAAATCTTAGTTTCTGACAATCATATAATTAAACATAAATTAAAACAACCAAAATGTATTTATTTGATAAAAATAAGTATTCACCTCTAAGTAAGAGTGTGATTCTTTTTTTTTTTTGCTGGTAAAAAGATTTATGGCCCTAGTGTTGACAGTGGACAAAACATCACTGCTCTGGCCTCTGGTCCTTCTAAGTAATGCAGTTCCACTCATGGAGGCTGTTTGTGGTGGGTCTGGGGTCCTGAAGTTTCATGACTATAGACTATAATAGTGCTGCATGCTACTGTCTCAGCCCATGAGATTTGCTTCTTCTGGATCCTATTTGCTTATTTCTCTTGAGTTTAATTTTGATTAGTACTATGTAAATACTATGTTCAGTATTTTATTCTTTCACCATACAAAATCTTATTTCTTTATGTTGCAAAGATTGCTTACTGCTGCTAGATTGATAAAGTACTGGTATGCTTCGGTGCGAGAGAATTTTAAGCAGACATGTTGTATGTAATCAGGTAACATGAACTGAACAGACAGGCATCCATTTATCCATCCTTCCTAAGCCACTTATCCATAGCACGGTCACGGGGCACCTAGAGGCTATCCCAGCAAGCATCGGATGCAGGTGCATGGGGCACGAGTCCATTGTAGGGTGAACATACAGACACACACAGGCCACTTCAGCAATGGCATTGCACTTAACCTGCAGGAGTCTGAGAGGAAATGGGAGCATCTGAAGATAATATGCAATCTCCATGTACACACAAACCTCAGTGTCCTTCACTGTGAGAAAGCAGCCCAATATTATTATTATTTTTATTATCATCATCATCTTCATCATCACGCTACTTGGCCATAGTGCCGTAACTGACACTTCCTCACAATGCAGGTAATGTGCCTCATTCAGGACTCCGTGAGCAGTCACTCATTCGACACAAAGTCAAACCAGTGGTACCCAAGAATTCTGCGAAGAGACACAGTACCAATGGAGTCCAGTCTTCATCTCAGGTCACTGGATACCATCCATGTCTCGCAACCATATAGCAAGACAGGAAGCACCAGGACTCTAAAGACTTGGACCTTCGTCCTTTTGCCACACACCCCTTTCCTCATGTGACCTCATGACCCCCCATACTCTCCCAATCTGTCTACTGACTTCATAGGAAGAGTCACTAGAAATATGAATGTCACTGCTGAGGCAGTAAACCTCTCAACAAGGTCGACACTCTCACCACAGACAGACACACTGTGGCCTGGATCTTGGTTTTTATCAGGACACTTGCAAGCCCAGACACTCAGACTCCTCGCTCAGTCTCTCAAGAGCCCCGATCAGAGCCTCCATTGACTCTACGAACATGACAGCATCGGCAGCAAAGTCAAGATCCATGAATCTTTCTTCACCAATAGATGTCTCACAGCCGCTGGACTCCACAACCTTGCCCAACACACAGTCCATGCAAGCATTGAACAGAGTAGGAGCAAGAACACACCCCTGACAAACTCCAGAATCAACTGGGAAAAACAACGAGGTTCTGCCTCCACTCTGCACAGCACTCACAGTACCATTGTACAACATGGCCACGATTTCCATCTACCTTGAGGGGATCCCATGAAGTGAAGCAGTGTTGAAATAATAAAGCAATGTTGTAAATCATTTTTAGATTTACTGAATACATTTACTTGATTTATTGCAACACTCTCATTTAACAGTCTGATCCTGTCAAGGCCTGTGTTATTTTGTATTTTGTAGCTTGATCCTGCTGAGTCCTATATTTTCCAGTGTAAGATGATCCGGATGCTACAAATGTACTCATCTTCTGACCTACAGTGGAACCTCAGTTCACAAACGTCTCAGTACATGTACAACTTGGTTCATGACCAAAAAGTTCGCCAAACTTATGCCTCGGTTCACGACCACACACTCGGTATACGAACAAGCCAGTTTCCCTTGATTTCTGCACATGTTGCATTGTTCTCGGTCAGACGTGCATGCCTGCCTGCCTGCCTGCACGAGAGAGAGAGAGAGAGAGAGAGCGCGTACGTGCTGCTGAGAGAGAGCGAGCGAGCGCGTGCTGCTGAGAGAGAGAGAGAGGGGGACGGTGCATGCTGCTGAGAGAGAGGGGGAGGGTGCGTGGTGCTGAGAGAGAGGGGGAGGGTGCTTGCCGCTGATAGAGAAAGAGAACACGAGCCTGCTCCTGCAGCTGAGCAGGGAGCCTGGGTGTTTTGTGTCAGTGTTATTCAATGTTTTTACATTAGTTTACTATTACACTGCATTCTATGGTGTAATTAACTATATTTGTGCTTAATCTTTAAAAAAAATATATTTACATACAGTTTGTATGGTCTGGAACGGATTAATTGTATTTACATACAATCCTATGGGGGAAATTGCTTCGGTTCACGACCAACTCGGTTTACAACCAGAGTTTTGGAACGAATTATGGTCGTGAACCGAGGTTCCACTGTATAGGTTGATTTTTCTGGAATGTATTAGTGCTTTCCCACCAAGCCTAATTCTGGTATGTCCTTACCCCTATCCTAGGTCTGGCAATATCACTCCAATGGGGTCTTGCTAAGTAAGGCAGTTTGACCCTTGGAACCAATGGTTGTTTGTGGAAGTCACTTGATCTTAATGTCACCTTACTTGTACTAAGACATTATGGCACAAAATAAGTAGAACACTGAATCTTCAAATGTGTGGTTTGGATAGATCTTGATCTGGGTGGTAATTCAATTCATTTTTTATGCTGTGCTTTTCATGGAATATAAGTTTAGAGAACTTACATAGATGAATTCCTTATGACACGGAGATCCCTCATGTTCCTATTATTATGTTCGGCCACAAAGTGGATATGGTAGTATTTTTTGAATAAGGGACCAGATGATGAAGCATGTATCAAAATACAAAGCAAGGTTCAAAATGGAGAAGTAGAGAACAACCAAAATCCTAAATCAATGTAGAAATTCAAGGCACTGAATTTGTAGAGTGTGAAATCACTAATGAACAAATAATTCACCTGACTCTTTGTGTTCTTCTTCCTAAACTCAGATATCAGGAAGTGAATTGTACTAACCTTTAAAATGTAAACAATTGTGAGTCACGGGTTGTGATTGTTTTATTTTTTGTGATCAAATTTTTATTGATAAAATAAAAAAGGAATATAGTAAAAGAAAACCAACAATTATTACTGATATTTTGTCCATATAAGAACAAAAACAAAACACTCCCCGACCAGTACCCACCCACTCCTCCCCACCCCACCTAAGACAACAATTTAAACAGAAAGAGATAAATAAAAAGGGCTGTTGAGTTAACTGGCACACACACGCACCATGCAGGAGCGCAATGTGAAAGAAAAAATAGACTTAGAGTCACATAGCCATTAGGATAGTTTTGTTTATGCTTTCCACATTAAAAATAGCATTCATCTTAATGAAATAGCATAAAGTGTTAATAAATATCTGAAACCTGTTCAGGATTATCAGAAAACCAGATAAAGGTCAAGTGAACAACAAAGATAAAGATGTGATACACAAATGTAATGAAAGATGACTAAGAAATCAGCAGATGTTCTGGAAACAACCAGAATGATCACTTATATGCACAGAAAGGTCAAGGGTATAAGAAGAATAAGAATAGACTTTTATTTTATATAAATCATTTGGGTGTAAACCAATAAACCAATCAGCGTAAACATATGCATTGACTGACACTGTATGTAAATTCAATAGTTTATAAAATGAACCTCCATTCTTTGTTTCTCTGATCATTCTGACCATGCTGTAACAGACTGCTGTGAAGGCATTTGCTGAGGAGTAATAAAAAACATAATGAAAGGCAGATTTTCTCCTGCCTGATTACTGACCCTAAAAAGTTTTTAAAAGTTAGAGGATGTGTTTCTTTATTTAATTAAGATGTTTATTTTTATCATAACAAGGCAAGGTAAGGGAGAAGAAAAAATAAAACAACGAGGAGAGGTGGACAGGAGAAACTGCCTCATGGAGCAACCACCAACCAGCTCTTTACTAACTGAACAGCATAAAGCCAGTTGGAGATAGTAGAGCAAGAAGAGTTGTTGATCCAGGATGCAGAAAGTTCACGAATTATAAGATTGTAAAATGAAGACTTCCAGATTGCAGGAAAGACAAGAGTAAGAGAATTCCAGAGAGAGGCTAAAAACCATTTAGCTGCAATGGATGCTGTCATTAAAAAGCCCCTGCTGGGAGAAAGAGAGAGAGAGAGAAAGGGAAAGTGAGGAAAGAGAAGGAACGTGTATGAGGAGAAGAACTTGAGGGAACAAAGGAATGGGGAAAGAAACAATCATAGAGAGGGATTCAGCCACATAGCACCAGACAGCCGCAGATGGAGGACATTCCAAAGAACCTGTGGAGAAAAGTGCCAGGGACTTTAAGAGGACAGGTGACATAGAGGATCTAATTCTAGCCCCATTACATGTCATCTCCAGGGGGTAGGGTGCAGTCTATGAACAAATTTAAATTGTGTGTTCTGGTAATTAGGATGTTTAGACCAATTTTTCTTAATTAGGAAGATGGTTTGCCAGCACAACACAGATAATGGGGAAATGTATGTTAGCCAAATATACATTATTGGTAGAGTTTTAAGGGAAGCTTTGTGTAAGAGGGAATAGAGACCAGGCACTAGTTCAGACTTATGAGAAAGGGATGAAGAAATTGGATACAGGGGATGAATTGGAAGAGGGAAAGGGAGGGTAACTCCACATATCTTGAACACAGACCTCAGCTACAAATAGAAAAAGTATGAAATGGATGGGATAGAATGCCAATATTGAAGAGAAAGGAATGTTTCCAGCCCTGGCACATTAATTATATCTCCTAGAACAGATATACCAGAATGACACCAAGGGGAAAAGGATACTGCTGCCTCCGATATTTAGCTCAGAATTTAAAAATAAAATATTGTAGATGTGACTCATCAATTTTTCAACGCTTCTAAATGTCTGAAGGGCATAGGATACAATAAGGCCAATAAATGTTGAAGGAGTAACACATTAAAAATAGCCTTAATGGGAGAAGTAACAAATATAAGGTAAGTGAGTTGGAGCTGTATGTAGCAGGACATCATTATGATATTATAGCAATAATGGAAACTTTTCTAAATAACAAAGATGGGGATGAGTGTAACATAGAAGGAATGAAGGATAGGAAAGATAGACAGAACAGAAAAGCAGGTGGGGTTGCTGTTTATGCCAAACAGAATTTAAATGTAAGTCCTCTTCAGTTGGATAATAAGCCCCATCTTAGTGAGGACATGTGGCTTCGCCTAGAAAACATTAGGGATAGAGGTCTTATTTTAGGAGTGTGTTATAGACCACCCAATTCAGACAGTAATTTCAACACATATCTTTTTACTAATATCAGAAAGGCAAGTTAACAGGGCGATATTATAGTCATGGGGGACTTTAATTATCCAAATATTAACTTGGATAACCTTGCAGATGGAGGAGCACTTGAGCAGGAGATATTTGAATTCCTTGAGTATAAAAATCCCATAATAGACATAATAGACCTTAGAGGGACACAAGAAAATGTAGTAAAACTGCTGGTCATAACACATTTTCACACAAAGGAGAAAATTTGTGTTTTTTTCTCACCTAACTTGATTATTATGTCTGGTCAGTTCCCTTTGATCATTGATATGTTGCAGACATGGTTTGTTCTCTGGTTTATGCCATTTTTGAATTATTTTTCATATGATTCTATTCTTTTAGGTCATTTTTCTTAATAACTTTATTTAGTACAGTCAATTCTTGTTGTCCATAGGGTTTATGTTCCTTAAAAACTCCTTGGATATGAAAGCCACAGATACTGAAAGCATTGATCCTATTGGAAAAGCAGGTCTACGTTATGAGGAACACAGGCTCAAGGGAAAGACAGGCAGTGGGAGACGGGGTTGGGTAAACACGGCTTTCGGTCTTCTGCTCTCATAGGGGCTTGGTAATGATCCTTTTGCAGGTTCATCTATGGAAACTATGTTACAACTTTTCCTTCCACTTTGGTCAAGTTCGATCATCTATTCTGCGCTCTGCTAGAGGCCTCTATTGATCACAGCAGGCCATTCTGAGGACCTCACTAAACCATCCAATTGGTAGTAGTGATGGGTGGTGTGTACAAAGGGCTAGGACTTAATCAGTGAGACCTGGACTTACTGAGAAATTACTTGTTCATGGAGAACAATTTTGCAAGCCCTGGTTTCTCTTACAAATGGGGTTCAACAGCTATACAGATCCTTTAGAAAGTACTCATCCTGCATTCAATTTTTCACATTTCATTATATTGCAGCCTTATACTAAAATCATCTAAATTTATTTTTTCCCCTCATCAAACAAGACTCAGTACCCCAGAATGACATAGCAAAAATAGAACTTTGGGAATTTTTACAAATTTATTAAAAACAAAAAATTAAATATCATACTGACACAAGTGTTCAGACCCTTTGCTATGACACTTGAAATTTGGCACGGGTGCATCCCATTCTATTTATCGTTGAGATGTTTGGAGTCTATCTATGGCCATTTGATTAGGAAAGCTACACATTTGTCCATAGAAGGTCCCATGGATGAAAATGTGTTTCATAACAAAAACCAAGCCATGAGGTTGAAAGAATTGCCTACAGAGTTTAGAGATACGGCAGTGTCAAGGCACAGATCCGTGGAAGGCTACAAAGCTATTTCTGCAGCTTTAACAGTCCCTAGATGACCAAGAACCTGATGGTCACTCTGACTGAGCTCCAGAGAATCTGTGTGGAGATGGTAGAAAACTCTAGAAAGACAATTACCATTGCAACACTCTACTAATCTGATCTTTATGGCAGAGTGGCCTGACAACAGATGAATGCCTGCTTTGAGTTTTCAAAAAAGGTACCTAAAGGACTCTCAGAATATGAGAAACATGATTCTGTGATCTGATGAAACCAAGACTGAACTGTTTGGCCTCAATTATAAATGTTATATCTGGAGGAAACCAGGCACCTCTCATCACCTCTGCAACACCATTCCAACAGTCAAGTATAGTGGTGGCAGCATCATGCTGTGAGGTTGTTTTTTAATGGCAGGGACTTGGAGACCAGTCTGGGTTGAGGGAAAGCTGAACAGAGCAAAGTAAAGAAACATCCTTAATGAAAACCTGCTTCTGAGTGCTCTGAACGTTAGGCTAAACAAAACATTCACCTTCCAATAGGACAGTGACCCTAAGCACAAAACAAAAACAGAAAAGGGGTTCTTGGGATAATTCTGAGAATATCCTTGAGTTGTCCAGACAGAGCCTGGACTTGAACCCAACCAAACATCTCTGGAGAGACCTGAAAATAGCTGTCTACCGATGGTCTCCATCCAACCTTACACAGCTTCAGAGGATCTGAATAAGAAAGGCAGAAAATTCCCAAATCCATGTGTGTGTAGAATGGTCATGAATATATATATATATGTCAGAATATGTCAGAATGCAGAAGGCTGAGGGCTGGAATCACTGCAAAAGGTGCTTGAATGAAGTACTAAGTAAAGGTTTTAAATACTTGTGAGATTTCATCTCTTTATTTTTAATAAATTGGAAAAGAATGCTAAAATTCTGTTTTCACTTTGTTATTCTCAGGTATTAAGTGTTTCTCGATGGGGTACAAAATTAATATATAGAGATTCAGCAAAATGCTTCAACATAACAAACTATGTAAAAAATAAAGGGTTTTGCATACTTTACAAAGCTACTATATATACATATATGGTCATGCATGTGTAGTGGAGGACCTCCTCGCTGGCTCAGTCAAGGTATGAAATAACCCATAGCGATGAGAAGGGGCGCTGCCACTAGTGTTGTCATTTTCTTCTTTTCCCACAGCGGCAAGAAACCAGCCAGTGAAGGCATTTAGCCCCATCCCTACTGGTCCAGCTGCCATAAAATCCCGGATACCCAGGAAGGAGGCATCATTACTGACCAGATGGAGCCCCACTGGAGTGACTATAACATTTGTCTTTCGTTGAAATTCCCGCTAAAGGGACAAATGTTTATCTCTGTTTAATTTTGCTGTCTCTGGACAATAAAAGGGATGACCTGGTTGGCACTCAAATTTCCTCACTGAATCCTGCCATTCCTGCACCCGGGAATAGATAGATACTGCAGAGAAACACACAATATAATAGATAATACAGTGTGCCCTGCCTTCTGTCTTGCACTCTTTGTTATTGGGATGGGCTCTGACTCCTCTTAAACCGCAACAGAAATAAACAGATGAATAAACTGAATAGACAGATAGTAAAAAAAAAATATTTATTAAGTCAAAAATACAGTCAGACCTAATAAGGAAAAAAAAGGTGCAAGATGGTAAAGCAGGTGATAAGTGTTTAGCACGTTGCAAACTGGCCTAAACTGTATTAAAATCCTTAAACCCGAACCTTGACATACATCTGGTAGGGCCGAGGCATCCTTCCAAAGCTGCAAAACTCTGGGCTTATGTCAAGCTCTGAGAGTGGCAAAGGAGAGGTAAATGTGAATTTTTGAAGCAGAGAGGTGATGAAAAGAAAAATCTCCATCCGGGCCAAAGATTCTCCCAAGCAGGCGCGCTTCCCTGTTAGTGGAGTGAGAAAAAGAAACTTCAGAAAACATCTATGCTAATGAGATAAAGCAGACAATATTCAAAATAACCAACCATCAACAATCCAAATGACCAGCTGCTCTGAACCTTCTCACCTCTCCCCATCCTATCTTTAATTGAACCAGCAGCTAGGAGAATCTGGAAGTCATTAATGTCTAGCACATATACAAACCATTGCAAATGAATCAAAACATCCAAAGCTTAATAGCATTAATAGTTATTTACATTTACACTCACCAAGTGAAAAGACTAAGAAGGCCTCATTCTTCTTGAATGCTCCATTCTCGTCAAGAAAGTTTTCAGGGCAGAAGGAGTCCGTTGTCTTCCACATTGTGGGGTCACTGAGAGCTGAAGACAGGAGTGGAATAACCACTGTGTCCTAAACACACACACAAGTTAGTTTGAGCACTTGTTTCTACATCCTTAATGTCTGTGCATAAAATAAAGCTTACAGTTCTTACACACAGAGTAATGTGTCAGACTGTTTTTATGGAGTGCCTTTAATAATGGACACTCTAACAAAACATTTTTTAGGGACAATCCACTGAAAACCATGATAAGTCAATGCACAATGAGGGCACAATAACAGAATATGTAAACAGGGTAGGTATCCTCCTTGGGGAATAAACAAAAGTGTTAACCAAAATAGAGAAATAACAATGAACTAGAAATTTACTAGCCACTTTGAACTGTCACATATAAACTCAAACCGTGCAAACGAATTAAAAACAAACTGCAAATTATTACATATGGAGGAAAGAATGAAAATAAAACTGAAGGCCATTATGAACAATGCTGCACATCCTCCCTATGACCCACTCTTTAGCTTTTAGCTAAAGAATTATTCAGAAGTGTGTCAAGAAATACTACTATGGCTCCTTCATAAAAATTGCACCATATAATGTCCTATCTATCTATCTATCTATCTATCTATCTATCTATCTATCTATCTA
>JANRMT010062840.1:27549303-27574077 GCA_026402145.1 Polypterus bichir lapradei | reverse complement strand
TAAAAACAGTTGAAAGTCAGAGGACGTTTCTTTTTTTGCTGAGTATATAATTCAGTTCTCAGTGTTTTTCATAAGAGTGTGGATTCAAAGACTAAAACTGTTAAGTTTAACTTTGGTAGAGCAAATTTTTGAGCAGATGCAGCAAAGTCTAAGGAGGATAGACAGGGATAAGCTTTTAAGTGTGGAGACAGTCAAGGAGCAGTGGAACAAGCTAAAAAAAGGTTTTACATGTAATGCAGGACAGGTACTGTACATACCTAAATTTGGAATTAGAAGGAAATTAAAAAAAACTCTGGATTGGGTTAATAAAAAGTTGAAAAAGAAGCTGCAAAGGAAAAAAACAGCTGTTTAAAGTCTATAAGATAAATAAGTCCAAATTGAATTGTAGGGTGTATCAGAACATAAGGACAACCATTAAGAAGGATATTAGGGAGGCTAAAAGACAGGAATGAGGTAAAAGATGACCCAAAGAAATTCTTTTAGTATTTTAGTAGTAAAACAAAAGGCAGGAAGGTGGAGAAGAACAGTCAGGAACATCAGGAACAGTAAATGAGATATGCAAAATATAGACAGTGAAATAGATGCTCTAAACTTGTATTTTTCTGAGGTCTTCACATGTGAGGAACCTCCCTGTGGTAAAATTAACTACAAAAGAGGTACTGTGTAATCTGGAAATTGTAGAGGGAGAAGTATTGCTCAGATTAAAAGGCTAAAATCAAATAAATCATCAGGACCAGATCATATTTACCCTCGAATTCTTAAGGAGATTAGTGAGTACACATATAAACCCTTGACACATATTTTTAGGAAGTTGTTGCACATTTGGGAAATTCCAAAGGACTGGAAGATGGCAAATATTATACCATTTTATAAAGAGGGTGACAGGGGAGATCCAAGCAACTGTAGGCCAGTAAGCTTAACATGTATCACAGGTAAATTAATGGAAGGAATTATTAAGGATAAGATTGAGCAGCACCTGGCAAGGACAGGAGTTTTACTGAACTATCAGCATGGGTTCAGAAGAGGGAGGTTACATTTTACCAAAATGCTAGAATTCTATGAGGAGGCTATGATCAAAATGAAGGAAATGATATTATTTATTTGGACTTTCAGAAAGCATTTGATAAGGTGCCACATGAGAGGTTGTGCATTAAACTAAAAGAAGTGGGTGTTCAGGGTGATGCTTTTACTGTAGATGGGTGCAGAATTGGCTCAGACAAGGGAATTAGAGGATGATGGTGTGAGGAACCTCATCAGAATCGGCTGATGTTAAGAGTAACGTTCCACAGGGGTAAGCACTAGGGCCGCTGCTGTTTTTAATATATAAAAGTAATTTAAAAAGGAATATAAATAAAAAGCTGGTTACATTTGCAGATGATACCAAGCTATGTGGATTGTCAGATAATCTGAAATCTATTAAGTCATTATAGAGCAACTTGGACAGCATTCAGGCTTGAGCAGATCTGTGGCAGATTAAATTTAACATAAGTAAATGAAAAGTATTACACATAGGAAGTACAAATGTTAGGTTTGAATACACAATGGGAGGGTCTGACAATCAAAAGCACACACTATGAGAAGGATTTAGGAGTTGTAGTGGACTTGACACTATCAACTTCCAGACAGTGTTTAGAAGCTATTAAGAAGGCTAACAGAATATTATATAGCAGAAGGTTATATAACACCCTGATGTGTAGAGTACAAGGCACAGGAGGTTCTGCTCAAGCTTTATAACAGGCTGGTGAGGTCTCATCTGGAGTACTGTGTGCAGTTTTGGTCTCCAGGCTACAAAAAGGACATAGCAGTGCGAGAAAAGGCCCAGAGAAGAGCGACTGTGCTGATTCCAGGGCTACAGGGGATGAATTATGACGATTAAAACTAGATTAAAAAGTTTAAAAAGAGCTGAGCCTTTTCAGTTTAAGCAAAAGAAGATTAAGAGGAGACATAATTGAAGTGTTTAAAATTATGGGAATTAGTAAAGTGGATCAAGGATTTTATGTTAAAATTAGTTCAATTAGAATATGGAGACACAGTTGGAAACTTGTTTAGGGTAAATTTCACACAAACAGGAAGTTTTTCTTCATGCAGAGATCCATAGACACATGGAATAATCTACCAAATAGTGTGGTAGAAGTAGGGCTTTAGAGATTTTCAAAACTAGACTTGATATTTTTTTTAAAAGAATTAAGTGGATAGGACTGGTGAGCTTTATTGGACTGAACGGCCTGCTTTCGTCTAAATTGTGCTAATGTTCTAATATTTCCAGTTCACAAATCATTAGACAGAGGTGATTGTGGTGGTACAGATTAGTGAGACCTATCTATGGCTTAAATACAGTGTGTAACATATAAATCTGTGTTATGATATATGCACCCCATTAAAAATAAAACTTCTCTTTAGATAATTTTTTTCCAGCATTGTCTTTACCATTTTTGGAGTTTATGAAGTACATTGTACTGATTACGGATTCAAATATTTGCCATAATTCATCTCTGGAATCATGTATATAATGCTTTTTGTCTGTTTTTATTTTTGCATTGTCACACACGTGCACATGGAAGGCAGGTGAAGGGCTCAAAAAAGGGATAATTCCATGCCAGAACGGAGGGTGGCAGGGTGCAATAATACTCCCTCTTTTTCATCGGTAGACCGACCATGGGAAATTTTGCCTGGACTCTGACGTCACTTCCTGTTCCAGGACCGATGTCATCATTTCCCCTGCCCAGCTTTAAAACCGCCATCTTTGCCTGTTATTTTTGTTCTATTTGTTGGACTGAAGTCTGTTGAGACCTGTTCTGTGGAACCAACCTTTCAATTTTGGCAGCCTAATTCAAGTACATGGGCGGCTGCCCCCAAACCTCTTCCTTGTGTCTGTCTAATCTTTTTACAGCATATTGTCGTTATGTTTTTATTACAACATTTTGGGGTTCTGTAGCTGTGATGCTACTTCTGGTTGCCAGAGGTGAAGTTTGCATTATATATCGGCATCACTGCCTCTCTAACATCCGTGTTAATAATAACAAAACATGTTCATGTTCAAGTTTTTGTTTCAAATTCTTGTTTACCCTGTCAAGACTTTGAGCCTGAGTTACCATTTTGGGTGCTGGCAACAGTCCAATAAATTTCCCAGTTTCAAATTTGGTTTCTTTTAAAGGTTTATTTTTATTTCCTGGACCTTCTATATTTAGACTGCTTGATCTGCTAATACTGGCAATACAATAATCGTGCAAATGCTCATGTATGAATCACATTTGTGTTTTTATTTTACTTGTACTGGCTAGTAATAAAATAGTTTGTTTGGTCATTCAAGTGGGATTATGTTTGGGTTTCATGAAAAGCCTCAGTAGAGGAATTACTGGCCTAGACTACAGACAGTGGTTTACTGAATAGGTCATACTTATTATTTTGGAATTTACATTTCAGCATAAAAATTAGTGGCTGAGGCAGAATGATATATTGTAGTATCTTCCAACGGGACTGGACATGAGACAATGTCAGTTTTATGGTAATAACAATTTGTGAGAAAAGGCTATTTTTTTGGTGTTTTAAAATGTTAATATTATGATTCTGAACGTAATGTACAGTACTTAAATATCTGTAGGCCAGGTCAGGTTGTGGATCCCACCACATGACGAAATAGCTCGGGATCCCAGTTGGCAATCCCCTAGGCAAGCACGCAGTCCAGTCCCATCCTCTGGAAATGACTCTCTATCTGCTGCAGCTAGGTGTTACGTGGGCATCCCTTGGCCTGGTCCAGTCACTTGGATCCTCAACAATGAGGATACTGCAAGCTGGAAAACCCTTGGGGAACTGTTATAACTGACGCTCCCACACAATGCAAGTAAAGTGCCTCATTCGGGACTCCATGAGCAACCGCTCATTCTACACAAAGTCAAACCAGTGGTACCCAAGGATTATCACACAGTAGATAGTAGAGTAGTAGAGACACACTATGAAAGAATTCCAGTCTTTGTCTCATATAGCAAGACAGGAAGTAAACCTCTCGACAAGGTCAACACTCTCTCCGCAGACACACTGCTGATGGCTATGCCTAAGAGGTCACTAAAGGCCTGGATCTTGGCTTTTATCAGGACACTCACAAGCCCAGACACTCAGACTCCTCGTTCAGTCTCTCGAGAGTCCTGATCAGAGCCTCCATTGACTCTGCGAAGATCACAGCATCGTTAGCAAAGTTAAGATCAGTCAATCTTTCTTCACCAAAGGATGCCCCACAGCCGCTGGACCCCATGACCTTGCCCAACACCCAGTCCATACAAGCATTGAACAGAATTGGAGCAAAAACACACTCCTGACGAACCCCAAAATCAAGTGGAAAAAACACAGAGGTCCTGCCTCCACTCTGGACAGCACTTACAGTACCTGTGTACAGGCTGTCCATGATATCCAGCAACCTCGAGGGGATCCTGCAAACCCTCTGGATGTCCCACAGGGCAGCTTAATCAACTGAGTCGAACGCTTTACGAAAATTAACAAAGGCTGCAAAGAAACTCTGCCGATATTCGCGTTTGCACTCTATAAGAACCCTCAGTGTCAAGATGCGGTCGATGATAGACTTCTTAGGCATAAAACCAGACTGCTCTGGACGCTGGGTGGTGAGCAAGTGATCACGAATCCTATTGAAGACGACCCTAGCAAGAACCTTACCCGGCACTGAGAGCAGCCTGCAGTTGCCACAAAACAGGATAGGGATGACAAGTCCCGTCTTCCAGTCAGTTGGGATGACGCCAGTCTCCCAAGTGGAAGCAAAGATTGCTTGCAATACCAGGAGGAGAGCCTTACCACCAGCCTGGAGAAGTTCACCCCGGATACCACAGATACCTGTAGCCTTGCCTCCCCTCAGCTAGTTCACCACCTGTGCAATCTCAGTAAGATTTGGTGGTTCACAGCTAATTGAAGGATCAGCCTCAAGATCTGTAGCAGTTCTAAATAATTGTTTTTCTACTTTTGCATTGTCGGTTTAATGTATGCCACTCTCAGATTTCCCATGCTGTATAAAATAGGAGTCTGAGCCTTTAAACACATTTGCCCCACCCACAGCTGGCAGGTTGGGTGCTTTGAGGACTTTAGATTTCCCGCTAGTATTGATTTGCAATGGAAAGCACACATAACAATTTAAAATGCTGATGGTATAGAAAAAAAGTGCTGTAGATACTTACTTCAGGGCCAGAATAATTTAGATCAGCTGGTGATATAAGAGTTTGGCTATAAAAAAGCACCTTAAAGTGTCAGTCTTTGCATATTTGTTTAGTTTTGGTTACTGTCAGGGCAGAACTGTTTATTTAATTCACGGGTGACATTCGCTAGTATGACAGCATTCATCTACCATTCAAACAGTAATTTCGTTCAACATTTACATGGATATAATAATTTATCTGCAATTTATGACTTTGGTATGCATTTTTGACCCATTGAAACCCCTAAGCCCAAATTTTCTTAGCATAAGCATAAATTGATACACTTCATCGAAGTTCAATGGCATTGCAATGCAGACTTTGCAATTCAATACTCTCACGATACAATGCATCCAAACAAAATTATACATAATATATATTATTTTTGGAAAAAATAAAAAATGATTAGCTTTAAAACAGTAAAATGCACAAAACAGATTTAAAAATTGAAACTGTACAATTTTTTGATCCCCCCCAAACAACTTTTATTCAGGTTTATGGCTGTGAGATTGAATTTGAAACAAAACCTGTCAGTTTTGCTCATTCTGCACATTTCACTGGCACCTTTAAAACATTTCAGGAATTAACAAAATTTTCTAAAATGACAAATCTATATATACCCAATACGATCTGTGAAAATCAGGAAACTGTGTGCCAAAGTCAAACATTGGCATGTAGCTTCAAACCTAGCATGCACTCTTTTGATTTTCCGAGGGTCATTGTGTATCAAAGCTGTGTGAACAACATTGCTAGAAATTTGAAAATTTTAAACTGAAAATATGTGTCCTAGTTGTTAAATGTGGCAGATACATAAGGAACCGGATGTGCACATAACTCCAGGTTAGGTCAGGTCAGGTTGGGGAGTATTAGACTGTGTCACACATGTGCGATTAGGAGGTAGTCAGAGAGCCTAAAGGTGAGTGAAACATCGCGAGATAAGGGGTTGTCACGTGGTGCTTACCTGAACTCTTTTTGCCAACAGAAACCAAGATGGGAAATAATAAATCAACTTTCGGGTTTTCAAGATGGCCGCGATGACGTCACTTCCGGCCATCCCTGATGACATCACTTCCGGCCAACCCTGATGACGTCCCTTCCTGTTAAAGCTTCCAGACTGCCAACCACTTCCTATCACATGTTTTGTCATTTAGATATAAACGCAATTTTGTCTGAATCATTCATTCACTGTATTTCAAGACTTTGAATCATCATTTTTGCTTATTGTCTCGACGACAATATACGGGGATGGTCCCCAAACCTTTATTTTTGTCTGAAGAACTTTATTTAAATCACAACTGGTACAGTGTGCTTCCATACCCAGCACACGATGAAACAGCTTGGGATCCTGGTTGCCAACTCCCCAGGGATACATGTGGTCCAGTCCCACCCCTTGGAAATCAACATCTATCTGCCGCAGCCAGATGGGTGTCCCCTTGACCAGGTCCCACCACTTGTGTCCTAAACAATGAGCACCCTATGAGCAAGATCACTCTCAGGGAATCATGCCACATGGCCGTAGTGCTATAACTGATGCTCTCTCACAATGCAGGTAATGTGCCTTTTCAGGACTTCATGAGCAACCGCTCATTCAACATAAAGTCATACCAGCAGTACCCAAGGATTCTCTAAAGAGACCACAGTACTAAAGGAGTCCAGTCTTCATCTCAGGTCACAGGATAGTGTCCATGTCTTGCAACCATATAGCAAGACATGAAGTACAAGGACTCTAAAGACTTGGACCTTTACCCTTTTGCAACAATACCGGGAGTACCACACACCCCCCTTTCCAGAGACCTCATGACCCATGTAACTCCTAATGTTTATAATTAACTCTCATTTTTGTATTATTATTTCATAATGTTAAAAAAATATGCCGCATAAAAGGCTGCCTTGACCAAAGTGCTGCCTTAAGTGATTTTCTTGATTTCTCACCTCATGTGCTGGCCCTGTTGGTATGTGTTGTATATAAAATAGGAAATCTTTGTTTATGGTGTTTATTTTGTCACAGTATGTTGATGTTTGTTATTCTTCTTTAATGTCATTGTCTTTATTATAGGTTTTCACTTTTATGGAGTATTGTTGGTGTGTGATTAATTGGCTAATGGCAGGATTAGATACTGGAGAATTTGCTGTTGAGCGGGTCAGGAAAACCTCATTTAAATAGTAGTAACCACCAAATTTTCAGGTATCACCCCATATTTACCTTATTGTTTCAGCTTGAGTTTATTTGATGTAGTTTTTGTGTGTAGGTTTTTGAAGCACTACTGTTTCTCTTTAGAAACAATAAAATATCAGCAGTATCAAACTATTCAATCTTTTATCCATTGGCTCCTACCTGGCCAGTGGGGCTGCTTAGGAAATTAAAGTAACCATCAATTGCTTTGAGGAAGAAGAGGAAGTCTTTGTCCTGGTAGCTGAACCTCCTCCCAAACACCACCGAGCAAATTACATTGGCCACAGCATTAAACATGATGAATTTGGGATTAAAAGGTAAGTCTGTAAAAAAAAAAAAGTTAACAGTTTGTCAAGCTATCTGGTCTCTTAAGGTTAACAGTGGCAGCAAATGGTAATAGGGAGAGAAAGACAATCAGCAGTCTTACCTTCCTTCTCAAGAAAGGCTTCCTGCAAAAATGTTGTCTCTTCTTGGATCCGTTCTTCAATGCTTCTCCGCCCCATTCCAAAATTCTTCAGCGTTGTGAGAGAAAAACGACGAACTTGCTTCCACTGTTCTCCATTGCTGCCAACTACTCCTTTGGTAGTAGGATGAAAGTATAAAAATGAAGAACAAAGGTGAATGTGACTGTCTGTTTTCAAGGAAGAAGGATCTGGTTATATGAGCTGCAAAGACAAGGAATCTCAGGTATTCCCTATAGTTTCTGCAAGTTCAAGAGTTGAATATTGCCTCTGATCATAAGCCAGGAAGCATCAACAATTGATTTTTAAAGTTGACACTGAAGTCTCATGCAATGTTATTATACAGTAGTTTTGCCTTTTGATATTACTTTTTAATTCTATATTTTTTTGACAGTACTTGGAAATTGAGTTTAGTTTTAGTTTTCCTTCATCGTGTACGTATTTTCAGTTTTAGTTTAGTTTTTATTTCAAAAAGATATTTCTATTTTATTTATATCTATACTAATAAAAGGCAAAGCCCTCACTGACTGACTGACTCACTCACTGACTCACTCACTCACTCACTCACTCACTCACTCACTCATCACTAATTCTCCAACTTCCCGTGTAGGTAGAAGGCTGAAATTTGGCAGGCTTATTCCTTACAGCTTACTTTGTTACATATTGCACGGCCATATCAGGCTCACTCTTGATATCCGGAGGAGCATTGTGTCTTATGTATTGAATGACTGGGACAGGTTCAAGGTATGGACTGATGACGGTACAGGAGATAATTATACTACACAGGAGCACTATAAGAGTGAAATGCTTAAGTGTACTGAAATGGCCAAATATTTTACACCTTTGGACAACCGCCAATGCCTCTTAAACATCTTAGATTCACAGGTGACGATTTCAGTAGTGGACACTTTGATGTTTAGAAATGTTTAAACTCTCAAAAGCTGGATGTGAAGTTATCAATGAAACTGGTTGTATACTTACAACGCTTGACAGATGCCGAATGTCTCTTCAACACAAGTCCTACAAATGCTGTCGTAATTGAAGCAAACCATGAAACTCAAACCGATTACGACAGCAGCAATCCAAGCTGTGAGATTTGAAACAAGATTACTGTTCACATGGCCAACTGTACGTTGCATGCTCAAGAATAAGCTCAGCGCACAGCTACAGCTTGGTCATATTACAACTGGAGGGCCGAACTGACAATGTGGCATACAAAGAGATCCTTAACAAATAATTATTGGTATATTTTCCGTCAGTTTTAAAAAGGTTTAATTGTCTTCTTAATAAAAATTTTAAGGCAGTACTTCGCCGCTGTGAAGCGCAGGGATTTTGCTATATCTATAATAATAAAAGGCAAAGCCCTCACTCACTGACTGACTGACTGACTGACTGACTCATCACTAATTCTCCAACTTCCCATGTAGGTAGAAAGCTGAAATTTGGCAGGCTCATTCCTTACAGCTTACTTACAAAAGTTAAGCAGGTTTCATTTCAAAATTCTACACGTAACGGTCGATAACGGTCGACAACGTCCGCCATGTTGAACTTTCTTATTTATGGCACCATCTTCACGAAATTTAGTAGGCGGCTTCCCTGTGCTAACCGAAACCGATGTACGTACTTATTTCGGTGGTATGATGCCACTGTCGGCCACCATATTGAACTTTTCAACAGTCTTTGTTACTTATGGGCCCATCTTCAAGAAATTTGGTACATGGGTTCCCAACGCTAACTGAATCCTACTTACGTACATATATACGTCCATAGCCTGCAGCTTGGTCACCATGTGAGGTGGCGTTGGGTCCCCCATCCCAACGCCTCCCACGTTGTTGGCTGCCTGCCTATATAAGGCCGTCTGTCGCTCCAGTCTCTACATTCCCTTCCTTGCTTCGCCACGGGATTCACGTCTCCCTGCTGATAACTACAGCCTTTTTGTTTAATCCATGGCTTCTCCGCTGTTTTATTGTTTGTTAAACATCTTAAACATCTTACATTCACACACATTTCAGTAGTGGACACTTTGATGTTTATGAATGTTTAAACTCTCAAAAGCTGGATGTGAAGTTATCGATGAAACCGGTTGTAAGCTTACAATGCTTGACAGATGCCGAATGTCACTTCAACACAAGTCCTGCAAATACTGTCGTAATTGAAACAAACCATGAACCTCAAACTGATTATGACAGCAGCAATCCAAGCTGTGAGATTTGAGACAAGATTACTGTTCACATGGCCAACTGTAAGTTGCATGCTCAAGAGTAAGCTCAGCGCACAGCTTGGTCATGTTACAACCGGAGGGCCGAACTGACAACATGGTATACAAAGAGATCCTTAACAAATAATTATTGGCATATTTTCCCTCAGTTTAAAAAGGTTAAATTTTCTTCTTAATAAAAATTTTAATGCAGTACTTCGCCGCTGCGAAGCGCGGGTATTTTGCTAGTATATATATATATGTATATTTATCTGTATGTATGTATGTGTATATGTATATATGTTTATATGTGTGTGTGTCTGTGTGTGTGTATATATATATATGACAGCAACACTCATAACAGTGACAAAACAATTACATTGACAATCATGTTACGTTATTTTTAAAATTTTTCCTTTTCTTTTTCTTAACTTCTTTAACACACTACTTCTCCGCTGCGAAGCGCGGGTATTTTGCTAGTTAATAATATATTGAACAATTATTGTAAAAGTAAAGTTGAATAAATCGGGCTCTGCAGCTGCATGAATGAAAAAATTGAGTATGTGTTCAGGTAAAGTACCACATCCGGTTGATGGATTTGGCCCAAAAGTTAATACAGATCTACAATTCTAGTTTAACAACCACATGCCAAATTTCATTCATCTATCTAGTTGTGTTTTTGAGATATCTTGTTTATACACACACACACACACACACACACACGCACACAGACATAATTCAAAAAAATGATATGTACGGACTCGGTAAGTTCTAAAACGTCAAGATTCATCAAAATGTCGAGGTCGAATTTTTTTCATAATTAGTATAAGTTCTCTATACTTTGTATACTTCAAGTTCAAAGTGGCAGGTGAATTGCTGTCAACAAGAAAAAAAGGCTCCTGAGAAATAAACTGAAACGTTACTCACTCGTGATTGTTTTGACCATATGGTAAAATTTTTGTTGAGCAGCACATTCCGATTTCAGGTGTTTGAATTACATCTTGATATACAACAAATGCAAAGAAAGGCGGCACGTAAATCGCTTTCTATTCCACAATAGATAGTTTTACATGCGTGTTCAGCTTCTTCTGTCACTGCAAATGCTGTATGAAAACCCACCCTCTGTCACCAGCCACCAATCACTGGATGAATATGTGCAGGTGGCATGTGGTGGATGGCTTTCAGTTTTACAGTTAAATGTTAAAACGGTTAAAAACTAACAGCAAGAAAATTAATAAAAAAAAAACAAAAACTAAAATTATGTTTAGCAAAATATTTTATTTTAGTTAGTCTTTCCAGCTACTTTAATAGTTTCATTTAATTTTAGTTTTTCATTTCAGTTTTTTAAATTATTTTATTTCAGTATATGAAAATGTTTTTTTAATAATAGTTTCAGTTTTGATTTTAATTTTCGTTAACTATAATAACCTAGGTCTCATGCGCATTGTGCCATTAAAATACATGCATCACAGTTTAACTTACCATATCCTTCAGTTGACTTCTGGAGCACAGGATAGATATATCTACCACTGAATTCTTCTCCTTGGGTCAACAGGGCATCTTTGAGGGTGCTATAGCTGCTAAGCACCACAGCAGGCTTGGGGCCCAGCCACACAGTAAACACAGATCCATATGTCTTACTGAGCTGGTGAAAAAAAAAAACACAAACAGAGCCTGGTTAGGTTTTCCAACAAAAAAAAACTGCCCAAGCTTCTCTAGTTGATTAGGATAACAAGTTCAGTTTTCCAAGAAGAGAAGCTGATTGAGATCCCAGAATGCAAACCTACCTGTGAGACAGTCTGTAGTAAACAAACAAAACATGTCATCAGACACAGATACAGAGATAATCAGGGGTGTGAGAATAGAAACAAAGTGAACCTCCAAACCATAGACACTCTTCTGTGGACAACAGCTTGACAAATGGCAGAATCTGAAGTTGCCTGAGTGATAGAAATAAGTGTTCTCTGTCTGCAAACACTGCAACTCCACACACAACTACATCTTTCACCACCTCTTCAATGCATACACTGAATACAGCACTGAATACACTAAATTCATACACTGAATACAGCTTTGAATACAGAACTTTTTCCATGTTTCACAAAACTTCAAAACAAATTTGCTCCTGAAGCTGCAAGATATTGGTAAGGATCTCTCCAAACTAGAATATTTTGGTTTGACTTTATTAACATTCAGCTAATGACTGAATCATTCTCGTTACTCACTATTGAGTTAAAACAGCAGTCTGAGTCCATTTTACTTTTAAATTTTCTTCCCAGGTTTTATCTTTTAGAGCAAAGTTTAGCAAAATGTTCAATTCTAAGGGGCCTCATAAAGTTGTTTTACTCCAGGTTGCCCCACTGCGGTGAGGCTCTGGCAGTTCCCCATGTAATCTGCACATCCTTCTTGAGTGAATATGACAAGTTTCTCCCTGTAAAAGAGCCGAGCAGGCACCGAGTTGTCCAAAATTCATAGTCACTTTTGTTAAATGGTTGCTTTGTATTCCCTCATTATTTCTGAGGATCTGTAGTTCTGTAGGTCTCCCTAGACAGGTTTATACAGTAAGAAATATTGTATTTGGTACAGTATATGCACAAGCAGCCAATAACTAAATCAGTCTGTTTATTAATTATGCTAAACTGGTCCCCTCTTGGATGCCTGAAGCCAGAGGTGTAGCAACCAGACAGGCAAAGCAGGCAAAGAACACCCACTATGGTGTACATTTATGTAAATAAATATTTACATAGATATTTATTGCAATAACCATTTTGCAGGAACTACCACCCCCTGAAGCATCAACACACTATAACAGCACAGTTTGAACCCCACCTTCTCCAAATGGGGCCCCAATCTCCATTATGAGAGTGTCTGTGATGAACGTTAGTTTTTTAGTAATGTTAAATGCAATTAGGTGGCATGGTGGTACAGTGGTAGCGCTGCTGCCTCACAGTAAGGAGGCCTGGGATCACTTCCCGGGTCCTCCCTGTGTGGAATTTGCATGTTTTCTCCATGTCTGCGTGGGTGCTCCAGTTTCCTCCCACAGTCCAAAGACATGCAGGTTGTGCATTGGCGATCCTAAATTGTCCTTGGGGTGTGTGTGTGTGTGCCCTGAATAGGGTTGGCACCCTGCCTGGGATTTGTTCCTGCCTTGTGCACTGTGCTGGCTGGGATTGACTCAAATGACCCTGTGTTAGGATATAGCGGGTTGGAAACTGACTGACTAAATGCATTTACCACCATTTTCATAAATAGTAAATGTCTCGAGCAAAAAGAAGAAAAAAAAAACAACAGTAGGAAAGGATGGTGGTAAGTAGTTGAGAATATGTAATTTTGATTAAGTTTGGGCATTATTAATTAGAGGAAGTTAGAACTGAACTATAGGATTAGAATGACCATCTCACATATTCTGAATGAACTGATGGAGTGTTTTACAGCAACAAAGATGAATAACTAGTATATCTTTTCTAAAGCAAAAGAGTAACAAATCCATTAGTAAAATGGAAATTACAGAAGGAATAAAAGCTGATATCTGACTAGGAGAAGAAACCAACAGCCTAAAGTCGATCCTCTAGCCAGTGGCTTGAATGCAAGCATTTCACAGAGAATCAGCTAAACCCTGAAGACACAGCTGAAGACTCCTAGATAAGTATGACACCTGGTCACAGACTAAAAAAAAAAAATAATAATGTATATAATTTGACAGAATTAGTATTCGCCTTCCCTCCCAAATTTTATATTATATATATATATAGCCAACCAACCTCAAACTTTACCTGGAAGGTAACCACCTAAATAATCAGACTGTGATTAAGAACTAAGAATGTGATACTGTACTCCGATCTTCACCCTGCCAACTAAGCAAACCAGCCACGGTGGCACAACGTAAGAGGCTTTGCCTCAGATGTCTGAAGTTCGATCCAAATATGGGGATGCAAAAGTGCGCATACCTGACAAGCCCCAATAAGGGTAGAATATGTGTTGTGTACTTTTTGTATTATTTGACAGATACTGTATTAGTTATCTATGAGTTGCTTATTGCAACAGAGGGGACGTGGTGGATGTTTGCAGACTAGCCAACCAACCACAAGCATTACCTGGTAGGTAACCACCTAAATAATCAGACTGAGATTCACAACTAAGAACCCAATCTTCACCCTGTCAAATAAACAAACCAGCCACCGTGGCGCAACATTAGAGACTTCACCTCAGGTGTTGTCCAAGGTTTGATCCCCATAAGGGGATACAAAAGTGTGCCCACTTGACGAGCACCAATAAGGGAGAAACACAAGTCATTTACACTTTGCATTATTTGGCAGATACTGTATTATTTATACTGTATATACAGTGCATCCGGAAAGTATTCACAGCGCATCATTTTTTCCACATTTTGTTATGTTACAGCCTTATTCCAAAATGGATTAAATTCATTTTTTCCCTCAGAATTCTACACACAACACCCCATAATGACAACGTGAAAAAAGTTTACTTGAGATGTTTCTGCAGCTTAATTGGAGTCCACCTGTGGTAAATTCAGTTGATTGGACATGATTTGGAAAGGCACACACCGGTCTATATAAGGTCCCACAGTTGACAGTTCATGTCAGAGCACAAACCAAGCATGAAGTCAAAGGAATTGTATGTAGACCTCCGAGACAGGACTGTCTCGAGGCACAAATCTGGGGAAGGTTACAGAAAAATTTCTGCTACTTTGAAGGTCCCAATGAGCACAGTGGCCTCCATCATCCGTAAGTGGAAGAAGTTCGAAACCAGTAGGATTCTTCCTAGAGCTGGCCGGCCATCTAAACTGAGCGATCGGGGGAGAAGGGCCTTAGTCAGGGAGGTGACCAAGAACCCGATGGTCACTCTGTCAGAGCTCCAGAGGTCCTCTGTGGAGAGAGGAGAACCTTCCAGAAGGACAACCATCTCTGCAGCAATCCACCAATCAGGCCTGTATGGTAGAGTGGCCAGATGGAAGCCACTCCTTAGTAAAAGGCACGTGGCAGCCCACCTGGAGTTTGCCAAAAGGCACCTGAAGGACTCTCAGACCATGAGAAACAAAATTCTCTGGTTTGATGAGACGAAGATTGAACTCTTTGGTGTGAATGCCAGGCGTCACATTTGGAGGAAACCAGGCACCGCTCATCACCAGGCCAATACCATCCCTACAGTGAAGCATGGTGGTGGCAGCATCATGCTATAGGGATGTTTTTCAGTGGTAGGAACTGGGAGACTAGTTGGGATAAAGGGAAAGATGACTGCAGCAACGTACAGAGACATCCTGGATGAAAACCTGCTCCAGAGTGCTCTTGACCTCAGACTGGGGCGACGGTTCATCTTTCAGCAGGACAACGACCCTAAGCACACAGCCAAGATATCAAAGGAGTGGCTTCAGGACAACTCTGTGAATGTCCTTGAGTGGCCCAGACTTGAATCCGATCAAACATCTCTAGAGAGATCTTAAAATGGATGTGCACCGATGCTTCCCATCCTACCTGATGGAGCTTGAGAGGTGCTGCAAAGAGGAATGGGCGAAACTGGCCAAGGATAGGTGTGCCAAGCTTGTGGCATCATATTCAAAAAGACTTGAGGCTGTAATTGCTGCCAAAGGTGCATCGACAAAGTATTGAGCAAAGGCTGTGAATACTTATGTACATTTGATTTTTCATTTTTTTTATTTTTAATAAATTTGCAAAAACCTCAAGTAAACTTATTTCATGTTGTCATTATGGGGTGTTGTGTGTAGAATTCTGAGGAAAAAATGAATTTATTCCATTTTAGAATAAGGCTGTAACATAACAAAATGTGGAAAAAGTGATGCGCTGTGAATACTTTCCGGATGCACTGTATGTGCCTCCATGCTGGAAGGATCGGGGGAGCAAGCATAGTGAGAGCATTAATTCCCCCGGAATGCTGGATGGCAGTCCCCATGGGTCGCAGCGGTGCCTTGGACTCCAACAGGGTTTCATGAGAGTTGGAGTTGCATACAGCCCTGTTGGGATCCAGGGGCGCCACCAGTGGGTTGTTCTTTCACCACACCCGGAAGTAGGTCATCAAGCACCTGGAGCACTTTCCAGGTAATGTATAAAAGGAGCCAGCAGACACTACTCAAGAAGCCAGAGTCAGGAGGAGGGAGACGAAGCAGCCCTATGGGCCCTACAGAGCCCTATTTAGCAGCACTTTTGCCACACCCGGAAGTGCTGCGAAGAACCTCCTTGGGCACCTGGACTCCTTCCGGGTCCCCTATAAAAGGAGCCAGTTACCACCACTCAATGGCCAGAGTTGGGAGGAAGTGGACAAAGCTCTTGAGGACGAGTGGAGGTGGAAGGACTTGTGGCAAACTGTGAAATGGGCTTGTGCTGGACTGTGTTTTGAACAAATAAACTGTGTGTTGTGTGGCAAAGTCTTGTCTTGCCTGTCTGTGTTGGGGATAGGGTGAATGTACATGTCCTGGGCGTCGCAATAGCAACAAAAAATTGTTTTTGGTAATCATCAGAGACCACAACACACTTTTCTAAATCAGTTTTTCAAGCTGATTTCAGGTCTGCTTTCAGTCTTTTCCAGTCACGTCGACTTTTTGTAGTTATGAGTATTGTTAGTTTACAGTGTACTTGCAAGTAGCTTTTACTAAAACATAAGCACCAATGAAGTAAATGTTTCACTGTCTTCAGTGTGAAGTCATATTGTGGCATAGATATACTGAATGGTGTCAGTCAGCTATCACTTTTTCTTCAAAAACGAGTAGGATTTTGTGTACACTGTGTCTGGATTGTCGCAGTACACCATCTAGCAGTAGTCGACCATCATACTCTCATTTCAGAAACCTTGGTAGCAACGCTCCATTAACTGAACGTCCTGGTAAAAAACATTCCCCTTGCTCATCACTCATCATACCAAGATTTTCTGGAAAGAACTCTAGATGTGGGTGCAAGAAATATATTTTCAATGAATCAAGCAGATTCTGAACTCACCCTTGTATGCAGGAGACTTATGACTCCCCAGAAAGTTTTCACAGAGCCACTTGAATGCCTTCCAAGTTTCTAGCTCAGCTGCTGAGAGAGATTGTTTAAAACCATCATGCTGCAAAACAGGCCTGATCTGTGGACCTATAAATATCCATTCCTACAGATCACATGTGAAGCAGAAGGTTTATCCCACTCACCAAGTTTAGAGCCAAAGTACAATTTGTATATTATCTTAAGACCTGTGGTAATTGGGCAATGTTGCGTTTTTTTGTGAATGAACCACATACATTACAAAAACTATCTGGAGGATTAGTACAATTTCTAGGCATGAGAACAACTAAAATCAATCACAGTTAATTCCATCTGCAACATAAAAATACAGACAACTGTCGTTAAATCTTGTAATACGCTTTAGCTAATTATAACAAATATCATGTAAAATATACTGTAATTAGCTTCATCACAAAAACTAGACGTGCTAGAGAAAAACTAAACACAGACTTGAAATCAGCATAAAAACCATTACAAAATCCACATCAAATTATCTCTGATGAAAACCAACCAATCAACCATTAAACCAACTTGCGTTAATATTATACTACGATAATTCAACTTTAATAGAGCATAATAAAATGTCAATTACAAATGTGAGAGTCAATATTCTACTGAAGGCGGCTCTGGACTGGGTCCACTTTGTTAAATTTAACTGCTCTCATCTGAATCTCGTAAAGGAATAATAAAGACAGCTTAGAGAATATATATATAAGTCATACATGATGCAGCTCGGTGGATGATAGAATAACAGATGTGCTGTATTTCTCCAATAATTTGACAAGACAAAATATATCGCTTCTAAACGTTCACCTTTGCACACAAAACTAGAATATTCACTTTATAAATCAATTGTACTTTTTTAATCATTGTAGGGCAGTGTTCTGTTAGCTTTCCCTGAGGTCAAATTCTATAAGGTAGAAACAAAAATACTTAACTCTGCTTTTATTAGCTCTCACATGACAATGTTCAGAAAGACTTTGGCATCACTCCATTCAGTCCACCAGGCACGGGGCGCTCCCATCACCCCTCGCAGGCCAAAGAATTATTGCAATTTCTTAAGCATACACCATGTGGATATTGTTGGCACAATATGTAACATGTGGTTTCAAAATATTACTTGTGCCCTTAAAATTCTGTACACAGAAGATTTAAAAGAAAACACTTTTTGGGTTCCATACAAGATTACTTAAGAACAGGAAAAAAAGTGCTTACCTCAACATACTCCTCTAAATTTGAAGGCAAATTATTGAAAGCAAAGATTTCTTTAGGTGCTGGCAGGCACACAAGGGACTGCATCATATATGAATCAGCTTTGCATTTAACAAATCTGAACATTGTTCAGATATGACAGTGGATAAATGAACTTTAACTTTCTATGTCATATAGCGAATGGGAAGTATGGGAACAAATGACCAGTGGAAGATGTGCTCTGGCACCTTTTTTTACTGATATATGGCATTCTATGGGCTGTATCTGAGCAATGATGAACTATAACCTAAGTTAACAATACACCCGATAGGTTTCTTTTATGAATTTATAATATACTGGTCAAAAAAACTCTGCCAGGCCTCGTGTGACCCGAGTCTATTCCTGGATGACAAAGGCATTGAGCCAATGACTGTCATGCACGTCCCCCAGCTCTCCTGGTGTAATGGCTCATCTCCTGGTACCTCCTCCATGCTCTTGAGACCTTCTTGTGACAGCACGAATGGATGGAGGAGCTGGACTACCTGTGCAACCTAGAACTAGAGAAGAATCACTCAGGAACAATAAGGACAGAGCAGAGGTCTGTGGCCACCACCTTAAAAACCATTCCCTTTTGGAGGGTTACCTTGCTGTTGTCACTTTCATTTGCACCAAAGCAGGTGAAGTTGATTCACAATGGCTTATACTTCCTAACTGGACAGATTAGTATCCCTGAAGCTTAGCTGACTTGGTGTTAGACTGTGAAATTAAGTTCCATTCATTTTTTGAGCAGTGTAATTTGATGTAGTTTGGACTCTGTAAAGTAAGTAATAAGGACTTGGTGGAAAATGTAACAAAGTAAAAAGTATGAACGAAAAATGTATTAGGGTATAAGTAGCCCTAAATGAAATTTACTCAAGTCAATTACAAATGTCTATAAAATGTACTTAAGTAGTTACACTTTATTATTTTACACCTCTGCTTACTAACCATCCAACCCCAACATTTCCCACTGTTTTAACAGTAAATCTGTTTCCTCAAAGCTAACACAAATATCCATCCATTCATTATCCAACCCGCCAACATAGGGCGCAAGGCAGGAAACAAACCCCGGGCAGGGCACCAGCCCACCGCAGGGAACACACATCCGTACAAACACCAAGCACACACTAGGGACAATTTCGGATCGCCAATTTACCTAATCTGCATGTCTTTGGGCTGTGGGAGGAAACCAGAGCACCCACAGGAAACCAACGCAGACAACATGCAAACTCCACGCAGAGAGGACCCGGGAAGCGAATCCAAGTCTCCTAACTGCGAGGCAGCAGCGCTACCACTGTGCAATTGATCGATCGATCGATCGATCGATAGATAGATAGATGTGAAAGGCACTATATAACAGATAGATATGCAAAATATGCACAGTATACATTTCAAATTACAACATGGCGTCGACTAGTGTGGTTGGCCGTCTGCTTGTCTTGCTAATCTATGTTTTATCTTTGTTTTTATATATTTGTTTATCTCAACAGCCACTGTCCTATAATCGTGATTCTTTACTTAACATATTTTCTGGCTTGCTTTCCTCTCAATTTTCATCTCCTGATGGGATATTATGTGAACCTCCACCTTTGTTTTATTCATCTGCTGACTTCTTCACCTGAACGCCGGTGTTCAACTGTATCAGTGAGCTGAATGCCTCTCGGAGACGCAAACGCACCCAATGCCGCCTTGGAAAAAGAGCCAGTATTACTGTTAAACAACGCCAACTCAAGTCCCAGAGCTTGCATTCCCGATACCTGCAAGTCGTCTATGACCCATCTACTCCTGCACAGGACTCCACGCCTGGTTCATTGGTGCTGGTGTGCTCTCGGGGGGTAAACTCTGCTAATCTTCGCACGCTCACCCGTACTCATCCCGCAGCGAGCTCTTCTACTTCTATCAAGGCTGCTCTCTTGAACATGAGATCAGTGTCTAATAAAACTTTATTCTGCAAGACTTTATTATCTCAAATAATCTGGATTTTTTTTTCATCACTGAAACCTGGATTGTAAATGGTGACTCTTCATGTTTTACTGACTTGGTACCATCAGGTTATTCATTTTTAAACTCTCCACAGCTGACTCGTCGTGGTTTCTTTCATTCTTTGTCAGTAAAATTGATACAATCCACTGTGGTATTGTTCCAACTGGCTATGAACTTCCTACTGTTAATCATGGCATTGTCTTGGAATCTTTTGATCTTGTCTTACTTTCACAGTTAAAAAGAACTATTGACACCCTTAAACCAGCTCTCAGTCCTATTGATATTGTACCACCACACCTCTGAGTGGAAGCCTTTGATGTTTTGGGTCCATCTTTACTAGCCAGTATCAATGGTTCTATTAGTGAGGGAGTTGTGCTCTCATTTTTTAAACATGCTGCGGTGAGTCCCTGTCTAAAAAGGCAGAATTAGATCCTAGAGTTTTAGCCAATTTTTACCCGATTTCTCAACTGCCATTTCTGGCTAAAATATTACAAATAATTATTTATAATCAATTGGTTGATCACCTTAACACCAGTAATTTATTTGAGATCTACCAATCTGGCTTTAGGCATTATCATGGTGTTGAGATGGCCCTCCTTAAAGTATTTAATGATATCTCTATTATTACTGACTCAGGTGGCGCTGCAGTCCTTGTCCTCCTTGACCTGTCCACTGACTGACACTATTGACAATGAGATATTGTTGCTGCGGCTTGAACATCTTGTTGGGCTTAAAGGGGCTGCTCTTAACTGGTTCAGGTCATATTTGACTGGTAGACACTTTTCAGTGACTTTAAATTCCTCTTTTTCGTCTACTGTTCCTCTTAAATGTGGTGTTCCTCAGGGATCCATTTTGGCTCCTATTTTGTTCTCTATATACCTTCACCCTGTTGGAGCTATTTTTAGGAAGTTTAACATTTCTTTTTACTGCTATGCTGATGATACACAGGTTTATATTCCCATCTGCAACTCTGCAATGAATCAACTGCACAACTGTCTTTCTGAACTAAGATCCTGGATGGCTAATAATTTTCTTTATCTGAATCAAAATAAAACATATATATATATACACATATATACATACACATACACATATACACACACACACACACACACATACATATATATTAGTGACGGGCAGCCATAGTCATCAGCCTGCCAGGTGGATGGAAGGACCGGAGAAGACAGTATCCACATGGCACTACCATCCTGGGCCATCCTCCTGGGTGGCTCTGGCACCACAGATTCCCGCAGGGCTCACAGGGAGTTGGAGTTTGGTACAGCCCTGTTGGGGTCCATGGAAGTGACCAGAGGGAGCTGCAGAGCTTTAACTTGAACTTCCGTCACAGCTGGGAGTGATTCTAGGTAAAGCTGATGAACCACATGGGGCTCTCCCAGGAGCTACTTAAAAAGAACTGCCTCACTCCATTCAAGGAGCCAGAGTCGGGAGGAGGAATATGAAGCTTGCTGGAGAGAGAGTGGAGGCGGAAGCACGGAGAGAGAGGCAAAGAGAAGGACTGTGAGCAGTGTCAGTCAGTCATTGTCCAAACCACTATATCTTAACACAGGGTCATGGGGGTTTGCTGGATCCAATCCCAGCCAGCACAGGGCGCAAGGCAGGAACAAACCCAGGGCAGGGTGCCAGCCCACCACAGGGCACATACACACACACCAAGCACACACTAAGGACAATTTAGGATCACCAATGCACATTTTGCTCGAGACATTTACTATTTATGAAAATGGTGGTAAATGCATTTAGTCAGTCAGTTTCCAACCCGCTATATCCTAACACAGGGTCATTTGAGTCAATCCCAGCCAGCACAGTGCACAAGGCAGGAACAAATCCCAGGCAGGGTGCCAACCCTATTCAGGGCACACACACACACACACCAAGGACAATTTAGGATCGCCAATGCACAACCTGCATGTCTTTGGACTGTGGGAGGAAACCGGAGCACCGGGAAGAAACCCACACAGACATGGGGAGAACATGCAAACTCCACACAGGGAGGACCCAGGAAGCGAACCCAGTTCTTACTGCAAAGCAGCAGTGCTACCACTGCGTCACCATGCTGTCCTGTGAGCAATGTACTTTACTGTTTTGTAAAGTTCTGTCCTCTGGGGAGCGAGGAAAAAGCACTCCCAAACTCTCAATAAAAGTGTGTTGTGTGCTACACTTGTGACTCTGACAGGCCGAGATCTCTTTTCTTCTAAGACACGATCATCCCGCATGCACGATCAAACGCGCGAGCTACTGCAAAACTCTGGCTGTGATCTAGTTAGCTTTCCAATTTATATATATATATTGTTCATGCTCTGTTGGATGGACAGGCTAGGATAAAGGATGAAGCTTGGCCAGAAGACCATAATGGGTGGCCATCATAAATCTCATGTAATGGAAAAAACCTAGTAACTGACATTTTTTTTCAAATATTTAGTTTTTTTAGTTTTTTGAGTTACTTGCTCTTTTCTTATGTTATAAGGTAGTGGTGATGGCCAAATATGTCTTAATTCGGGTCATTGCACAATGGAAGACGCTAATATATATACAGTATTTACATACTGCAAGTCAAAATTCTAGTAAATCCACTGCCCAATGAGGAAAGACCACCTACCAATGAAAATGATGGATTACGATGCATGATTTAAATGCTGCGACTGTGTGATTTAAATGGCAGGTGGTGTTGATTTAAAAAAAAAAAAATTGTACACGTGAAGCTGAGGAAAAATGAAATTTAGATATCGTTAATTATAGGGTTCGGAAGGACAGCCCAGTCGGGGTCTATTGGTACCTCCGTGTTGTGTGCCACTTCTGCCTGACCCGGGAGTCCTTCAGTTGCACTGTAACTACTCCCTGGTCCTCCATAAAAGAAGCTGCTCCTTCTAGGTAGTCAGTTAGAGTAGGGAGGAGATGGGCAAGGAGTACATGGGAGAAGTAAAGCATGTAAGGAGCAAGAATTCAATTTGTATATTGAGTTTACTGAGGAGAAGTCTATCAAATATACTGTATATGTACTAGCCATGCTACCTGTTGAAAACAGGTATTAGAACTATTTAAAAATATTTACTATCTCTTGTCAAACCTGCACTTTCAGCTACTTTCCTCAGTATATGCGTGTGTGTGAATGTTTCTTCACTGATGCTTCCTCTCTGAAGCACATTTCCATAAAGCCTGCTTCTCAGACTCTGTTATGTCTTTCGTAGCGGCTTTCTCGCATCCTGTCCACTTTTATACTTGCTGTCATTGAAGGTGACTCTCTGTATACCTCCCATGCCCATCACCAGACACACAGACTTTAGTATTTTATTCTATGGTATATGGCATAACATTTTTCTTCTTTGCTTAAATCATCTCTTATTCTCACAACTGCTTTGATGACAGTAGATTTCCTAAGTGATGCCAATAAATGACATTGGGAAGGAAAATTTGAGGAACAGCCTGTCTTACAAATACAAACCTGGACCCTCAAAATGAAAACTTGCTACTCATAAAAGTCCAAAATCCCTGAGAAAGAAAAGCCAACCCCTAAATTCTGAGCATGAGCTCAAACATGAGTAGCAGGTTTATACTGGTTTATTTTATTCTCCATAATTCGTTTCAGTCTATTAGGATTAGCATTATGTTTCATTCAGGAGTGTGTCCCTTGGGCCATTGCATGTCTTCTTTTCTAAAACCACATGATGCTTGTTCCTATGGTGGCAGTAGAAAAGCAGTTACATACCTTTGGGTATTAAATGCTGTTCAATGAACTGCAAGCTAGGTAGATTCCACTTTGCTCAATTTATTCAGTGATCACATGCTGTATAGCAGGGGTGCCCAATGCGTTGATCGCGATCGACCGGTAGATCGCAAAGGTAGTACAGGTAAATCGCGTTGCAGTCCAAAAAAAAAAAAATTTTAAACGTTAGTCACCTATATATCCTCCCTGTGGCATTTGCCGCTTGATTGACATACAGGGCGGCCAGGCCGAGATCTCTTTTCTTCTAAGACACTGGTCATCCCACACGCATGATCAAACGCGCAAGCTATTGCAAAACTCCGGCTGTGATCTAGTTAGCTTTCCAATTTATATCGACTAAAGAAGGGATTAAAAAAAATGTTTGGGAGGGTATGGGCTGGATGTGGAATTGGAAGAGGATTTTTTTTTCTCACAATGTCACAATCGAAGTGCGTTTGTCTGATCTGTCAATCTATCATTGCTATTCCAAAAAAGGAAAATGTGGAAAGGCACTTTCAAACTGTTCATAAAAAATACGAAACTGACTTCCTTCCGAAAAGCGATCCAAGAAAGAAAAAAGAGAGGTAACTAAAATCGCAGTTAATCGGACAGCCCTCATTTTTCACTCAGCTGAATTCGAAAAGCTCCTTGACTGCATTATTCGGCTCTACTTATTTATGCGAGTCAGCCTTTTCTCACATGAAGATTATTAAATCCAAATACTTCAGTGACCATAAATGTATTGAATTGTTATTGTGCCATAAAAGTTATTTAGTTATGCAAGGTACAACAACATATTTATGT
>JANRMT010062840.1:27536576-27548903 GCA_026402145.1 Polypterus bichir lapradei | reverse complement strand
CTATATATATAATTTTTAATGTAGGTAGATCATTTCGACCTGGTCATTTTAAAAGTAGCTTGCAAACCGAAAAAGTGTGGGCACCCCTGCTGTATATGGAGTGATGATGATGACCCCAATACACAGTACTAAATAAGATAGTCATTTTTCATGGCTTGACATATAACTTACCTCTAGGTATGACATGGATGGCTTCTTCATATCAAGCTGAAGGAGGTTTCCCACCAGAGGGAGGGGTGCAGGTCCGGGTGGCAGACGGGAAGTTTTCGATGACTGACTTAATATTTTACACAGTAAGAGAAAGGCAAGCAACCCGATCACAAATGAGGAGAAGCTGGTATCCGGCAGGAAGAGAAGCTCCATTTCAACCAAAGCAGACACGGTGTAAACTAGACTGAAGAGGAGAAACGCATATATGAGAATAGTCAGTGCTTTTCAGTAAAGGCACTGGTGGATTCACTAAGTGTGAAAGAACTAAACCAGCTGCAAATTAACTAGCTGTGCAGCGGGTCCAGGCTTTACGCTGGGGTAAGAGGGGGCAATGCCCCCTTAAATCAAAATTTTAGAAGTTGAGAAAGAAAATAATAGATTACCCACAAACTGAATATGGACAAGATTTACTACAGTAGCTGAAAAATCCACTGGAAAAGGCACAAATGAAATGATAGGTTTCACCTCTTGTTCGCTCTTTCCCTCAGTCCTCTGTTTGTGCGCAGCTCACACAGCACTCGGCAGAGATTCTCCACTTACCCTGCCCCCAGCTAAACATCCAATCACTTTTAGTATGCAAATGACCCAGTGTCAGGTTTCTCAGTAGGGAGAGGGCTGCACAGCAGCGGGAGGCTTTCAGGTATGGAGGAATATTTCGGACAAAATTAATTAATTAATTAAATAAATAAATAAATAAATAAAAGTACTGTGAAATGTGAGCATAAATAAATAAATGTGTCATGAAATGAGAGCATAAATAAATAAATGTGTAACGAAATATGTTTTCTGTTGCTTATTTATTTATTTAATTTTGTCCGTAACATTCCTCCAAACCATCATGAAATACGACTTGAAATAAAACTGTCACTTTCACTCGTCAAAGTTGAGAGGGTGGGCTCTAACACACCCTTTAGTTATTGATTGGTGAATGGATAGCACAAGAATTAATTAGAAAAATGCTTACTACTGCCAATGAAATGGATTCTGCCGAAGATATTTCGTATTTCAGAGAGAGAACTGAAGATTTATCGGAAGAAATTACAATATTGGCGACCCTTTTAGACTCCGATATGGATTAAACATAAAGCCTACTTGAGTACCTGTGTCTGTCTGTCAGACCCCGACATTAAGCCCCGTCCCAGCTTTCAACTCTGCACTCAACAGTTTTCTCGTTTCATTTACTGATGTAATCACAGCGATTTTAGCAAAGCTTATTCACTTTCCACACCAGCTTCCAGCAACTCACAAAGGGAAAGTTAATGCTGTGAGATGTATCCTTTTTTCCAAGCTTTTAAAAAGTGTGGCGCTGCTCCTGCCTGTACCAATAGCAGTAGCAATGATGCTGCTACTGGTACATCAGAGACAGCAACTAGCATGTCTACTCCTGTGGCATCAACAGGCACTGCTTCTCCTGTACCTCTGCCAACAATTGCTGCCCCAAAGCAACCTACTCAGCTACCCAGCGATTTAAATGGCAATACACCGTCCCAGCCAATACTGGGTAGTAACCCCAAACGTGTATTTGGTGGTACAACATTAAAGTCATTCAATCCTGCCTGGTACCGCACACGACCATGGCTGGAGTACTCTGTTGTGCGGGACACATGCTTCTGTTTCCCCTGTCGGAAATATGGCAGCACTGTTAATGAGAGGGATGTAGTTTTTACCTTAACTGGCTTTAACAACTGGAAAGCAGCACTTGATCGAGACAAGGGGCTACGGAGGCATGTGTCCAGCCACAACCATGTGCATGCTTCAATCATCTGGACTGAGCATAAAAGCAGAGAGGCCATCGGGGGACTGTGTTGGTTGGTAAAACACAACTTGAAAAAAAACATTACTATGTCAAGAGTATTGGTAGTGCTATAAGGTTTCTCTGTGTAAAAGTGTTGGGACTCCGTGGGACTGCAGAAATCTTGAGACCTGATGCTGCGGGTAATGATGATGACATTGCTTCAGGTGTTTTTCTAAAACTGATGGAATATACCTTAGAGAAGGATGAGAAGCTAGCAAGTATTGCTAGGGGTATCACAAAAAATGCAAAATACACATCTAAGGATATCCAAAATGAAATTATCCAAACACTGGCTGAAATGGTGTTTGGAGAGGTCAGGAAAAAATATGAAAGTGCTGATTCTGCAGGGTTTTGCCTCAAAAGTGATGGGAACAGGGATAGGTGCAATGTGAGAATATGGTATGTCAGAAATTCCATGCCATAGGAGCATCTTATTGGGTTGCTTGACTTGCAACAACTTGATGCAGAGTACATCACCTCTGAGATCCTGTTACACCTTTCTGATGCTGGCTACAGTGCTGACAGCATACTTAACCAGTGTTATGATGGGGCTTCTGTGATGAGTGAGGTTAGAGGTGGTGTACAAGCTCTGCTCCAAAAGATGCTTGACAGATATGTTATGTCCCATACATACACTGCTACAACCACCAACTGCACTTAGTGGTTGTGCATGCCATGCAGAGAGAGCCATGTGCAAAAAGATTTTTTAGCCTATCTAGTTCACTCTACAACTTTGTTCACCACCTTTATGTGCTCAATAAACATGATGCACCTTGTCTAAAAAGGCTGCTTGAGATCAGATGGACAAGCCACTATGAGGTGACAAGGTGCACTGTGGACAATCAAGAACAAATCCTTAGTATTCTGGGTCAAAGTGTTGTGCTCTCAACTTTGGGCCATACAGACTCTGGTGACCCTACCATTTTCCCCCATCAGTCTCTGAAAATATCCCTGCTCAACATCCTTGACAGGGCCATTTCAGAAATGGAAACTAGATTTTCACACAAGAATATTGACCTGATGAGAGCCATATCTAGTCTTGCACCCAAATCTAGCGCATTTCTAGATCCCACCCTGTTGCACCCTCTGACTGTGATGGCTGGCACTGTAGCAGATGTTGTAAGTCTGAAAAATGAAGTTCTTGTGGCAAAACAGATGCTGCTCAAAAATGTTCAAAGGAAACAGACCTGTCCACTGTGTGTAAACCCCTGCAGGAGTACAAGGAAGTCTTTCCTGAGTTGCATAAATTGTATGTAACAGCCCTGGTAATTGGTGTGTTTTCAGCATCGTGTGAGAGTTCCTTCTCCACTTTGTCATGGGTCTTAACCCCCTATTGTTGCACCATATTACATAAAAGAAAGAGGAATTTGGTGATCTTGGCCCATGAAAAGTCCATAACAAATAACTTGGATATGGATGAATTTCTAAGAGTTTTTTTGCAAAGGGAAACAGGAGACTGTTGTTGTAGAGTGGATTGAGGAGAAAGGAGAGTGGAACTGTTCAGTTGCAAACAGAGAGTTTACTTGTTTGTCAAATTAACAAGCTTAAAACAAGACAAAAAGACAAAAAAAGAAGAAAAAAGTTAAAATGTTCTGTTCTAAATCTGTTGTGATCTACAAATTAGTTTGGGAGTTGTAGGAAAAGACATGGTGATTTTTTTTGTTTTTTAATTACTATGCCAACTCTTTTTAGTTTTGTAAATATTGGCTATATTGAGAGGTCTTATTTTATTCTTACTTTATTTTGCAAATTTATTTGAGAATTAGTCCATTCAATTAAGATAAATTTTATGTTGGTTGTAAAGATCTGGATGGATATTTTATTTTATTCTTTATTTTATTTTTTTATTCTATTTTTCAGTTTTATTTTTCAAGACTTGGTGAATTGATTTTTTTTTTTTATAACTTGGCCTACCCTTTTTAGTTTTGTTGATACTGGCAATAGTGAGAAATGTTATTGTTGGGTTTGAATATATTTGATATAGGCCATCCAATTAAGGTAAATGTCATGTTTTTAGTTGTTATAATCTGATGAGGAATATTTTATGTTGTTTTATTTTTCAGTTTTCCTCCTGAGGGATTGTCACCTTATTGTGGTCAGGGGGTTTGCATGCCTCAGTGACCCTAAGAGCTACACCAGCAGAAGCTTAGCCTTCAGGTGGGACACCCAAGTTGGACAGGTCTTAGGGTAGATGCTGACAAAGTGCAATCCAATTACATGACAAAAAGAGTTATCCAGAGCACCCCCACCCCCACCACCACCCCACCCCTTTCCCACCTCCGTCACCACCATGTGCCCCCTTCATATTTCTGTCTGCCCCCTCATATATGCCTGTCTAGAGCCAGCCCAGCTGTGCAGTGACTGCAGTACAGAATTGCGGAGATCAACTTTGCAGCACAATTCAAAAATATTTTGCTTCAAACAGAAGAAGTCTGCTGCTTTTAGTTCAACAGGCTGCTCACAACCCTCTTAGCTTTCACAGCAGATATATTTCTAAAGTGTGCTGGTACAGGTGAAGTCATGATGCCCTAGCGTAACAAGCAGGCAAGTTCAAGCACGTTTCTGTCTTTTCCCTTACAGTCCTCCTTCTGTCTATATATTGAGTTAGAACAGTGGGACTCAACAATGGAACATTAAGGTTGCTTTGTAGTTTAAGTCGAGCATTGCATTTTCCTTCTAGTATTTGAATTTTTGCTTTTTTGTTGGGATTAAGGCTACTGGATCAAATAATTGTACTTGTTTGCTGTAGATTGCCTTTAAGGTAAATCCTATCTGCTAATTAATTTTGTTTTCTATTTTATTATTGTTTATAAACCTTTATTTATAAAGATTCCAGTGAAACCTTGTCTCTATACAAGTCACACGTTTCATGTTTTTTCTCTCCTTTGTAACATTTTATGTTATACTGTGGGACCTTATCTATAATTTGAACAGAATCGGTGATAAAGGGCAGCCCTGGCGGAGTCCAACTCTAACTGGAAACGGGTCAGACTTACTGCCGGCAATGCGGACCAAGCTCTGACACCGGTTGTACAGGGACCGAACGGCCCTTATCAGGGGGTCCGGTACCCCATACTCCCAGAGTACCCCCCACAGGATTCCCCGAAGGACACAGTCAAATGCCTTTTCCAAGTCCACAAAACACATGTAGACTGGTTGGGCAAACTCCCATGCACCCTCCAGGACCCTGCTAAGGGTATAGAGCTTGTCCACTGTTCCTCAACCAGGACGAAAACCACACTGTTCCTCCTGAATCTGAGGTTTGATTCGCCGATGGACCCTCTTCTCCAGAACCCCCAAATAGACTTTTCCAGGGAGGCTGAGGAGTGTAATCCCTCTGTAGTTGGAACGCACCCTCCAGTCCCCCTTTTTAAAGTCCAACTCGCATAAAGTAGTTAGCAGACGCTACCACGACTCACCGGCAGCTGTCGGTTTTGTTTTTTATTATTGCCCCATGCACTGTGGCCCATATTACAAGACCACCTCCTGTACTTTGATTGGATTAATTAATATCCCCATTTCAATTAGGGCCAGGCATTTTAAGGAAGTTTTACTCGGTCACGGGAGTTCATGACTGTGCGCGCAACCATCCAGGTATACTCAATACTTGACTGAGACCTTCCATGTCGTCATTATCAGAAGCATATTTTTTTTTATATATATTATATTATTAATATGATACGGTTATTAATTTAGCCACAATCCTGCCGACTACGCCATTTTGTTTCATTTGGAAGCAAAAGCTCCCTAATTGAAATAAGTTCTTATAAATTGCGGCATTTTAAGTAACCGAAAAATAAAGAGATATGATATTAAAAGGCGATATCTCTCCCATAGTGATACGGCGGTAACAAATCACATAATAGGAAATCACTTAGCTTTCTTTAATGACGATTTACATGGCATAACAGATGAAAGGAAGCCATAGGAAGACAATATCAAGGTGGGATCTTGATCTATAGAGTCTGCCATTTTTCATCACTATGCTGAAATGATTTTCCAGACGGATGACATCATCCATCCATCGGCTTCAAAGTGTTTTGGCAGTAGTCCAAGCCTTATATACTGTCTGCTCCACGTGCAGGTCCTCTCTGGTCTCCAAACAAAGAAAGGAAAGGACAGGGCTCAACCCCACCTCCAAAAATACAAGAATAGCACAATGCCTACTCTCGCAGTTGTCCCCTACATTCTTCAAATTGCTAATGTAATGGTTTTCTAAATGTAGGCAGACTAGCCCCTGTGTGCCAAACTTGGCCTGCTCATGTGAATGAATCCATAAAACAATTTCTTGCACAGAGCAGTGACATTAAACTTACATTCGTGTTACATGGTGGTCTTTCAGGTCTCCAGTTGCCCTCCAAGGCAACATTGGAAGAATAATATTTTAATTGAAATCTCAAATAATTATTGGATGTTAGCCACCCAGAAGATACATTGTTCTTTAATTTGTTTGAAAAAATGACATATTCCATCTAACACTGTCTAAAATATATCCTGGAAAAAATCTTTACTGTGAATGATGTCATCAAGCACCTGCCTTGCTAGGTCATATGTTCTGGGATTATCTTGCACTTGTTATTAGATGGACTCTGAAACATAGCAAAAGGGGGTTGAGGCCTCCAAAATGAGCATAAAGCAGGCCAGGAAGACTCTCTGGCCAGCCCAGAAGAGATTTCACATCAAACCAGCTTGGCCCTGACAACTTCCTCCTGGCTTCTTGCCTAGCAGGCCCAAAGTGGGAAACTGGCTTTGCAAGTTCAAAGTAATGAGAAGTCAAGCAAAATGACACATTTTATTGGTCTGCTCCATACTTCTAAAATTTTTATTTTTATGCTGTATTAAGGATTTGTTCTGTTCTGTGTATTGTATTGTATTGACCCCCTTCTTTTGACACCCACTGCACGCCCAACCTACCTGTAAAGGGGTCTCTCTTTGAACTGCCTTTCCCAAGGTTTCTTCCATTTTTCCCTACAAGGTTTTTTTGGGAGTTTTTCCTTGTCTTCTTAGAGAGTCAAGGCTGGGGGGCTGTCAAGAGGCAAGGCCTGTTAAAGCCCATTGCGGCACTTCCTGTGTGATTTTGGGCTATACAAAAATAAACTGTATTGTATTGTATTGTATTGTAATTAATTTGATCAAAATATGTTATATCTCAGACCCCTTCTTCAAGCAAGATGTAATGTAACTTCTCATTGCATTCATAATGGCTAACATGTGTGGTACATGGCCGGCCATTCATCCCGGCCAATGCCCCCAGGCCGCCAGATGGAGCCCTCCTTGCAGCATAGAGGTGCCCCGAATGCCAGGAGGGAATTATGGACAATGGACTTTTAATGCACAGCCCTTCTGGATACCATGGGGGCCGCCAGGAGTCACTGCAGGGAGGCCCAGAGATTATTTGCCTTACACCCAGGAAGTACGTCATAGTCACATGGACAAAGGGAACGATGTGCTTCCTGGGTGAAGAAAAGAAGGATTTTTTTGTCTGACCCGGAAGTGTTCCAGGTCACATGGACAGAGAGGGTGAAACGCTTCCGGTTCAAGGAGTATAAAGGACTGTGGGAAATCCTAGACGGGGGAGCTGAGTTGGGAGGCAGGGTGGCTAAGCGTCTGGGAGAGGAGGATTGTGTATTGTGCTTGTTTTTGATTTATTGGAGAATTGTGGAGAGGAGCGCGCTTTGTGCACTTTATTATTATAATAAATCCTATTATTGGACTTTTATCTGGTGTCTGACGTGGTGTCTGAGGGTACAAGGGTGTGAGAAAGCCCTAATCTGTCACACATGGTACAACAGCCTATTACTACTGTAGAATTTTGTAACAAATTCTCCACTCAGCTAGCTCCCCTCTTATTAGCAACATTTACAGAAGCTAGAGATAATCAAATTCTACCTTAAACTTTTCGTCAAGCATTAATCACCGTCTTTCCTAAACAAAATAAGAACTTATTACAATGTGCATCATACAGACCAATTTCACTTCTGAATAATGATGTTAAGATACTGTCAAAAATCATAGCTAGAAGGATGGAGAAAGTGCTACCTTCGGTAATATCACAAGATCAAACTGGATTTATCAAGGGTCGACACTGATCTTAAAATCTTCAACGCCTGTTTAATGTAATATACTCACCAGCAAAGTCAAACACCCCAGAAACATTATTATCATTGGATGCAGAAAAAGCATTTGACATGACTGAATGGAAATACCTTTTCACTACATTAGAGAAATTTGGGTTTGGCCCGAACATTTGTGCATGGATCAAACTACTGTATACCAATCTAGAAGCTTCAGATTGTATTAACATTTGTTCAGACTACTTTAAACTAGAACGTGGTACCAGACAAGGATGCCCCTTGTCACCACTGCTATTTGCAATCGCTTTTGAACCACTGGTGGTTCACTGTCGAAATGCTGATCAGATAAAGGGGATTATCAGAGAAGGACTGAAACAGAAAATTTCTCTATATGCAGATGATATGGTATTGTATACATCAGACCCACAAAATTCTGTGCCTGTAGTCTTAATAGCACTTACAGAATTTCAAAAGATCTCTGGTCTCAGAATTAATTTGAATAAAAGTGTGTTCTTTCCAGTGAATTCTCAAGCATATAATATTAGATTGGACACCCTACCCTTTATCATTGCACATCAGTTTAAATACCTAGGGGTAAATATCACAAGTAAACACAAAGCTCTTTATCAACAAAATTTCGCCGTCTCTATGGAAAAAATTAAGCAAGACTTGCATAGATGGTTAACCCTCCATCTCACTCTAGCTGGAAGAATTAACGTTATTAAGATGAATATTCCCCCCTTTTGGCCTGTGGGACTCTATAGGCAGCTAATAGGTACCGGCAGGCCAAGCGGAACGTATCTTCGGTGGTTGCTGAGGCAAAAACTCAGGCGTGGGAGGAGTTTGGGCAGGCCATGGAGAATGACTTTCGGACAGCTTCGAGGAGATTCTGGTCCATCGTCCAGCATCTCAGGAGGGGGAAGCAGTGCAATATCAACACTGTATATGGTGGGGATGGTGCGCTGCTGACCTCGACTCGGGACGTTGTGGGTTGGTGTGGGGAGTACTTCGAAGACCTCCTCAATCCCACTAACATGTCTTCCAATGAGGAATCAGAGCCTGGTGGCTCGGAGGTGGGCTCCCCCATCTCTGGGACTGAGGTCACCGAGGTGGTCAAAAAACTTCTTGGTGGCAGGGTCCCGGGGGAGGATAAGATATGCCCAGAGTTCCTCAAGGTTCTGGATGTTGTAGGACTGTCTTGGTTGACACGTCTCTGCAACATCACATGGACATCAGGGAAAGTGCCTCTGGATTGGTAGACCGGGGTGGTGGTCCTTCTCTTTAAGAAGGGGGGCCGGAGGGTGTGTTCCAACTACAGAGGGATTACACTCCTTAGCCTCCCTGGAAAAGTGTATTTGGGGGTTCTGGAGAGGAGGGTCCGTCGGATAGTTGAACCTCGGATTCAGGAGGAACAGTGTGGTTTTTGTCCTGGTTGCGAAACAGTGGACCAGCTCTACACCCTTAGCAGGGTCGTGGAGGGTGCATGGGAGTTTGCCCAACCAGTCTACATGGTTTTGTGGACTTGGAAAAGGCATTCGACCGTGTCCCTCGGGGAATCCTGTGGGGAATGCTCCAGGAGTATGGGGTACCAAATCCCCTGATAAGGGCTGTTCAGTCCTTGTGCAACCAGTGTCAGAGCTTGGTCCGCATTGCCGGCAGTAAGTCGAACCCGTTTCCAGTGAGAGTTGGACTCCACCAGTGCTGCCCTTTGTCGCCGATTCTGTTCATAACTTTTATGGACAGAATTTCTAGCCACAGCCAGGGTGTTGAGGGGTTCTGGTTTGGTGGACTCAGGTTTGGGTCACTGCTTTTTGCAGATGATGTTGTCCTCTTTGCTTCATCAGGTCGTGATCTTCAGCTCTCTCTGAATCGGTTCGCAGCCGAGTGTGTAGCATCTGGGATGGGAATCAGCACCTCCAAATCCGAGACCATGGTCCTCAGCCGGAAAAGGGTGGAGTGCCCTCTCAGGGTTGGGGGAGAGATCCTGCCCCAAGAGGAGGAGTTCAAGTATCTTGGGGTCTTGTTCACGAGTGAGGGAAAAATAGAGCGTGAGATCAACAGGCGGATCAGTGCGCCGTCCGCAGTGATGCGGGCTCTGCATCGGTCTGTCGTGGTGAAAAAGGAGCTGAGCCATAAAGCAAAGCTCTCAATTTACCAGTTGATCTACGTTCCTACCCTCACCTATGGGCATGAGCTATGGGTAGTGACCGAAAGAACAAGATCACGAATGCAAGCGGCTGAAATGAGTTTCCTCCACAGGGTGTCTGGCTTTCCCTTAAAGAGAGGGTGAGAAGCTCAGTCATCTGGGAGGGGCTCAGAGTAGAGCCGCTGCTCCTCCGCATCAAGAGGAGTCAGATGAGGTGGCTCGGCATCTGATCAGGATGCCTCCTGGACGCCTCCCTGGTGAGGTGTTCCGGGCATGTCCAACCGTGAGGAGGCCCCGGGGAAAACCCAGGACACACTGGAGGGACTATGTCTCCCAGATGGCCTGGGAATGCCTTGGGATTCTCCCGGATGAGCTAGAAGAAGTGGCCTGGGAGAGGGAACTCTGGGCCTCTCTGCTCAAGCTGCTGCCCCCGCGACCCCACCTCAGATATGCAGAAGAGGATGGATGGATGGATGGACTTAAAAGTCCAAAGCATTGATTACAAAATGTAGGAATAAAAGACGAAACTAAGTCGGACACGATAAATTGTAAACAACAGTTTTAAACTTATAGCACGAGACTGGTTGTCCCCCCCCCCATATTGTACTATTAAAAGTATTGCCGTGTGCTAAAACACACAGAAATTATTGAAATCATCTTATAAATATAGTTTAAATTACGAACCTACGTTATAAGCTAGTGTTTAAAAAGAAACTGTAAAACGGTGTACACATATACTGTAGCACTAAAATGTAAAAGAGCTCTAATTAAAATAAAAAAAAATAAATACATTTGGTTTTTAACTTTGCAAAAAAGAAGCATGTCTCTGTTACCTTCCTGTAAGTACCGGCCATACTTTTAAGAAGGTATTAATTGGAAAAGTGTGGATTTAAAAATGAGAGAGTTTCTCACATGACAAAGTAAGATAATTATCGATATGCGTAATTGGGTTAAAGTAAGTAAATGTCTCCAGTTTTGTTTAAAGCTTATAAACGTGCAAAACATTTTTCCTTTTGAACCCTGATGAAGTTTAAAGGAAAGATGTTCTTTTTATAATACTAAATGAGAAGGGAGACAAGTTTTTGTGAGAAGTAGAATATGCCTGATGTGCGTGAATGGAGGTTGTGTATTTTAGGAACTATAAAGGTAGAGTATGGTGGCGCAGTGGTTAGCACACTTGCCCGGTGATGCGAAATAAAGGTTCAACTACGTATGTTTTCCTTGTTGAGTCAGGATATTCTTTGTGACCGTGTAACTTTTTATGGGAATACTTTCTTGTTGTGGTATTGTGCTGCGTGATTTCCCGATGGGTTGATTTTCCTTGTTGTCACTGAACCAGGGATCACCATGGAAAATAATTTTCCTTGATTGTAGCTGAAACCGGTTCGCCACGGAGTTTTCATGAACTGGAGACTAACGCGTATGTAACTAAGGTAAGATGTACTCCTAATTTAATGAAAGTGATGCCAGCTTTCAGCCTGATAACTTGTTTGATTGTAATGATAAGCATGAAGGTAAATAAGTAAGTTGTTTGATATGGTCGTGATAAGTAAATAAGCATGAAGGAAAAAACACGTTTAAGGGCGTTGAATGGTGAAACCGTATAAATAATAATAAAAAAACAGCACAACCTCGAGTGAATTTATAGCACGTATGATAGAGATCTCTGTGAATGAAGTGCAATTGTAAAGAAGACGTGAATATGAGAATATGTGAAGATATTTAAAAGAATGGAGCAATTGCTAAGTGTGTAGAAATGACTGCAAAGTGAAGGCTGTTTGTTTGTGAACAGTTCCTTTCTCCAGTGTACTAAATGTTGTTTAAAGAACTTCTGCCTTAGCCAAGTAATCTTCTTGGGCATGAAGTGGGATAACATCTAGTAAAGGAAAAATAAAAATAAAATAAGATTAATTATTCTTATTCAGATTGTGGGGTGGCAGATGCTTTTATATGTCAATTGTAAGTATGTGTGTCTGTGTTTGTCAGCTGACTAATCGATAATGTGAAGTACTGTAACACCCTAAAAGATGGGAGACGTCTCATATAATAATAGATGATAGATAGATAGATAGATAGATAGATAGATAGATAGATAGATAGAT
>JANRMT010062840.1:27523892-27536566 GCA_026402145.1 Polypterus bichir lapradei | reverse complement strand
GATAGATAGATAGATAGATAGATAGATAGATAGATAGATAGATAGATAGATAGATAGATAGATACTTTATTAATCCCAAGGGGAAATTCACATAATCCAGCAGCAGTATACTGATACAAAGAAACAATATTAAATTAAATAGTAATAAAAATAAAAAATAAAAATGAAAAAAAAAATAAAATGTTAGCATTTACTCCCCCGGGTGGAATTGAAGAGTCGCACAGTGTGGGGGAGGAACGATCTCCTCAGTCTGTCAGTGACAAAAGTCTGTCACTGAAGCTACTCCTCTGCCTGGAGATGACACTGTTCAGTGGATGCAGTGGATTATTCATGATTGACAGGAGTTTGCTTAATGCCCGTCGATCTGCCACAGATGTTAAACTGTCTAACTTTACTCCTACAATAGAGCCTGCCTTCTTAACAAGTTTGTCCAGGCGTGAGGCGTCTTTCATCTTTATGCTGCCTCCCCAGCACACCACCGCATAGAAGAGGGCACTCGCCACAACCGTCTGGTAGAACATCTGCAGCATCTTACTGCAGATGTTGAAGGATGCCAACCTTCTCAGAAAGTATAGTCTGCTCTGACCTTTCTTACATAGAGCATCAGTATTGGCAGTCCAGTCCAATTTGTCATCCAGCTGCACTCCCAGATATTTATAGGTCTGCACCCTCTGCACACAGTCACCTCTGATGATCACAGGGTCCATGAGGGGCCTGGGCCTCCTAAAATCCACCACCAGCTCCTTGGTTTTGCTGGTGTTAAGATGTAAGTGGTTTGAGTCGCACCATTTAACAAAGTCTTTGATTAGCTTCCTGTACTCCTCCTCCTGCCCACTCCTGATGCAGCCCACAATAGCAGTGTCATCAGCGAACTTTTGCACGTGGCAGGACTCGGAGTTGTATTGGAAGTCTGATGTATATAGATTGAACAGGACCGGAGAAAGTACAGTCCCCTGCGGCGCCCCTGTATTGCTGAACACAATGTCAGACCTGCAGTTCCCAAGACGCACATATTGAGGTCTGTCTGTAAGATAGTCCACAATCCATGCCACCAGGTGTGAGTCTACTCCCATCTCAGTCAGCTTGTCCCTAAGGAGTAGAGGTTGGATGGTGTTGAAGGCGCTAGAGAAGTCCAAAACAACATAATTCTTACAGCACCACTGCCTCTGTCCAGGTGGGAGAGGGATCGGTGTAGCATATAGATGATGGCATCCTCCGCTCCCACCTTCTCCTGGTATGCGAACTGCAGAGGGTCGAGGGCGTGGTGGACCTGTGGCCTCAGGTGGTGAAGCAGCAGCTGCTCCGTGGTCTTCATCAGATGTGACGTCAGAGCAACAGGCCGGAAGTCATTCAGCTCACTAGGACGTGATACCTTTGGGACAGGGGTGATACAAGATGTTTTCCAAAGCCTTGGGACTCTCCCCTATTCCAGGCTCAGGTTGAAGATGCGCTGTAGAGGACTCACCAGTTCCAATGCACAGGCCTTCAGCAGTCGTGGCGATACACCATCTGGACCCGCTGCTTTGCTGGCACGAAGTCTTTTCAACTCTCTGCTCACATGGGCTGCTGTAATTGTGGGTGGGGATGTCTCACCTATGCTGGTATCAGCAGAAGGATGGTTGGAGGATGCAGTACTCCGAGGTGATAGTGGGTTAGGGTGATCAAACCTATTAAAGAAGTTGTTCATTTGGTTTGCTCTCTCCACGTCTGTCTCGATGGTGGTACCTCGCTTCGAGCTGCAGCCAGTGATAATCTTCATCCCATCCCACACTTCCTTCATGCTGTTGTTCTGCAACTTCTGCTCCAGCTTTCTCCTGTACTGCTCTTTCGCCGCCCTGAGCTGGACTCAGAGTTCCTTCTGCACATGCTTGAGCTCATGCTGATCAACACCTTTAAAAGCCCTTTTCTTCTGGTTCAAAAGGCCCTTGATGTCACTTGTAACCCATGGCTTGTTGTTAGCATAGCAGCATACTGTTCTTACTGGAACTACAATGTCCATACAGAAGTTGATGTAATCAGTTGTGCATTCAACAGCCTCTTCAATGTTCTCACTATGTGACCCCAGGAATATATCCCAGTCTGTAGTTCCAAAGCAGTCTCTCAGAGCCTGCTCTGCCTCAGGGGACCATTTCCTGAATGAGCGTGTGGTTGTAGGTAGCGCCCTCACTCTTGGTTTGTATTGAGGCTGTAGCAGAACCAGGTTATGATCTGCTTTCCCAAGCACAGGCAGCGGGGTGGCGCTGTATGCGTCTTTAACGTTTGCATACAGTAGGTCGATAGTCCTGTTTCCCCTGGTGTTACAATCCACATACTGGGAGAAGGCAGGTAATGTTTTGTCCAGCGTTACATATAATATAATAATATAATAACATAATAGTAAGGGATCATATCCAGATTTAATTGTTTTAGTAATACATGTGAATATCTGCAAGAAAAATTTTAAAAAAAAAGTGATCATAAGAATATTTGTAATGCAAACTGTGCTTAGTCAGTAAGCCTGGGACTGTCATTAAAGCCTACAAGCAGATGAAGTGATAAATAAAGATGACCTTGTAAGTTTAACTGAGTAACAGGATTACAGCCTGTCCATAATCAGTCAAAGAGTTAAGAAGTTTAAAATCTGAATTTCAAGAAAATATAATAAATAAAGAATATGTAACTTAACAACTATAGATGTTTTTTTCTCCAGATTCAGCAAAATCCAATGACCAATGGATGAGAAACACAAACTATTTTTCTATACAAAGCTGCAAGAAATAGCTTATCAAACATAAATTAATGAACAACAGCTATTGGAATTATTTCCTTGCATGCTGATTACTGCAAGTGTAAGTGTATAACATCCTGTGTAATAAAAATGTTTAAATGAAAAATGCAGAAAACTTAAATGTTGCCATATTAAACTAGACTGAGTTCTTTTTTCTAGTCTTCATATAAAATACAGTATAGAAGGTTTACATATATTGATGTATGTCAAATGATTATTATTATCACTTCAGTAATTACAAAATGTATTAGAACTGAAATACATGTATGCATTTGTATCTGTTAAGTGATTCATTTTACGAAGATTTGTTATTACATGGATGTATTAAGGTTAATGCTCAGTAATAATGCACATAGCTAAATGGATTGTTCAGTTATACATTAGAACCATTAGTCTATGTAAACTGTGCTGTTGTAATATCTTAAAGACATTTAAAAGATTTGTCTCTTGATAAGATGAGCTACAGTTTGTTATATGGTAAAGATTTTTGTTTTAGACAAAATGAAAACACTCAAGTTCAAATATGTAACATCTTGTTATAATTTAAGACACTTGTGATAGATAACTGATGCAATGTGTTAAACTTGTTTAGTGTATTCTTACTGAGGAAACATTTTCACTAGCCTGGTTTAAATGTATTAATTTATTTATAACTGTTATTTATGATATGAGACTGAGAGTCTGGGATGATTATTAATAGTGCTGCATTGTATTATACATATGATGGATAAAGAAATGTTTTATGTTATGTATTTGCTCTACCTTCACCCTTCTTTATTTAGCCTAGCAAGTATTGTAGTTTGACCACTCAATTAAATGGTTAAGGCCACTCCAACTCAGTGGTGGAGTTTCATCAATGAAGAGAAGGTGGTGTACTACAAACAAGATTTAAAGAGACTGTACTGCACTAATGACTCTTGAGCTGCTGCACATACCTGATAATAGCTGGTGAAGAAAAGACTTGCTTTTTCAGAGTGGGAGGGGTGCAGAATCAAAGAAAGATTGTAAGTCCATCTAAGTAAATCTGATGGCATGATATGTGCCGACATTTTGCTGCAGACACACGTTTTATGGACTTTAACAGAAACAGGCTGTGAAATGTCACTGAAGGCAGATGACAGCTGTTAAATGCGAAGGGCTCCCTTGATTGACTGCTGTATCCAGTGCAAGCCTAGAGTGAAGTGCTCCTCTACTAAAAATGGACAGTCAACATGTATGCCTCTCTTGAGCTCTCTAAGGGCAATAGAACTGTTTAATTTTCTTATGTTCCAGTAATGGCAAAGACTTTAGTGTCCTGAAGCAGTGACACGTTTGTTCAGAAGGATCTGCAAAACCACCAAGCAAAAGACTTTGTCAACAAACCACTGGGTTGGACAAGGCATGAATATAGAAAGCTCAGGAATATACTTGAAAATGTTATAAGAGGGACTCAAAGGTATGAGGATATGCATGATTTACCAATGATGTTAAATTGTAAATTGAAAGGGAATAGAACATCCGATAGTGAAGTTGGGGAGGATAAAGATAGTGAACAAAAAATTATGCAATAATACTAGCTGAGAACAATTAATAATCATAGCAATAGATCTAGAATAGCATCTGAGTTATGTTACAACTATTGTAACTAATACAAAGGGATCAGACACCAAAGGGTGGGGCACTGAAGTTAAAAGTGTTATGAGTGCCAAAGAATAGTGAAATCCATCAAGCTGCCTCCCCCATTTGGCCATTCCACAGCTGAAACAGTGCTGCACCAGCCAATCCGATGAAAGGACTTCTCTTTCCCATGATTCCAACGATCCTCCATCAGGGATGACTTTACCATAGGCAGGCACAACAACTTGGCAGGTGGGCCATGGCACCAAGTGCCACATTTGAGTGCCGAGAAGAGAAACAGAATAGGTGAGGGTTAGTATCCAATTATAACTATCATGTTACTTATGTTTTAGTGCTAATGACTAACAACAGAGATGCAGTCTGTACAGTTAATCAGCAGCTCTGGTCAGGATATGCTAAACTGAAGTAGTGAGTCTTCAGTCGGGATTTAAATGCTGAGACCGAAGGGGCATCTCTTATATTAGCAGGCAGACCATTCCACAGTTTAGGGGCCCTGTAATTAAAAGCTCGACCTCCCACTGTTATTTTATTAATCCCTGGAATCATAAACAGACCTTCATCTTGAGATCTTAATGTGCGCTCTGGTTTGTAAGTCATGATAAGTTCAGACAAGTAAGCCGGACCTTGGCCATTTAATGCTTTACATGTTAAAAGGAGGATTTTGAAATCTGCCCTAAACTTAACCGGGAGCCAGTGTAAGGATTTAAGAACTGGAGTTATGTGTTCGTATTTTCTTCTTGAAATATTTCTTGCAGTAGCATTTTGGATTAATTGGTGGTTGTATAAACAACAGTTTGAACATCCAGTGAACACCGCACTGCAGTAATCAATCCTACTAGAAATAAATGCATGAATTAATTTCTCAGAATCATGTTTATTTAGAAAGCGCCTTAATTTCATAACATTTTTAAGAATGAAGAAAAATGATTTGGACAACTTTATAATATGTGCTTTAAATGACATGCTAGAGTCAAAGAGAAGTCTGAAATTTCGGGCTGATTCAGTAAAATTAATGGTGATTCCAACTGAGTTAAATAATGACAGAGTATTGTTGTGATCAACGTCATTCCCTCCAACAATTAACATATTTTTTTATATCTGTATTTAAAGACAATTAGTTCTTTAATTCATTAACACAACTAATTAAAGACAACATTGGAGAAATTTCATTTGATCTAAATGAAAAGTATAACTGGGTGTCATCTGCATACAAGTGAAAATTAACGTTATGTTTCCTAATGAGCGATCCCAGTGGAAGCATATAAAGTGAAAACAGTAAAAGTCCCAGTACTGAGCCTTGTGGGACACCATATCTCACTTCTGTATATAATGATGGAGTACTGTCAGCACATTTCTGTACATATTGGAATCGATTTGATAAATAAGAACAAAACCAAGCGAACACGGTGCCTGTAAGCCCAACATCATTTTCTAGCCTGTGCAGTAAAATAGAATGGTCAATGGTGTCAAATGCTGCACTTAAGTCTAACAACATAATTACAGTGGAGTTTCCTTCATCAGAGGATATCAGAATGTCGTTTACAACCCGCATTAGTGCTGTTTCTGTGCTATGACCAGTGAGGAAACCAGACTGGAATTTCTCAAATAAATTGTAATGCGTAAGATGTGACTGAAGCTGATTGGCAACTACTTTTTCTAGTATTTTAGAGAGAAAGGGTAAATTTGAAATAGGCCTATAATTATTAAGTATGTGTGGGTCTAGGTCTGGCTTTTTAAGTAATGGTTTAATGACTAACACTTTTAGTGCTTCTGTGCCATGCAATAATGAACTAGTGATAATATTTAAAATAGGCACTGCAAGAACATCCATGACACTTTTTACTAGTTTTGTTGGCACTGGATCTAGGGAACAAGTAGTGGGTTTCATTTTAGAAATTTAGGTTAAGACTTCCTGCTCAGTTACAGGATTAAAATGACTAAAGTGCTGAATGCAATGTAAAAAAGGGTCTGTTAAGCTAGTATTTGGTTTGTACTGTGATGCTGAGATCTGGGATGTTATATTTTTAATTTTCTCATTGAATAAGTTCATAAAGTCTGTACTGCTAATGTCTGTTGGTATTTTGCACTGTAGATCTGAATTCCCATTTGTTAATTTAGCCACTGTTCTAAACAGTACCTGAGGATTTTTTTTATTGCTATCTATTATTGTAGAATAGTATTCTGAGCGAGCTTTAAAGAGGGCTAATTTATATTTATTAACACTCTCTGTCCATGCAATTTGAAAGACATGTAGTTTTGTTGTTCTCCATCTGCGCTCCAGTTTTTGACACTCTAATTTAAGAGCGCGAGTGTTTTCATTAAACCAGGGAGAGTTTCTTTGTGCTTTGGTCACTTTTATTTTAAGGGGAGCCACTGTGTCCAGAGCATCTCTCAAGGTCACATTATAATGTGATGTTAGCTGATCTAAATTGTTTTTCACGCTTACATTTGATGTTAACTGATCTAAATGGTTTTCCACAATTACACTCAACTTACTCAAAGTATACACAAATTTTGAAGCAGAATTACAATCTAGATGTCGCACTGTTTTTGTTTTAATCTGTGAGTGCATTGGCAAGGGCAGAACTAAATCAAATGTAATTAAGTAGTGATCAGAAATAACAATTTTATGGAACAATATTTAAATTTTGAATTTCGACTGTATAAGTTATAATTAAATCTAATGTGTGGTTATGATTATGAGGAACTTTGACAATCTGACAAAATCCTACTGAATTTAACAAATAAGTAAAACATTTGCTAAAAGTGTTAGTTTCCACATCAATGTATACATTAAAATCCCCCATCAGTACTATGTGATCATAATTTATAGCCAAATCAGATAGAAGGTTGCTAAATTCAGTCATGAACAATGAATATGTCCCTGGTGGTCTTTAGACTAGCACTATAATTGTGTTGGAATCTGTTTTAAACTTTAAAATGAATGCCTTAAAAGATGTTTTAGTGATTTACATTTTGTTACAATGAATTATTCCAAGTCCTCCTCCTCGACGAGAATCTCTAGACTTATGAAGGAACGAGTATCCATCTGGTGACGCCTCAGCTAGGGGAACAGTGTCATTTTTACTAAGCCAGGTTTCAGTGAGAAGACACAGATCAGATTTTGTACTTAATATAATATCATTTACCACAACAGCTTTATTGCCAAGGGAGCGAATGTTCAATAAGCAGCATTTAAAACTGCATGATTCTTTCTGAACTGGTGATAAATGTTTTGTTTTAATTTGAAGTAAATTTGTGTTACAGATGCCCCTGGTGGAGGGTCTGGTTTTATCCCTTGGTCTAATTATACACCTTATTTTTTGGTTATCAATTAATTTAAGGTTTGTATCAAGACAAACTTTGCTGGATGCCCCACAACAGGGATTTTGGGTAACAGGTGGGATAAACAACAGCCTGTGATTTAAGATCACATGACTGCAGCCTGGATGGTGCTCTGATCAGTCAACCAGGCAGTTTTGCTGCCATATTTTGGGATAATACATAAGATCCCATTAAGATGAAGGCCATCTCTTTTGAAAAATCCAGGCCTTTCCCAAAAATCATCCCCATTGTTCACAAATGCTTTGCATTTATTTGCACACCAGGTTTCTAGCCAGCAGTGAAGGGAATGCAATCTGCTATAAATCACATCCCCTCTATATAATCTTGGTAAGGGACCAGATACAATTACATTCCGACATTTTCTTTTAGTTTTGGTGCATACAGAGATGAAGTTCCTCTTTAATACCTCAGATTGCTGTAAATAAATATTATTAGTGCCGACATGCAGCAATAAGGTAGATACTTCATTGTCGGTGACACGGTCCAATGCGGCCTCTATGCCAGAAATTTTGGCCCCTACGAGGTATTTAACATTTACTGCTGTTTTAACATAGTTTGGAATTCTAACATTCCGCACTATGGAATCGCCACTTATGAGCACTTTCTTATTCTCAGTTTCCACAGTCGCGGTGCGGAGTGCTGAGAATCTGTTCTGGGTCCGAATTGGTGACCTGGGTGCCGGGGGACTAAATTTTGGCTTCTTAGACCCCTGTCTTACTGTTACCCACTCGCCCTGTGGCTGAATTGGTGCTGCTGACTTTGGCCGCGAACTGACTACAGTGGGACCTGGAGAGATTGAAGCCGAATCAGAAGTAACCGAATTGTCTAAACAAACCGAGTCGATTCAATTTTCGATTTGCCTAATTGCTATCAGGATCCTAACGTGGTCCTCCAATTCGCGTATTTTCCCGACCAACTCTAAATTAACTAAACACTTTTGGCAGGTGAAGCTGTCTACACTGTCGGCCGGAAAACCTGAGATGTACATGCTGCAGGGCACACAACATATAGTCCTGTGAGGAAGGAAACCATCATTGTCAAGCTGACTGTGCCTCAGGAGACAAGATGAAAAAGCTTACAAAGGGGAAAAGGTCCAGACTATCGTGGTTTCGGAAAGAAGGGTAGGACAATTTGTCTGTTCTCTAAAAAGGTGGATAGGGGAATTGGCATCAAACCCTCTGTGTGGAAGACACTCAGTAGCCTTGTGTAACCAGCAAAGGAAAAAGGAAAGTGATAAGGAATTTGAGTTTTTTATCTGACAAAGTACCCAACTAGATGTGGATCCAGTGTGAAGACGCAGTCTGGGAGCCAAATACCACACCTGTGGATTCTCTACTCGGTGGATGTCATAAGCATAATAGCTTGAAACATTCCATAATGGATGAAGCTCACTTGGAGATCAGCTACTGTATATTTATTTATTGGTAATCATGTTGCAAATTTAATATCACAGCATCAAACCTCAGATCTGCTTGGAGACGCAGCCTTCATAATTTAAAATTATAACCAGAGTGGAACACATAGCTTTAAATTGTAAAATGAAACCTATCATCTATCCTTCAGAGCTAATGCCCTAAAAACTAGTGAAAAGTTCAATTACATTTCAGGCAGCGCCCATTGTTAACATTATAATTAGAACATTACGCTATTGACTGGCATAGTTACTAATGGGCTGAAAATTTCAGTTATCAGACTGTTATTGAAAACAAGTCAGAGCTAGAACAAAATGTACCTTATAATTCTAGACCTTTCACACTTACCTTTTTCTTTCATTAAAGTATTTGAAAAAGTAGTTGCTAAGCTGGTTTGGCCTCACCGTGCTCACAAACACCTTAATCAAATTTCACTAAGGAGTTCTTAGGTTACCATTAAGAAAAAGCATTAGTAATGTTGTAAAGGACATTTCTGATAAAGGGAATGCTATAGTTTTTATGTTGATTAGTCTCTGAAAATACTAATCACCCTATTTTCTTATACATACTGATTGAAAACTTACATTGGGCTCTCAGGCATTGTCTTTGCTTGGTTTTGGTCAAAGTTCGGTGATTCTCAAAGGAGGAAGCACATCTGGGGTCAGAAAGTGAGTAGTGAATAGCAACAAAATCTCGCACTGCAAAGGCTGCATGCACAAGGCTTATTCCTAAAAACCCTCCTCCAAGTTTTCCAGTCTGGGCGCTTTAAACCACCCCTGGGGTTTCAGGGAAACTGCAAAAGATACTGAACAGTAGACTTAATGCTGGGAGAAAATAAAAAGCTAAAATTGCAGTTATCCATTCATGAGCAAAGTATCACAAAGTAACTGTAATCTTTCTCTCATTTTAACTATTGCATCACTACATGACACAACAACAGCAGATTGAGTTTAGATAAGCATTGTGGCCTATCGATATAGTGGAACTTGACCCAGACACAGACAGGCAGACACGTTGTAATCACCCCACACACATTTATTATACATTCTATTTATAGTTAATAAAGTGTTCACAAATCCCAAGTCCCCAAAGTCCTGGCCAACACCACACAATGCCTTCTCTTCTTCAGGCCGCCTCTTTGCCTCCTCCCAGACCTCATCCTTCTCTCTCCTGACTCCAGTCCCCACACGAAGGTGCTCCAGGTGTGTTCCGGCAATCTCCCACCGACACGCCCCAATGAGGCAGAAGCACTCCGGGTGTGGTGGAAGTGCTGAGGTCCAGGGCTCCCAAGACATCCGGGTGCCACCTGGCGGTGACCACGGGCTCCTACAGGATTGAGCTTCAAAGCCTTGTACCCATGGTCCCTATAGCAACCAGGGCAGTCACCCCCACATGATCTGAGGAAGGCGTAAGCCCTCTTACGGTCCTCCTGGGTGTTCCAGCCGGGTCACCCCCACCCCCACCCCACCCCCACCAGCCACCTGCGACACTGCCCCACTGCCAGCGAAGACCCGTCGGGTGGAGCTCATCCCCGAAGTGGATCCTACTCCTGAGGCTGCAGGGTCCGATCCGGCACCCTGGGACCTACTCCTTCGGCACCCTCTCTGAGGTCTTCGCGCCCCTCCGATTAGAGCTAATCGCACCCTAGTAGCCTCCGCCAGCTGTGGCAGTGCCCTATCACCAGCGAAGAGCCGTCCAGTGGAGCAGCCTGTCCCATGAAGGCAGGTCCCCAACGAGGCAGGTCTTACTGCTCGTCCAGGGTCCGGTCCTGCAAGTAAAACAGAGAGAGGGGCAGAGATGCTGCCTGGACACCACGACCTGGCGTCGTTCCTTGCTGCGCATTGGCAGCGCTCCCCCTTCCGTCCGGAACCCTGAGACCTGCCTTTTCAGCACCCCCTCTGCGGGTTCCGTGCCCATCAGGTTTGGAGTGGCGGGTCCGCTTGTATGTCCGTCACCTCCACCGACTCTGGAGCTTCCCTCTGCCTCTGCAGAGGACGGCCATACTCCAGACGTGAGCGTCCTGCCTCACATCCTCCCTTATTGGAGCAACCGTCATTCTCCCCTTGATTCCTCCCTTTTCTCTTGAACGCCATGACTGTCTGTGTCTGCACATGGCAAACACACAGATCCAATCCCGTCTGTGACCCTACAGAGCAACGGGAGACCGCCACGGGCTCGGGGCATAGAGTGCTAGGACCCAGGGCACTTATCAGCCCCCGTCCTGTCAGCCCTCTCTGTCTTCCTCCCCACACCTCTCGCACAGCACTCACCGCCACGTCCACTGTCGGAAAACCCCCTACTTGGTTCCGATCATTCAAATCACGGGCCTTTTCGGTGGGCTCTCCTTTATGCTTTATGGGGTCGGCTGTACTCACCATCCCCACCGTTCCGCTCCAGCTGAAGACTCCAGCATCACGCCGTCCTGTCGCAGCTCACAGCAGCTCCACCGACGCAACCGCCTTCCTTTTCAGTTCTAGCAACTCCGCCTGGAGGGCACGTAGCACCTGTGGAACAGGCCCTGCGGACTCGAGGCACTCCTCCAGCTCGCGCAGGGCCATAGACAAGCACAGAAAGCCAGTCAGCGATTGACTCACCTGGCTGTCAGTCATATTCACAGACTGCTTCCTGTGGGGCTTCTGGGACCAATCAGGTCTCTCCCCAGCACGAGACGGACATTCCCTGGTTCCGCCGCTATACAGTCATTGGCGGGCACACAAGACACACCGTCCAATCCCGTGCCTGTCACAGGGAGGGACTTCCGGCCCGCGGCCATCTTGAATCTCCTCCTCCTGGTGCAATGACAGGCCGGCTTTCTGATTCTCAGCGTCTCATCTTCAGCAGTTCTCACGCCGGCCGCTGCATCGATACAGGCCTGGAGATCAGTGTGCGTCTGCCATCGGCACAGACCCAGGCAGTCCCTGCCTACAAAACAGAAACACGCTCAGCCCGGCAGGGCTGGCTGCTGGCGAGCAGGGAATTCACCTCCCAGATCCCGTCTATCCGAGGCAACTGCCTCTGCATGGTCTTCCTAGATGCCACGCCATCCTGGGCGCCTTCAGCGGCACCGCACTCACAGGAGCCCGCTGTACTCCTGTAACACCTGTTGCTGCTTTTCTGCACCAGGTAAGAGGTCTATGGGTTCTCTCTCTCTCTCGGGGCCGTGAGCACTCTGCACCTGCGGTACTTGTGGTGGGCGGGGGGGTTCCTGCTGCTCCGGGTCGTCCACAAAATATTTATTTTGGGGTCCCTGCCTTGGAACAAACAGAGGGCCCCACGTTGGGCGCCATTGTGGAACTTGACCCGGACACAGACAGGCAGACACATTGTAGTCACCCCACACACGTTTATTATACACTAGCAAAATACCCGCGCTTCGCAGCGGAGAAGTAGTGTGTTAAAGAAGCAATGAAAAAGAAAAGGAAACATTTTGAAAATAACGTAACATGATTGTCAATGTAATTGTTTTGTCACTGTTGTGAGTGATGAGTGTTGCTGTCATATATATATATATATATATATATATATATATATAT
>JANRMT010062840.1:27478096-27503892 GCA_026402145.1 Polypterus bichir lapradei | reverse complement strand
GCAAAAGAATAAGAAATCAGGAAGGGGGCAAATAGTTTTTCACACCATTGTATGTGATGCGTATGTATTTCTCGGAACAAATGGAACAACCTCACCGTGAATCCTCGGTGTGTGTTGGATGATGTAATCCGACCCCGGGGTCTCTGGTGATGAGGGAATTGAAGGAAGTCTGGCGGAATGAAAACAAACTGGATACAAAGCGCGATGTGGAAAACAGCAGGTAAACTTGGTTCATAGTTATAAAGTGAAATCTCCATCATTCTCTGCTCCTTTTTTTCTCTGTTCCCTCCTGATTGTTTAAATAGTTGAGAGCTGGATGTAACTGATTGTGATTGGAAAACAGGTGCTTTACATCTTGGGGCTGCGGTCTCTTCCCAATATCTGCCCCCCCTGTATTTACGGGGACAACACTCACTGACGCACAAATGATAAACAGCAAACGGGACAATGGAAACAAAACGCACTCAGCACAAACATTGACAAGAGTAATTCTATGTAGCCCCGCTACAGAGTCATTTCCTGATTGATTAATGAGTACTGAAAAGAATTGGCTCACATGCCCTCTGACACCTGATAAATTTAAGTCAACACTCCCCAAATGTTTTTGACTTATCAAAGGCAAGAAAATGTCAGATCATATTTCATACCTTGTAAGTGGTGCCTTTATGACCTTCAGTGATTTCTTTCAATTTTGTGCCAATCTGTTGTGAGCTTGCAAGTTGGACTAAACTCTTAAAGTGTACAACCGCCCATAATTCAGGAGGAGGAGTATAGGAACCTAATCAAAAACTTTGTTAAATGGTGCGACTCAAACTACTTACACCTGAAAACCAGCAAAACCAAGGAGCTGGTGGTGGATTTTAGGAGGCCCAGGCCCCTCATGGACCCCGTGATCATCAGAGGTGACTGTGTGCAGAGGGTGCAGACCTATAAATACCTGGGAGTGCAGCTGGATAATAAATTGGACTGGACTGCCAATACTGATGCTCTGTGCAAGAGAGGACAGAGCCGACTATACTTCCTTAGAAGGCTGGCGTCCTTCAATATCTGCAATAAGATGCTGCAGAGGTTCTATCAGACGGTTGTGGCAAGTGCCCTCTTCTATGCAGTGGTGTGCTGGGGAGGCAGCATAAAGAAGAAGGACGCCTCACGCTTGGACAAACTGGTGAGGAAGGCTGGCTTTATTGTAGGCATGGTGTTGGACAGATTGACATCCGTGGCAGAGCAACAGGTGCTGAGCAGGCTCCTGTCAATCATGGAGCATCCACTGAACAGTATCATCTCCAGACAGAGGAGCAGCTTCAGCGAATGCTTCACTGACAGACTGAGGAGATCGTTCCTCCCCCACACTATGCAACTCTTTAATTCCAACCAGGGGGGTAAACGTTAACATTATACAAAGTTATTGTCTGTTATACCTGCATTTTTATCACTCTTTAATTTAATCTTGTTTTTATCAGTATGCTGCTGCTGGAGTATGTGAATTTCCCCTTGGGATTAATAAAGTATCTATCTATCTATCTATCTATCTAATTCATGAGTGCAAACATATTTGAATCGATGTGAAGTGGTAATAACTGTTGGAAGTAATGATAATCTTAATAATATGGGTTCGATTAAATGGCACAACTGTCTGAAGTTTATTTTCAATTTGATATTTATTCTTATTACTTTATTAATGTGTTGACCATTCCTTCATTCATTTTTCATCACTTATCTGAGACTGGGTCACGACATTAACAACCCTTCTCCCCCAACTCATACTGTGGGATTCCAAGGCACTGCCATGTTGTCTGGGAGTTATAATTCTCCCAGCAAGCCTTGGGTCTTCCTCTGGGTCTCCTTCCAGCTAATCGTGATCATAAAATCTCTGCCAGGAGGTGACCGTTTTGACCGCTTATACCTGAAAACTAGTTCTTTCGGTCATTACCCAAACCTCATGACTACAGGTGAGGGCAGGGATGTAGATAAACCGGTAAATCAAGAGCTTTGCCTTCTTGGTCAGCTCCTTCTTCGTAGATGAGGATCAGTATAGCAACTGCATATCTGTGCTTGCTGCCCTGATCTATCTGTAGATCTAATCCATTCCTTTTCCCCTCACTTGCGAACAAGACCCCAAACTCCTCCACTTGAGGCAGTAACTCACCTCCCACATAGGGAGGACAGTCCAATTTTTTCCTACTGATGACCATGGCCTCAGATTTGGAGGTTCTGATTGTCACTCCTGCTACTTCCCACTTGGTTGCAAACTGTCCCAATGTATGCTGGAATTCACAACATGATGCAGCCATCAAGATCACATTGTCCACAAAAAGCAGTAATGCAATTCAAAGATTGCCAAAATGGGCAACCTCCCCTCCCCAGCTGCATGCTGCTATCCTGAAAATCACAAACAGGACAGGAGACAAAGTACAGCCCTGGTGGAGTCCCATATCCATTAAGAATGGCACAGATGTTTTCCTGAGTATCAGGACACAGCTCTCACTGTGATTATAGACCAAACAGTCCTTATTAGTGGCCCCAGAAACCTGTACTTTCCCATCACCCCTCACAGAATCCCTTGAGGAAAACAGCCAGATGCCTGCTCTAAGTACACAAAACAGATGTAGACTGATGTAGACTGATAAGGAATACTTCCATGCCCCTGCAGGATCCTCAGGAGAGTAAATAGCTGATCCATTGTTTCACGGCTTGGACAGAATCTATGTTGGTCCTCCAGGATCTGAAGTTCCACAACTGGGTAGAATCACATTTCTGGTGTAAGCTTTCCCAGGGAGGGCTGAGGAATGTGATACCCCAATAGTTGGAGCACACCCTCTGAACCTGCTTTTTAAAACTAGGAGTCCAGCACTCTAGAGCCTACAGCATTTCTAGGCAGATCTCATCCACCCTTGGGGCTTTGCCACTGTTGAGTTGCTTAATGACCTCAGTTTCCTTTCACAAAGAAATGGGCATTGATCTCCCATCAGCTTCTGGCTCTGCCTCCTCTACAGAGGCCATGTCTGTTGAATTCAGAAGATCCACAAAGTGTTCCTTTCACTGCCAGACTACAGTTCTGGGTCAGCACTTCTCCACCCTTGCCCGAGAACAGCCTAAGTAAAGACCAGGTTTGCCAGAGCCTCTTTGAGCCTGATTGATAGTCACTTTCCATGGTCTCTCCTCCCACACTCGTGACAACCTACCAGGTGTCATTATCAGAGGAAAATGAGTAGACATACAGGATCAAAGGCAATACGTATGTAGTAAATGAGGAGGGGGGGGGTATAGAGGAGGGGGGTAATAAGGAATAATAAGGTGGGGTTCAGAGGGTGTTGGTCATAAAGTCTTATCTAATATGCAGATGTTTTTTTCTTTTTAATCCTGCATATGCTGGGTTCATGTTCAAGTGTTTGTTAATGGCATTTTCATTTGATAGCCACGATTCAGCCAGCTCTTTGACACTTTTAGCATTAGTTTTGAATCTTACTTGCACTCTGTCCAGGTTAAACCATGGATCCACCCTTCTGACAGCATTGCAATGCTCTTGCATATGTGTTGCAAGTGTTTTAGATGTTTATCCCACATATACAGCTGGGAATATGCTACATGGTATACTGTATACTGCGTTCCTTGTCTCTGCTGCCTTTTTCCTGCTTTTTGAATTAAAAAGAAATGTCCGCAGAGTGTTTCCTGGGTTATGTGCTACTTTGATGCCTGATCTTGAGAGGATGCACGCTGTACTTTCTGAAACACCACAATGATAAAGCAGGCTGTGCCAAGTGGAATAGGGGGTTCAGGTTGGAGTTGATTGTTTACTGAGGTCTATGGCACCTCATATGTAAGCATTGTTTGATAAATGTCTTAGGGTTGCTGATGTGAGCATGAAAAGATAGCATCTTTTATTCTTTTTCATTTCCTTCATATTACAATGTATGTAAATACATCTGTAATGTCTTAACACAACTCTGTTTATGCAATAAGAGGTGATTACTAGAAAAATGTAATATTTTGTCTGTATAACATTCCTTGTGATAAACACTCATAGTCAAAGTGGCATCGCTACCTCTTTCAATGGAGATTAAAATGAAATTAATGTGTTGGTTCATTTCTCTTTTCATAGTGAACTGGATTGAGTTGATGTGGCTGTGGAACTCATTCAGCTGGTCACTTTCTAATATGACAAATGTGTCGTCAACGTAATGTATTCAAAGTTTAGGTGTGAACTGAGTTAAAGCCACAGTTTCAAATTGATGCATAACCAGTTCAGCTAAGACTCCTGATAACGGTGATCCCATTTGGCATGCCTTCTTTCTGTCTGTAGTATTTCCCATTAAAATGTAAGTGAGTTTTCTGGTAAAGTGAAATTAAATGCATTATGTCTTTCATGGCCAGTTTTGTTTGTGCCATTATGGTGGGGTCGTTGTTTAGTTTTGTTTAACATAGGGCTGTTTGCTTCTAATCAGTGAGGAGTTAAGAGGGGTCATTCAACTGAAGCAGCTCAATCTAATGCTGTCCACACATTACAGCTAGCTAGAACTACCAACATGTCTTCTGTCCTTATCCTTCTAGAACTCTGCTCTGCCTCTGACATGGTCAACCACCACCACTGACCTTCGCATCAATGGGACTGCCCTCAGGTGGTTTGAGTCTTGTCACTTGGGCAGATCCTACCATGTGTTCTGGTAAGGAGAGATGTCAAGGATACAACTAAGGCAAGCACGGAGGTGTCCCCAGGGTCTGTGCAGGGTCCCTTCCTCTTCTCTCTATACACATCCTCACTTGGCTCTATCATTCATTCCAATGGTTTCTCCTGGCAGTGCTATGTCAAAGATACACAGCTGTGCCCTCCAGAAGACCAAATGGTATCAGCTTTAATCTCTGCATGTCTCACTAATATTGCACCCAGGATGAAGAAACACAATCTCCACCTCAACCTGGCAAATAACCTTCTGGTTATCCAACCTCCTCCATCTATTTAGCACCCCATTTCTGTTCAGCTTAACTAATTATTTTTAACAACTGCCACCTGGTAATTGGTGACCAGCTGTCCTTCACTTACCATGTTGCAATGGTAATGCTAGTCATCATCTGCAAGATCGGATTGTACCTAACAGAGTATGCAAAGCAACACCTGGTGCAGACTTTTGGTCTTATTATGTTTGGATTACTGCAACTCTCTGGTGGCAGGAGTACCAGCATGTGTCACCAAGCCACTGCAAAGGATTCAAATGCAACAACACTTGTGGTTTTAAATCAGCTGAGGCAGTTACACATCACTCCTCGCAAAGTTTTTAAGAAGTGTTTGAAGACTCTCTCGTATGGTGAGTTTCTGTCTACCTGTTAGGTTTTTGTAACCTAGAAAGTACAACTTGCTTGTATTTTGTTCAGAGCTCTTCACTTGTGGTTATCAATTTTCTAAAGTTGTCCTGTAACAAGTATTCCCAAACAGTCCTCCAGACCAATGTTTACTCCATTATGTTGACCTCTTTTGCAAGTTGCTTTGGATGAAAGCATCCACTAACATAAATAAATGTAAATGTTTTTAAACTAAATGATCAGACACTAAATGAATACCAGTAAAAGGGAAAAACAATGTAATATTTAAAGAAAAGTTAAATATTTAGTTCAGCATATGGAACTTTGTTTTTCTTTTATTTGAAGATACAACACTGCAACAAGGCATAATTGAATCAAACAAAGATGAATAGCACAGATAATACAACAGTAGGCTTAGAAAATCCAAAAAACTGACATGAGTCTTCAGGGGCCACCTGACAAAGTAAGCGATGTGGAAAAAGAACCCGTTCTAAAATAACTCTTTATATATGTTGAAACAACAGCTACAGAAAGAACATTGCACATGTGCAGCATGTTTACACTAGAGTTAAATCAATGATTTCTTGCAGGTTTTGAAAAAAATTTCAATGAATCTTTGTACGGTTTGAGATAATATCAACCATCACTTTCCCACTAAGCTATACATAGTGGATTTGGACTCATTCATCAATTTTTCATAGCACATTATTTAACCCATCTGGTATTACAGCAAATACCCATGTTGATGCATTAGGGGTGATTTTAAATATAAGGCTATCCAATAGAGATTTGCCCAAAATGCAGGGCTTTCCCAAAATATGTGTCCTAGTGATTCAAGTGGTTTGATTTTTCCCTGGGTACATTTTACACAATTTTAAATGAGGTTATGTGATCAATTATTTTTTTTGGTTAAATGATGGCATGCTTGGCACATATTGAACTAGAATGTATTTTATGAATGGTTGGGGTCCACTCCTTTTCTCTTATATTTATTGTGAGAACCCTTTTTCATTTTTTCCTATGATTACTAAAGGGTACGTTCCTTGAAAAATGTTTTATACACTCTGGAGATGTTGTCTGAATCTTCATCCACCTTAGCCAGTATCTCCTGAGGGACAGATATGGGTGAGAGGTGAGGAAAGTTTGGGAATTGCTTTGAACAAAGTGTCTAATTTGAATATAGAAGAAAAAGTGTTTAGCTGGAAGATTAAGTTTGAAGCTTAATTGTTCAAAAAATGAAAATATGTACATTATTATCAATGTACAGATCACTAAATGTCACAATCTTGAGTATTTTCCAAAGAGTAAATACTGCATAGGCTGAAGAAGCTGAAATAAGTAATTATAATGTATAGGAGTTAAAAAATAAGTTTCACTGCCTTAAAATATACTATACATTGGTTACATATATTAAGTAAGATTATTATTCCAAGGATTAACAAAATAACAGTGGGAGTTTAAGCTTTTAGTTACAGAGACGAGAAGCTGTGGAATGGTCTCCCTGCTAATAAAAGAGATGCCCCTTTAGTCTCAGGCTGAAGACTCACTACTTCAGTTTAGCATACCCTGACTAGAGCTACTTATTAGCTGTGCATACTGCATCTCTGTGGTTAGTTATTAGTACTATATACAGTAAGTAATATTATATTTTATAAATTGTTAGTAATGCTTGTCTATTCTGTTTCTCTTCTCTGTATCGTTATGTGGCACTTGGTGCCACTGCTCTACTGCCAAGTTGTTTGCCTACCTTGCAAAACTCATCTCAGATACAGGAGCACTGAAATCATTGAGTAGAAAGGTCTTTTCATAAGACTGGCCAGCCCAACACTGATTCAACTGTATAACGAGGTCTCCAGGGCTCTGATTGTGTCTGCCTTGTCTGACTCCTTTTCTACAATCTGGCCGTAATTCTACAATTAGCTGATGGACAGACATTGTAATTTTTCATTTATGGTAATTGGTTTCTACTTTATTTGTGATGTATTTTAACAAATCTGTATCCTCATATGTGATAGTTCTGTATTTAGTGAGTGATATAATCTGTTCTTGCATCTTGCCTTAAGAGTTGTCACACTGCTCTGTGCCTGCACTTGGTGAGGAGCGCTGTGTAAGAACAACGTCATTTCTAGTACCGTATTGTATTTCTGAGATGGCAATGATAGATTGGTCATCTAGCACTGTGGAGAGGATTACTTGTGTTCTGTTTTGTGTATTTTATTTATCCCAGTTTTTTGACACCCACTGCACCCCCTCCCCCTTACCTGGGAAGTGGTCGTTCTCTGAATTGCCTTTCCCAAGGTTTTTTCCAGTTTTTCCCTGCAATGCTTTTTTTTGGAAGTTTTTTTTTTCCTTGTCTTCTTAGAGAGTCAAAGCTGACTCAAAAGGACTGTCAAAAACAAAACCTGTTAAAGCTCATTGAGACATAACTTGTGTGATTTTGGGCTAAACAATAAATAAATTGTTGTCATTGTTGGTAAGTAAGTGATGGACAACTCAGTTGCTGGTAAACTGATGATTATTACTGTCAATTGGAGTACAGAGCAGAGCATACACAAAAGATACAAGAAAGGAGTTCTTTTCCATTGCAAACAAATGTAGATTAGTGGGTTTCTGACAGTTTGAAATGTTTTATTGTGCATATAACTGGATCCCAGCAGTAGAATTAAAATAGAATTAATTAGTGACATGGTGTCATCTGCTTTTGATCTCCATACAGTCATCATTTGAGTTCCAGATAAATCATGTTGCATCGACTCTAATTTCTTAAACAAAGATTTGTCAATGTATTTAGGGATGCTCTGGAAAAGATCAATGAGTTTTGGGAGGATATATTATTTTTGACAATATTGATTGTTTCAGATTAAGGTATCATTACTTACAAACCATACGTCCAAGAATAGTTAGACCTCTGGAGATTCAAATTCTGGAGGTATTTTACTTTCAAAAGTTTAGGGACTTTAGGGAGGAATTGTAAAATGATTTTATATATTGTAGAGATGGTGTCTAAGTCCTTGAGATTGAGCAAGATTTTTTTCAGCATGGATGTGGGTGCAAGATGAGGAAAATCTGGAAGGTTTTGTTTAACAAAGTTTCTGATTTGAAGATAGTGAAAGAAATGTGTAGCTCTCTCTCTCAGGAGTGGGGATCGATCTGTTCTTAATTTTTCTCTTTGTAAAAACTTGATTGCTTTGTATGGATTGTAATAAAATTAATAAAAAAAAAAAAAAGTTTAGGGACTAAGAGTCCGTGCTTAATACATCAGGTAAGTCAGATCTTGTGGTATTACAGATGGAAGTATGTTCTGGATTCTTGTATCTATAACTTTCACTAATATCTTAACATCATTGTTCATGAGTGAAATCGGTCTAACATTGCTAAAAACAGCAGTGCTGGAAAAAGTCCAGAGAAGAGTAACTAGGCTGATTCCATGGATAAAGGGGATGAGTTAAGAGGAAAGATTAAAAGATCTGACAATTTTCAATTTAAGCAAATGGAAATTAAGCATCAACATGATTGAAGTGTTTAAACTTATGAAGGGAATTAGTTCAGTGGATCAAGACTGTTATTTTAAATTGAGCTCATCAACAACATGGGAACACAGTTGGAAACTTAAGTGTAAATTTCACACAAACATTAGGAAGTTTTTCTTTACACAGAGAACCATAGACACATGGAATAAGATACCAAATAATGTGGTAGACAGTAGAACTTTAGAGACTTTTAAAGCTAGACTTGATGTTTTTTAGAAGAATTAGTGGGTAGAATTGGCAATGTCATGAAACTGGCACAAGTTTGACAACACTTTCTAAAGTTGCCTAGTGGGGGAATACACAGTCAAAAACCCCAAACAGAAACTCAAAGGGGTAAGAAAAATCTTTGTTTTTGAAATTATTTTTTATCAGATGGCTCTGTAATACACAAAGCTCTGTACAGCAAAAGGAATTGCCTGAAAAGTCAAAGCGACCCACAGTGAACAAAGACCCAAAACAGAATCCAATAGGTATAGTCAAAAACAGAGCATGAGGTTGAAAATCCAGAAACACACAGCAAAAAACCAACAGAACAGAAAAATAACTAACAGTCCACTCCTTAGCATATTCACAATGAACCACCAGTAACTATGGGAGGCTGTCCCTTAAATAGGGGCGAGGGTTATTCCTGGTGGTGATTGGCAGGAGGCCCTGCCTCTTGGGGAGCCACCCATAAAACACAAGAGTCATAACCTAGGCCACAGCCTTTTCCCAACACACACACATAGAAAAATGTATATTGGAAGCAAAACAAACATTAATACAAATAAATGATGCAAAATGAAACATAACAGACAAGAAACACAAATGTGAACAACAGCCAGGAGGAAAATGCTGGCTGAAATATAACAGGAGAGCTTTGTTGGGTTGAATGGCCTGTTCTCATCTAGATTGTTCTAATGTTCTAGTAATGGTGCTGAGTTAAAAAACCTTTTGGAAAATTCCACATAGATAGCCTTCTGGGCCTGCAGCTTTTCTACCATTCAGTGAGTTCATGGCATCTTTTGTTTCAGAAAGTCTTCCATTTCCTCTGGATAAATATAAATATTGAAGTGACCATCAACAGTTACTTTGAGTGTAGTTTGAAACAAAAGTCGATATCTCATGTCAGCTTTCCACAAGTGCTGTTTGATGCTGTAAAATGCAGTCCCCTTTCCACAGCTGTAGCCAAGAAATCTGCATAAATGTGGTTTTAGTAGGTCTCCAAACAAAATCTCATTCTTCTGTATGATATGAAAGCAGACATTTGATAAGGTGCCACATGAGAGGTTGGGCATCAAATTAAAAGAAGTGGGAGTGCAGAATTGGCTCAGACACAGTAAGAAGAGGGTGATGGTGCGAGAAACCTCATCAGAATTGGCTGATGTTAAGAGTGGGGTTCCACAGTGGTCAGTGCTAGAGCCGCTGCTATTCTTAATATATATAAATGATTTAGATAGGAATATAAGTAACAAGCTGGTTAAGTTTGCAGATGATACCAAGATAGGTGGATCAGGAGATAATTTGGAATCCATTAAATCATTACAGAAGGATTTGGATAGCATACAGGCTTGGGCAGATTTGTGGCAGATGAAATTTAATGTCAGTAAATGTCCGCTCAGCTAGCTCCCCTCCTATTAGCAACATTTACAGAAGCCAAAGACAATCAAACTCTTCCTCAAACTTTTCGCCAAGCATTAATCACCGTTTTTCCTAAACAAAATAAGGACTTATTACAATGAGCATCATACAGACCAATTTCACTTTTGAATAATGACGTTAAGATACTCTCAAAAATCATAGCTAGAAGGATGGAGAAAGTGCTCCCTTCGGTAATATCACAAGATCAAACTGGATTTATCAAGGGTTGACACTTATCTTCAAATCTTCAATGCCTGTTTAATGTAATATACTCACCAACTAAGTCAAACACCCCAAAAATATTATTATCATTGGATGCAGAAAAAGCATTTGACATGATTGAATGGAAATACCTTTTTACTACATTGGAGAAATTTGGGTTTGGCCCAAACATTTGTGCATAGATCAAAATACTGTATACCAATCCAGAAGCTTCAATCTGTATCAGTAACATTTGTTCAGACTACTTTAAACTAGAACGTGGTATCAGACAAGGATGCCCCTTGTCACCGCTGCTGTTTGCAATCGCCATTGAACCACTGGCAATACACTGTGCTGATCAGATAAAGGGGATTATCAGAGAAGGACTAGAACAGAAAATTTCTCTATATGCAGATGATATGGTACTGTATATATCAGACCCACAAAATTCTGTGCCTGCAGTCTTAACAGCACTCACAGAATTTTAAAAGATCTCTGGTCTCAGAATTAATCTGAATAAAAGTGTACTCTTTCCAGTTAATTCTCAAGCATATAATATTAGATTAAACACCCTACCTTTTATCATTGCAGATCAGTTTAAATAGCTAGGGGTAAACATCACAAGTAAACATCTCTTTATCAACAAAATTTCACCGTCTGCATGGAAAAAATTAAGCAAGACTTGCATAGATGGTCAACCCTTCATCTTCCCTTCCAATATACATCAATAAATCATTTTTTAAGCAATTAGATTCAACAATACCTCATTTATTTGGAACTCAAAACATCCACATATCCAAAGAGCGACCCTACAAAGACAAAAGGCAGAAGGTGGCATGGCTCTACCTAACTTCCAGTTTTATTACTGGGTAGCAAACATACAAGCTAGAAAACCTGGACACAAATAGATGAACATACAAAGGCCTGGTCCGTAATAGAACTATAATCCTGCAGTACTTCTTTATATTCCCTGCTCTGTGCCCCAATAAACGCAAGTTATCGCCAATATACTAATAACCCAATTGTGCTTCACTCACTCAGAATATGGAACCAATGTAGAAAGCATTTTAAGATGGAGAAGCTTTTATCAGTGGCACCTCTTGAAGAGAACCACCTCTTTCAACCTTCACAAACATATGCAATTTTTAATATCTGGAAAAAATTTGTGATTAACTTTCTTAGAGATCTTTATATAGACCACGTCTTTGCATCCTATGAACAATTACATTCCAAATTTAACATTCCAGCTACACATTTCTTCCACTATCTTCAAATTAGGAACTTTGTTAAACAGAACCTGCCCGATTTTCCTCATCTTGCACCCTCGTCCATGCTGGAAAAAATCTTGCTCAATTTCAAGGACTCAGACACAATCTCTGCAATATATAAAATTATTTTACAGTCCCTCCCTTTCAAAGATCCAAAAGAACACTGGGAAAAAGATCTCTTAATCAATATATCAGAAAAGGAGTGAAAAATAGCAATGCAGAGAATTCACTTGAACTCCATATGCACAAAGCATACAATTATTCAACTCAAAATTATATATCGAGCACATCTGTCTCGCCTAAAACTCTCCAAAATGTTTCCAGGGCATGATCCAACTTGCGAACGCTGCAATCAAGTCCCAGCCTCACTGGGTCACATGTTTTGGGCCTGCACCAAATTAACATCATTTTGGACCAAAATTTTTAATTACCTTTCAGACAGCCTTGGTGTCGCAATCCCTCCTAACCCATTAACAGCTGTGTTTGGGGTTCTTCCAGATGGGTTTAAAGTGGAGAAGGGCAAAAAAAACTGTGATTGCATTCACTACACTTTTGGCACGCAGACTTATTTTGCTAAACTGGAAGAACCCAAACTCTCCTCTTTTAAGTCAGCGGGAAACCAATGTTTTATACTATTTGAAACTGGAAAAAATCAAATACTCAGTTAGAGGATCTATACAGATTTTTTCAAAACATGGCTGGATCTAATCAGTAATATTTTAGAATAAGCTCTTAAAGCACAGAGGAAGCAATTCTTTTTCTTCTTCATTCATCTCTATTGGCTTATCAAACTCATCAATTTAGGTATGTTTAAGCCTTAAGTTTTACTCCATTGGCCATGCTCTCTCTCTCAGAGGTGGGGGTCGACTTGTTCTCAATCCTACTTTTTGTAAAAATTGATTGATTTGTATGGAATGATTGCAATAAAATGAATAAAATTTAAAATAAAAAGAAATTTAATGTCAGTAAATGTAAAGTATTACACATAGGAAGTAAAAATGTTAGGTTTGAATACACAATGGGCGGTCGGAAAATCGAGAGTACACCTCATGGGAAGGATTTAGGAGTTGTAGTTGACTCTACATTAAGAAGGCTAACAGAATGTTAGGATATATAGCACAATGTGTGGAGTACAAGTCCAAGGAGGTTCTGCTCAACCTTTATAATGCACTGGTGAGGCCTCATCTTGAGTACTGTGTGCAGTTTTGGTCTCCGTGCTACAAAAAGGACATAGCAGCGCTAGAAAAGGTACAAAAGAGAGCAAGTAGACTGATTCCAGGGCTACAGGGGTTATGAGGAGTCAAGCTTTTTCCGTTTAAGCAAAAGAAGATTAAGAGGTGGCATGACTGAAGTGTTTAAAATTATGATGGGAATTAGTACAGTGGATCGAGACTGTTATTTTAAAAAGAATTCTTTAAGAACACAGAGACACAGTTGGAAACTTGTTAAGTGTAAATTTTGCACAAACATTACAAAGTTTTTCTTTACACAAAGAACGATAGACACTTGGAATAAACTATCAAGTAGTGTGGTAGACAGTAAGACATTAGGGACTTTCAAAACTCGACTTGATGTTTTTTTGAAAGAAATAAGTGGATAGGACTGGCGAGCTTTGTTGGGCTGAATGGCCTGTTCTCCTCTAGTGTGTTCTAATGTTCTAATTTATTTAGTAGCTTGTCAAAGCAGGGATGTTGATTTCCAGGCAGATGGTAAGGAGTTATAGTTTCTGAATCTGATTTAAAGGCATTATTCAAGATTTTAGAAAATAATTCTGCTGCAAATGTCACTGATTTAGTGGATTATTAAATACAGGATAAACTGAATTTTAATAAGAAAAAATACAGGAAAAAACAGCACTGTCTCAGCAGCACATCCCCAACAGCGGACGAGACAAAAAAATTTAACACAGCTTTGGTAATTTAAGTAAACATTTTCTTTTCATCCTTATGATTTTTCTGGTAATTTGCAATTTAGACACAGTAAAATGGCGTATATTCAGCAGAGACCCAGAGAAACATCAAGTCAAAGTTGTATTCCATTTTACATGGTGTCAGACACGAGCAAATGGGAGGCAGTTTATGGGCTCAAATAATTGTAATTGCTCACCAGACCAGGGGTTGGCGCTGTACTTTCATTCTCCCTCTTCTTTTCCCCGCAGAACAACTGAAGAATCACCCCAGTAATGATCACTTCCAGCCTATGATGTCATTTCAAGTTCCAACCCTCAAAGTCCCACTTCCAGACGATGTCACTTCTGGTTCCCAGAATGCCACCTGCTTACTACATCACTTCCTTCTGTTTCATTATATAAATATCCACCGTTCTTATTTTGATCAGTTCTGTTTTGGACTCAAGTCTTTAAAGACCAAACTACAGTTTCGCCAGACTTTCACTAAATGGGGAGAGTTCCCAACACTTTGACTTTGTTTTGTATCTGTTGTTACAATGGCTTAGTTAATTTTGAGGACTGGGCTAGGTTCTCTGAGTTTGTTTTAACATCTGGGTTAACAGTAATCATTTGCAGACTTGCCAAGTGCACCTTAACTTTGATGCCACTGCTGGGCATTCATGGTAGATTTTTCACTGAAGAAAATTCTAATGTTACAATGATGTACTTGACACTGCTCTTTGAGCTTTGTCTCAACTCCTTCCAGGCAAAGATGAATTCAGTAATAATTGTGATGATGATATGATGGGTTGTATACCTGCATCAAACACTGAGGCTGAGAGTCTAAAAGGCAAATGAGCTCCTGGATGCAAAATTACAACCAAGAGAAAGTTGTGTGATATGACGAGTCTGGATGCAACCAGTCACAAATCTTCTTTAGTTTTATTAAGTTAAATTAGGGCTCTTCATTAAGGACATTGGTGGAGCAAAGCTAAAAAATGGCTTGCTATACTGGTGATCACTTTTGTTAACAATAGAATATCATAGAAAATCACATTAAATTAATGTTAAGCTCTAGGCTTGGTTATGCTTTGCAATTACAAATGTGTGCCATGTTCTCATTTTAAAGGGAGTAATATACAGTAAAATATATAAAGCTGAATATGTGTTTGTCTGGTATGTAAACCACACTGTTAAACCTTTCTTCATCAAATTATGCACAGATTACTCATTTTAACACATGCATACCATAGCTTTGGTTTCATTCCAAAGTTATTCTATTTAGGGAAGTTTGTTTATTAACCTCACCTGTGCATTATTAGGGAAGTGCCCTTAGCAAGTGCCCTCCATGGTGGGTTTAAACAGTGAAATGTTGATGTGGGGCCAAAGCTTTTCTCCCAGGGAACTTACGTAGTGACTGAACCTGCACTCTGTTTTAGTTCAGGCAGCAGTGAGTAAACCAGCTTTTTCTTGCATATTGAATATTTTGCTTTAGGTTATTTTTTCCAATTTTCCTTGGGTGATTTTGGTCCAAATTTGCATATATATTTTTTCTTATTAATTTTATTTAACATCCCATACAATCAAGTCTAATTTATACAACAAAGAAGATATCATTACATAAGTTGAACTACAACTGAATTCAACCCCCACCCAAAAAAAGAGAAGAGAGCCAACAGCAATATCAAATCATTAACAACAACAAAGGAGGAAGAATGTCTTTTTCCACAACAAGGCTGCCTTAAGGGATGGATGAACATCCCTACCTGAAGACATGATTCCTTACCCAGGTGGGAAGCCCAAATAAATGGGCAGGTGTCCCATCCGGGCAGGTACTAAATACCTTCCTAAGATAAAAGAAGTGGACAGGGAAGGACTGTCACAGAGGGATATTTAATTCCCCCAGGAGACAGATGGCAGCAACACTCCATATCGGCGCCCATTCGGGAACCAGCAGGGGATGCTGGGAAGTGTAGTCACAGCCCTGCTGGGGTCCATGGGGGCTATATGAGGGTGCTGCAGGGGGAACTACTCCCTGCTATACTGGACATCCATATGACCTGGGAGTACTTCTAATGGACAGCAGCCCTGGCACCAGAAGTACGACTGGGTCCTCAATAAAAGGGACCACACTTCCTTATCCAGGCGAGTCAGGGCTAGGAGAATGGAGAGCAACACTCAACTGGACGAGGGTATTGCAGTGGTGAGAGGAATTGTAAAGAGGTGATTGGAAGAGAGAAATTCTGTGCTTGTGTTATTTGGAAGAAGTCATTTTTGTAATAAAAACCATCCTTTATTTGAACCCGGGTCTCTGTTTGTGTTGGGGTTTGTGGCTCGTTAACACCCCTGTTTCTGTCACACCATCTATCTTCCCCAGCCAGGGGCTACATGGGCATCCCCTTGACCTGGTCTATCCACTAAGTTCCTCAACAATGAGGATCCTCACGCTGGAACACCTTTGGGGAATTGCGCCAGATGCCTGTAGTACCGTAACTGACACTCTCTCACATTGCAGGTAATGTGCCTCACCAGATGCCTGTAGTACCGTAACTGACACTCTCTCACATTGCAGGTAATGTGCCTCATTTGAGCTTCCATGAGCAACCAGCAACAGGTCACTGCTAAAGTAAGTAAACTTCTCGACATGGTCAACATTCTCTCCACACACAGACACACTGGTCATTAAAGGCCTGGATCTTGATTTTTATCCAGGACACTCACAATCCCAGACACTCAGACTCCTTGCTCAGTCTCTCAAGAGTAATGATCAGAATCTCCATTGACTTCACAAAGATCACAGATAGTCAGACTTCTAACTCAGTCTCTTGAAAGCCCTGATCAGAGCCTACATTGCCTCCACGAAGATCACAACATCAGCAACAAAGTCAAAATCATTGAATCTTACTTCACCAGCAGATGACTCACAGCCACTGGACCCCATGACCCTGCCCAACACCTAATCCATGCAAGCATTGAACAAGGAAGGAGCAAGGACACACTCCTGACAAACCCCTGAATCATCTGGGAAAAACGCAGAGGTTCTACCTCCACTCAGAGCAGCACTCACAGTACCATTGTATAGGTCGGGCCATGACACCCAGCAACTTCGGGGGGTATCTTGCAAAGTCTCAGGCTGTCCCACAGGGCAGCTAAATCAACCGAGTCTAATGCTTTAAAAAATCAACAAAGACCATAAAGAAACTCTTTCTATATTTCCATTTGCATTCGATGAGAACCCTCAGTGCCAGGATGTGGTTGATGGTAGAACTCTTATGTGTAAAACCAGATTGCTTCTGTTACTGGCAGGTGTGCAAGTGATCATGGTTCTAATCAATGATAACCCTAGCGAGGACCTTACCCAGCAGTGAGAGCAGTGTTATCCCCCTATAGTTGCCACAATCCAGGCAATCACCCTTCCTTTTCCAGATAGGGACCACAAGTCCCATTTTCCAGTCTGTTGGGATGATGCCCGTGGAAACGTTTGCTTGCAATTCCAAGAGGACAGCCTTACCACCAACCTGGAGATGTTCACTCCAGATCCCTGCAGCCTTCCCTACCCTCAGCTGGTTCACCACCTGTGCAATCTAAATGAGATTGGGTGGTTCACAGATATAAATGTTCATTCTAAAATATTACTAATAAGATCTTACCATATTTTAGAAAGGTTTTGAACAGATCCTTTAAACGAGAGTTTATTTTTTTCCAATTTCAAATAGTATAGAACATCAGTTACCCACTGACTTATAACAGGTGGTCTGGGATTCTTCCAGTTGATATGTCTACCTGCTAGTAGTGTGGCATAGGCAATAAAAATTAATTTGTCCTGCTCTACTTTAAGAGAGTCCGGGAGTACACCAAACACAACTGTTAATGGGTTAGCAGTGATTGTGACACCAAGGCTGTCTGAGAGACATTCAAAGATTTATGTCCGAAAAACATGTGGCCCAGTGAGGCTGGAGCTAAACTGTAATGCTCGCAGTTTGGATCTGGGCCTGGGTATATTTTGAACAATTTTAAATGAGATAAATATACTCGATAAAAGATTTTAAGTTGAATAATTGAATGCTTTGCACATATGGAGCTGAAGTGTATTCTATGCATGGCTGCCTTCCACTCCTTTTCAGAGAAATTAACTGAAAGATCCTTTTCCCACCATACCCTGGGATATTTGAAAGGAAGAGACTTTAAATGTTTTTATAAAGTATATCATTGAGATGCTGTCTGAGTCTTTAAGACTGATCAGTATTTCTTCAAGAATAGATATAGATAGGAGATGAGAAAAGTTGAGCTTATTCCTTTAGCAAAGTTTCTGATTTGAAAGTAATGAAAAAATTACTGAAGTTAATGAAGTTAAATATGAAGTGTAATTGTTCATAAGATGCAAAGACATTATCTATATACAAATCTCTAAGTGTTTTAATCCTGGACCTTTTTCAAACATTAAATATTGTGTAGGTTTTAGAGGTAGAAAAAGGTCATTTTTATGTAAAGGTGCAGCAGATAAGAGGGCTTCCTGTATTGGTTCCATATTCTGAGTAATTTGTAGACAAATTTATCATTGGTATATTGAAAATAATTTGTATTTACTGGGGCACAAGGCATGGCATATAAAGAAGTATAGCATGATTTTATTTCTATTGCATACCAGGCTTGTATATATTCAGCAATTTGTGTTAATGTTCAACATGCATAACACTAAAACATGGCGTACAGACAGAAGTTGAAATGTGTGTACATACAAAAAATTCAGATGCACAAAACTGTGCATAAGCCAACTTCCACGCACTTCGTCTCCCTAAATCAGTCAGTGTGAAAAGTAACGCACGTATACACGCTTGCCGTCCCACCCCAACTCATCCCATAATTTTGCATATTTTAATACGCAAATCAATATAAATATCACCTTCCGTTCACCATTTGGTTAAAAGACAATGTCGAAAACTCATGAAAAAAAAGAATTTCAGTGAATGCGAAGTGGAGGCAAGGAAAAACCTGTTAGCTTAAGCAGTGGTATAAACAACAAAAGGAAACTGATTGAGTGATACAGAGTGACATATCAGAGTCACGGTGAAAAAGTGAGGCATAGCCCACTGTCCGAGTGTTATATGGAAGCATATTAGGGTACAGGGAAAACAAAAAAAATAGGGAGAAGGTGAAAAAAAAGTTTGAAATGTCCACTTTAATTTATTTTATCATTAAAGTAGAATGTCATGAACTTCATTTTAAATTTACTATTTAATTTACTAGAGTTTCTCAGATCCCATCATAACTAAAGCAGCATATTAAATGCTTCGTATTCTATGTGTTCTTCTATGTGCTCTATGTGCGTGAAATGCTATGTACTTTTTCTTACGCTGACAGGACACAGAATAAATTACATTCATGATATTACAGTTCTCTGAACAATTTAAATACTAAGATGTATACTTGATATCATTTTCATGATGGAATGAATTAAAGCATGTATTAAACACAGTGGCACGGTGGTGCATTGGTAGCAATGATCTGACACCCCGTCCAGGGTTTGTTCATGCCTCCCGCAAGATGCTTGCTGGGACAAGCGCGACCCTCTATGAAATAATTTATTGCACCACTACTGTCTGTTTGAAATGTATCAACACCCAATTCCGGTCCCTCCTTTTCTTTCTCCACGTCATCAATCACCACACAATAAGCTCTGTAATAAATGTCAAGCCATCTGTAAGCTTAGAATGACAATTCTACCAAACTTTTAAGGAGCATTGAAAAACCTGCATGATACATATTTAATTATTCCATCCATCTATCCAGCCATGGTCACGCTGTTTATACATGAGGCCCCAGGTCTTTATAACTTGTATATTGTTATTGTATGGTACAATGAGATTCAATATGCAAATCCTCCATAAACTTATTTTCCAATAAAATGATAAAATTATGATAATAATATGATAAAAAAATGAAAAATATACAATATGAAAGCATAAGTACAATATACATGTACATACAGTGTAAATGTTTCATTAAGAGTTTCAGATTGTGCAATATTACAACTGTACAGCAAGTTTACAGTGAGGTAACAGTACAAACATTACAAACAGTTCTACCAGGAGCATTTGATGAACTGATCGAGTGTGTTTATAGCTCTTTGGATGAAACTGTTTCTGAACTTCGAGGTCCCTGCAGGAAAGGTTCTGAAGTGTTTGGCAGATGGAAAAAGTTCAATTAGACTGTGCACATGGCTGAGGCAGCATTTGCTCTGAAGATGTATCCTGATAGTCCTCTGCACTCTCAATGCAATCCACCATAGAGCTTTCCGATTAGCTGCTGTATAGCTGTGATTCCACAATCAGATACAATAAGTTAAAAAAACTCTGAGAGGTCCACTGAGAGTAACAGCACTAAAACAGCTGTGTGTCCCACCCTTTCAAAAATCAAAGAGAACAGTGGGAAAAGGATCTCTTACTTAAAACTTCAGAAAAGGAGTGGAAAATAGGAATGCACAGAATTCACTCGAGCTCCATATGCACAAAGCATAGAATTATTCAACTCAAAATTATATATTGAGCGCATCTCTCTTGTTTAAAATTGTCTAAAATGTCTCCAGGGCAAGATTCAACCTGCAAACGCTGCAATCAGGTTCCAGCCTCACTAGGCCACATGGTTTGGGCCTGCACCAAATTAACATCATTTTGGACCAAAATCTTTAAATGCCAATCAAACAGCCTTGGTGTGACAATCCTTCCTAATCCACTAGCAGCTGTGTTTGGTGTACTCCCAGATGGGCTTAAAGTGGAGAAAGACAAATAAACTGTAATTGCTTTTACTACACTACTGGCACGTAGACTTGTCTTGCTCAATTGGAAGAATCCTAACTCACCTATTCTAAGTCAGTGGGTAACTGATGTTATATACTATTTGAAACTGGAAAAAATAAAATTCGCACTTAGAGGATCTGTACAAACCTTTTTCAAATCCTGGTAGGATCTAATCAATAACATTTTAGAATAAGCATTTAAATTGAGGAAGCAGGTTCTCACCGCTCTTTTACTCAATTTAGCTCTATTAATTTATTAATTTATCTATTCACTCATCTTTACTGGCATAAATTTTTACACTGCTGGCCTAGCTCTCTTTCTTAGGGGTGGGGGTTCATTTGTTTAGAGCCTTTAATTATTATTATTATTATTATTATTATTATTTTTTGAAAAACTTGAGTTATGTGTATGGAATATTATTTGATTTTAATAAAATCAATAAATTAAAAAAATAAATAAATAAAACAGCTGTGGTATTTGGAATAGTTTGGCCAGTCCGTGGACCATTATATTGTTCCAGGTTGATTACAATCAGATGCCCTAAATTAATAAACGATATGCGGTTAATTTCAGTGTATTTGATAAAGCCGCATCAGGGATGTGAATCTAAAAAAGAAAGGGAAACCACAAAGGAACAGTAGCACTGCTTTGACGCCGGGTGCCACCAGTTTGCAAAATTGAGCAGAAAACATGAGTATGCTGTGAAAGAAAATTAACTGCTTACAGGCTACTAAGGATTAAAAGCTGTTTGCTTCAGTAGAAAGCTACTCATACAGGCAAATGTCATAAGACAGGATGAGGTAGGTTGACCTAGAATGACTTATGCTTAAGATGTGCGCTCACCTGTGTTATTATGTCAGACACATTTCTTGTAGAGAGAAAGAAACAATATTCACTCATGGGCCGTTATATGTTGCGTTGTCACGATGTAATTCCAAACATGGAATCAAAATTCAATGTGATATTGATAAAAAGGTAAAAGCAAAAAGAGATTGAATATATGGACATAGGTGATATGACAGAAGTGCGCCATGCGAAATGCAGATCATGCGGCACGGCAGCAGCAGCAAGCCAGCAGCTGATCGAGCAAAGAGGAGGTAAAAAAAACTGTATGTGTTTCCCATTGTATTACCGTTTAAGACGGGGTGTCGGAGGAGCGATCGTGTTTCCTTGTGGCATGTTCAGCCCCCCCTCTTCACAATGCGAGCAGCGGAGACGTGAAGTGGTTGGCACATAGCGCATGCGGGGGGGGTAGAAAGGGGGGATGGACAAGCAAAGCGAGCAGGGGGCAAAGCCCCTAATTTATCAAAATAATTGTCTAATCATTGTAATTAATTGTACCTATTGCATACTTACTGTTTAACAATAACAGTTCATGTTTACTGTCAAAGTACAGAGAAATCCTTATTGGCATGTCTATCCAAAATGTATTACTATTCAAATGTTGACCTTTCTACAGAAGCTATTGTAGCTTTATTCAATTAAAATATTTCTCAGATATTGAAATAATGTAACTAAAACATGCAACTGCATGAAGAAACAAACTTTTCTTAAAACAACCCAATTACCCCTCTGTTATTGCACAGGGCTGCAGATTTGGTTGTTTACCTCAGTAGTCAAAGTCAAAAGAAGACATTTAGTCCTTCATGGTATTGTTTATGCTATGGACAGCCCTGAAGAAATTTATACGTATACTGTATAGTGTTTCAGAAGGATCTCTTTTTTTGTTTTTTTAATAGAGGAAGCCACTTTCTCTTTAACCAGATTTCTGATTTGGCAGCTTAATATTCGCCTAAGATACAGTCATATGAAAAAGTTTGGGAACCCTTCTTAATTCTTTGGGTTTTTGTTTATCATTGGCTGAACTTTCAAAGTAGCAACTTCCTTTTAATACATGACATGCCTTTAACATTAAGTTTATTGGATTATCAGAAAATATGCATCATAACAAAATTAGACAGGTGCATAAATTTGGGCACCCCAACAGAGATATTACATCAATACTTATGTGAGCCTCCTTTTGCAAATATAACAGCCTCCTATTGCCTTTGATGAGTGTCTGGATTCTGGATGGAGGTATTTTTGACCCTTCTTCCATACAAAATCTCTCCAGTTCAGTTAAATTTGATGGCTGCTGAGCATGGACAGCCTGTTTCAAATCATCCCATAGATTACCGAGGATATTCAAGTCAAGGGGCCATTCCAGAATATTGTACTTCTCCCTCTGCATGAATGCCTTTTAGATTTCAAACTGTGTTTTGGGTCATTGTCTTGTTGGAATATCCAACCCCTGCATAACTTCAAGTTTGTGACTTATGCTTTAACATTACCCTGAAGAATTTGTTGATACTGGGTTGAATTCATCCAACCCTCGACTTTAACAAGGGCCCCAGTCCCTGAACTAGCCACACAGCCCCACAGCATGATGGAACCTCCACCAAATTGGACAGTAGGTAGCAGGTGTTTTTCTTGGAATGCGGTGTTCTTCTTCCGCCATGCAAAGCACTTTTTGTTATGACCAAATAACTCAATTTTTGTCTCATCAGTCCAAAGCACTTTGTTCCAAAATTAATCTGACTTGTCTAAATGAACATTTGCATACAACAAGTGACTTGTGGCGTGAGTGCAGAAAGGGCTTCTTTCTCATCACCCTGTCATACAGATGTTCCTATTGCAATTTGCGCTGAATTTTAGAACGATGTACAGATACACCATCTGAAGCAAGATGTTCTTGCAGGTCTTTGGAGGTGATCTGTGGGTTGTCTGTAACCATTCTCACAACCCTGTGCATATGTCGCTCCTGTATTTTTCTTGGACTGAGAGACCTGGGTTTAACAGCAACTGTGCTTGTGGCCTTCCATTTCCTGATTACATTCCTTACAGTTGAAACTGACAGTTTAAACCTCTGAGTTAGCTTTTTGTAGTTTTCCTCTAAACCATGATACTGAACAATCTTTGTTTTCAGATCTTTTGAGAGTTGCTTTGAGGATCCCATGCTGTCTGTCACTCTTCAGAGGAGAGTCAAAGGGAAGCACAACTTGCAGTTGACCACCTTAAATACCTTTTCTCATGATTGGCTTAACGAGCTAATCCAACCAATTTGGTGTTGCAAGTAATCAGTACTGAGCAGTTACATGCATTCAAATCACACAGCCAGTTTTTCACATTTGATTTATTTCATACAACTAAATACTGCTTCACTAAAAATCTTTGTTTCGAAAACACCCCAGTACTCAGATGTTGCTAGGAAATGAAAGACATACCACTCTTATCTTTTTTGTTAAAAGTAGAGTAAATTATTATGCAGGCTGAGAGGGGTTCCCAAACTTTTTCATAACACTGTATCTTCACCCAGTACAGGGACATATATTAGCCGCTGTTGGAGTCCAAGTGAAGAAAGGGCGACAACTCTGGAATATTGTTGTGTGCCAATACGGCCCTCCCGGCTCTCAACAAAAAAAAAAACAAAAAAAAAAACAACACTGAATGATGTAAGAAAACAAAAAAGGCATGTAGTGGGGTGGCTTTGGATTAATTTGGCTCTACCAATGGTTTGTTAAACTCGGAACTCCTTTAGTCAAGTCATAAGTGACACCTCCTTCTGGCTGGTTGTTCTTTCGAAGCTCCAGGACTGGACGGGGTGTGGTCAGTTGCCCTCACTGGGCAGTTTCTCAGGACTCTTGAAGAAGAAAATGACAGCTCCAGCTTATTCAAAACTCGGCTGCAGGAGTCCTTACTCGAACCAGCAGCAGCGAGCACATCACACCCATCCTGCTCCGTCTTCACTGGCTCCCTGTGTCTTACAGAATCGAATATAAAATCCTACTAGTAACCTACAAAGCCTTAAATAACCTCGCACCAAACTACATCAGTGACCTTCTCCATCACTATGTGCCTGCCCGCCCACTAAGGTCCTCTCATTCTGGTTATCTTGTTGTGCCCCACACTAATCTACACTCCATGGGTGACAGGGCCTTCAGCAGTATAGCGCTGAGACTCTGGAATGACCTACCAAAATTAATCAGGTCAGCTGACTCCATGAATTCTTTTAAAAAACAACTCAAAACTCATCTGTTCAGGAAGGCTTTTAGCTCTACTTGACTTCATTCTCCTTCTCTCAGTTTACCTCTCTGTCAAGATGCTCATGTAACCTGTGTGTGTGTGCTAGACCATCAATTCTGTTGTCTGTTAGGCTTTCTCTGAATTTACTGTCTTACTCTTCTTTATTTATTTATTTGGTTTGTACAATGCTATACACTGTATACCCTGCCGTTCTTTCTTATATTCTGTAAGTGCTTTGAGCATGGGAATATAAATATAAATGTATATTTATATATAAATAAAATGTATTATTATTATTATTATTATTATTATTATTATAGAGTATAGTCAGTGAAACTAGTTCAGTTTGAATTTTCTGATAAGCCTAAAATCAATGCCTTTGGGTTGTTGGAGAAAAACTCATGTAAATTGAAACAGAACATGCAAACTTCCACTGACTTTGCCTATGACTCTGCAGGTGTGTGAAATTTAATTCTCAAAGTTTCAGAAAAATACATTTCATAATCCTACATGAAAAACTGCCCTCTGCTGGATCTAATTAATGGAAAGATTTGCAAGTTGGCACGGTGGCGCAGTGGTAGCACTACTGCCTCACATTAAGGAGACCTGGGTTTGCTTCCTGGGTCCTCCCTGCATGAAGTTTGCGTGTTCTCCCCATGTCTGTGTGGGTTTCCTCCGGGTGCTCCAGTTTCCTCCCACGGTCTAAAGACATGCAGGTTAGGTTCATTGGCGATCCTAAATTTTCCCTAGTGTGTGTGCGTGTGTGTGTCCTGTGGTGGGCCAGTGCCCTGCCCGGGATTTGTTCCTGCCTTGTGCCCTGTGTTGGCTAGGATTGGCTACAGCAGACCCCCGTGACCCTGTGTTAGGATATAGTGGGTTGGATAATGGATGGATTGATGGTTTGCAAGTTTGAAATTGTGTCAACTTAGGAATGTGTATCAGCCTTTAGACCAGCCTAAGAAGACTGGGAAGATTTTTTTCTCATATTGGACTTCTCCAGCAGGGTAAAGCAGGGTTGTAGTTGCTCTTTCTAAGAAATCCGATTCCTGGATACTGAATACGTTTGCATGTTATTTTGGTTTCTGATGTTGGCAAATCTAATTCTACTTGTGTTTCCAGTTTCCCCTCTTTAAAT
>JANRMT010062840.1:27452579-27465994 GCA_026402145.1 Polypterus bichir lapradei | reverse complement strand
ATATATACACATACATATACATACACACATACATACATACACACACATATATACACACAAATACATATATATATATATACATACACACACACATATATAAACATATATATACATATACATACATATCTACATATATACACACACAGCTATTTCGTATCAGTGCAAGACGCTGCTTGTTAAAACGGATAACTCCCGCTCTTACGTGCAAGTCTGCGTGGATATTATGAACTATCGTATTTGTTCAAGTTCTATTTAAATTTTAAATAGAAGGAATTTTTATTTAGTCGACAGAAATATCTTTGGTAGGAATGGTAAAAACAGACAGGAATATTATTCCTGAATAAATCAACTCAAACCTTAAACAACTTATAATATTTTGCTCTCCATAAAAATATATCCTGTCTAAATTATACAAGTTAGAAATAAAGTAAACGTTAAAAGAACAAACATTCAAATTTCTTTACTCTTATGTAATTTTATATAAAAAATAAACTTAGATTTTAAATATCCCAAAAGATTTTGCTCTCCATAAAAATATATCCTGTCAAAATTATACAAATTCAAATATGAACATGCTGCATAACAAAACCTGGAAATATAAATAAAATGTGTTCCTTTCAGCAATAACAAATCAAATCATTCAGTTGTCTTTGCTCATATGTCATTTTAGAGCTGGACGCCTAGTATCTTTTTTTGGCAACAAGTTCGTTTATGTTTGGTGTGAGGTTCTGTGTTGTGGAGATTCTCAGGATGGACTGCAGGTGCTCATCAGTGAGGCGACTCCTGTGTGCTGTTTTGTTAGTCTTCATCACTGAGAAGAGCTTCTCACACAGATATGTGCTACCAAACATGCACAAGGTTCGAGCCGCATGTAGACGGACTTTTTTTGTTCTTCAAAGTCACCAACGCGCCGTGCGCTCAGTTTATCAGCAAAGTGCGTATTTGGGAACACCGTAGTGACGACTTGGTTCAACATTACTTGGCAACAGGGAAAGTGGGGCAAGTTGCACTGGTGCATTTGTGTCTCCCATAAAAGCAGCTTCACTTGAAATCACTTTGTGATTGTGCACGGGTAAAAACGTCCGCTGAAGTGTCAGATTCTTATTTAATTCTTCTGCTTTCTGTATCTTCTGCATTGCATTCAGGTCTTTCAGGTTATCTTGATGTTTTGTCTCATTGTGCCGTCTTAGATTAAATTCTGTAATTACAGCCACATTAGCTCCACAAATGAGACACACGGGTTTAACGGCAATGTCACTAAACATATACTCAGCCTCCCATCGGTTTTTAAAGGCTCTATTTTCAGAATCAACTTTTCTCTTAAGCATCGTGTGGGCTAGCTTCGCAATAACTTGCAAGCTAGACTTGATTAACGCGGTAAGTGTTCAGCAAGGCAGGTGAAGCGCTGCATTATGGGATCTGTAGTTTATTGTGTTACCAGCGCTTCATATACCCGGGCCATTAATAACAATAATACAGTATATAAAATGATCTCGCGGGCCGGATATAATTACACGCCGGGCCGGATGTGGCCCGTGGCCCTTGAATTTGACACATATGGACTAAATAGAACTTGAAAAGATATATTTTTTCGTACATCGAGCCCGCGTGCTAATGTGGTTTTGCCTGTATGCCTCAATAAGTGACCCTCCCCTCGCTCTTACTTTTTTACCGTTCATCTAATGAATACACTGAGTATGGCTTTACCAAAACAATCATTGATTGCGAATAAAGTATTCATTATTCGAGTATGTAGATCAGGGTATATATATATATATATACATATACATATATATATATATATATACCCGCGTATCGCAGCGGAGACGTAGTGTGTTAAATAAGCTATGAAAAAGATTCGTTTCTTACTGCATCAATAAACAGCTCGTCTTCTTCTTTATCTGAGACCTGACACACGGGTTTTTTTTTAACACTGTCATCCTTTAGCGGGACATTCACTTTTTCCACCGTGTGCTTTGTTTCTGCAGTAGTTGTACTTATTACATACTTATCTTGTATGTATCAGACGCTTCATATTTTTTTGCTGCCTTTTCAATTGTGTAATTCGGTTTCTTGCTTTTTGGCTGTGCACTGCGTCAGTTCACATGAGCCGCTCGGTGTTCTTGCATCGAAGGTTCCCAGCTGTGCTGTTGCCATGTCGTGCTATGTCCATGGCTGTATCTAATGCTACCGAAGTCCCGGTACTTAAAACTTTCTCTCGCAGTTTCGCTGAGTTTGTGCCAAACACCACCCTGACTATCTCATCTTCCTCTCCATAAGCACAGTCCTACACCCGTGAATAATTTACCCGTGGCAGTTTGCTATTGGATTGCCGCTGACGGACGGCCTTATATGGGCAGGCACTAAATTACAAACGCCAGCGGCAGCCTGTCTATGAACTTCATTTAAAGTGTAGGTTTACACTGTGCTTTGTTTCCGAAGTAGTAGAACTCATGAATATGGTTGTATATATCACTCGCTCGCTTCTTATTGTTTCGCTACCTTCTCAATTATATAATGCATGTTTACTTCAGCGCTTTTTGGGGCTCTTCCTGGTTTTCTACGTACTGCGTGATTACGTGGGAGGCGTGATTATGTCAAACTCCGCCCCCACGGGTTTCAAGCTCATCTCCATTACAGTAAATGGAGAAAAAACAGCTTCCAGTTATGACCATTACGTGTAGAATTTCGAAATGAAACCTGCCCAACTTTTGTAAGGAAGCTGTAAGGAATAAGCCTGCCAAATTTCAGCCATCTACCTACACGGGAAGTTGGAGAATTAGTGATGAGTGAGTGAGTGAGTGAGTGAGTGAGTGAGTGAGTGAGTGAGGGCTTTGCCGTTTATTAGTATAGATTCTATTTACAGTTAATAAAGTACTTCAAAACCCTGTACCCGTGGTCCCCATAGCAACCAGGGCGGTCACCCCTACGTGGTCTGAGGAAGGTGTAAGCCCTCTTCCGGTCCTCCTGGGCGTCCCGGCCAAGTCGCCCCCCCAGCCACCTGCGACAATATATAATATGTGAAAATGCTGCAGTTATTTTGTTGTGGCATGATTGCATTTTCATTTTAGACAGTAGTGTTGAAGTTAGTGTTAAGTAATTAATTTAGACATGCAGTCAGAAGGCGGATGTTGTGCAGCCTCATCTGTGCATCTACTGGCATTGTTTGGTAGATTTGTTGATTCAGGTGTTTTGAGTACCAAAGTCTGCACCTCCTGTGGCTCTTCGTTATCTGTTCTCTTAACGGTAGTCCTTTTGATGGAATGTGACACTTGGTTTACTTCAATTGCATACTTTGCAGTTCATATTTTCATGAATTTATCTGCCAGTTTTTTCAACTTTAGATCCACTCATACACTATCATCATAACACTGAACAACAGAGTGCACAAACAGCACCTGTGACAACATGTTCATGTTTACCACTCGTCTATTGATGCTGCGGAATGTTGACGCATGATCTGATAAATTCAGAAAGATCTTTCCCATGTCTCATTTTATGTTTATTCTTAGAACAGGTTATGTTGCTTTTTAACATGTGCAATATGTGTAGCTGCGTTTTCCCAAAATTACCAAAGTTCAGCAGCTTCAACTCAAAAAATGGGATTCAACAAAAGCCTGATACGCAGAAATGATTCCACAGACAAAATATCTTTGTTTTTAAAAGTTAAGTTTTAAGTAAAACAGTTCACACAAAAAAAGGAAAATTAAAATAGCAAAAAAGGAAAAATTAATGTTAAGAAAAATTCAATTCTAAGCTTAATCTTGTTACATCTCAAATCGTTACTATTTACTTAACATTTCTGAACCATTTCAAAACGGTCAGAAAACTGTATGCTTATCCCATTTCTAAGTTTAAAATGAGTCTTTTAAGTCCCTATGTACTGAGACCTGTTCTAAACAATTGAGCTTATTATCACACTGTTTCTCAGTTACAGTAAGAAGGTTCTATCTCTTGCTAACTTATAGGGGGAAAAGACTACCATAAGTTATGACTATGAAAGAAACTTATATTCTATTCAAATTAAGCAAACATTGATATGAGTTTAACTCAAAACTTTAACTTTCTAAGATTGGCTTTTACAATATGCTTTGTGCACATGTGACACACATTTATATGTTTAAAATCATTTTCTTAGGAGACTTTCCTACTATAGACAATTTATCATAATAAGAAGATTTCTCTCTGCCGAACCAGGTTAACGAGAACACCTCTGCTATTTGCTGTTCAAAATTTCTGCCTCTAATTTGAAAGCCACCTTCATGAGGAATTGGATTGGTTTAGACATGTGACACTCAGTGAGCCACCTATTTGTTCTCACCCAGTTTTAAGCAAAATTCACTCATGGTGGTCTCCAAACACGTACATTATATGACTGGCTTCAGTGAGATTAGGTCATAGTTATCACATCAGATTAGATATTATTAAATGTGCAGAAATGTGATATTACTTAGTCATTATATTCTAAAGTTGGATGCTGTGTCCTTCAGGGATCAGTTTACAAACCTTACTGTTTTCACTTTACATGCTGCTATTATTACCAAACACATTGTCTGTTTTTCCTCATACACACACAATACTTGGCTATATTTTTACATCAGACCAAATAACATTTCTCCTTAAGTGTCCTTAATCAGTTGTGTCAGCAAGTTAAAACAATTAATGGAACATAATTACTGGCCTGAGAATACATAAAAAACAAAATGCTATTAATTGGTGGAACCAATACTGACAGTCACTAACACAGTAGGCAATGTAGGTGCAATCTTCAACACTATCCTGTCTTTTAATACTTACATTACAACACTAATCTTAAATTTGTTTTCTTCAGCATAAACTACAGGAATGGTTTATTAATATGGAGGATACTGAAAAGATAATTCATGTGTTTATTTCTAGAAGAACGGACTTCTGCAAATGGCAAAGCTTTTTCCAATTTCCCTGTTCAAATCATATCTTTTACCAATATCCATTGCAACTGTTCATGCTTCACCTTCAATCTCTGGGGCTTCTTCAGCTGCAAGGAAAATACTTTTTCAAACAGTTCTTAAATATACAAGAAATACACTCAATAATGGCTTTTAAGTTTGCCAATGCCTGTTTTACTGAGTAACACACTTATTGCATGATGCTTTCTGACTTTAAAGCCAGCTGTCTCACCTGCACTTCTATTCAGTCTCCCTCATCTCTGCCAACGTGATGTACTGAATAAGACTTTGGACCTCAAACCCTGAGGATGGGGTGTTCAAATTATGCTACTGACACAGTGTGACCATAAGCAAGTCACTTGACTTGTCTGTGCTCCAATTGGGTAACCGAAAAGAAATGTAACCAATTGTATCATAAATGTTGTTAATCACCTTGGATAAAGGCATCAGCCATATAAGTAAACATAAATGTCCTTTCCAGACTGTGTCTGGCTTTACTTTAGCTTCTTCATGTGTGTGTCTACAGCTGAACCCTAAAGAAGAAGACCCCTTCGAAATCATTTAATCTGTAGAACTGATCTGAATCAAGACAGGCAACTAGGAAGTGGCTCTGTTTGCTGTGGATCTGAATAAACAATCAAATACTGTTCCTTCACATGCCCGCATAGAGGTCCCTTTTGCCTAGTTCTCTTCTACCTGTCTTTTGTGCAACTCAGAAACCCAAATACAACACTATATTATCATGAGATACATTACCCCCAGTGTACACTATACAAGATAATAATCACTTTCGAAATAATCTTCCTTTCTATCCCATTCACAACATCCTGATAGACATGCAGATACTAAAACCAAATCTAAACAGGAAGCCCCACACCAAGTGATAATATTTTTCAAAGAATTGTTCCATTGGCATCCATAACTACACTTCTCCATATACTCCTATGTGCATTAAAATTCCTATGCTATGTGATCTGATTAGTTGAATTCCATAATACTTTTTCCAATCTCTCAATTTTCAACAAGGATTATAAAATCCACAATCCTAAATAATTCATGTTGAATCAAAGATTAACTAATTCATTATACAATCCTACCTTACAGGAGAAACAAAAACAATGCGGAGCATGTATCCAGCATGGGACGTTAGCTCCCTTGTTGGAATGAGCTCTTTTTCAATTGCAGCGTGTTGCATAACCCAAATCTATATAAATATAATATAAAAAGGCAGTACCCCTCACTTAGTGATATGGCGGTAAAAAATCACATAGGAGAAATAACTTTGCTTTCTTTAATGACGGTTTATGCAGCATAACAGATGAAGGAAGCCAATGGCAAGGACCCAGGAGTGGAGGCCCGATGTGTAGAGTCTGCCATTTTCGCCATTGCGTTGGAAGGATTTTCAGGATCGGATGACATTATCTCCCATCCTGTCAGCTTCAGGGGTGTGCCGGGCAATGTTCCAAGGCTTTATACACTTTTTTCATGTGTAGACCCCACTTAGGTGAATCATGCCATTTCAAACAAGGCAAAGAGGATAAGATTTCATGCTGACTTTGATACACAAAAAATACAATACAATGGTCATCAGTCTGTCCCTAACTGTCTTGTCTTATAATGCTTGCCTAGCATTTCTTATAATAGAACCCCTGTGCTGTATCTGGCTCTGTGTCAACTGTGCATGTGAGTAGAAAAAGGCAGATTTATAAAATATATTTGATACAATAAACTTATACACTTATTACAGTGCACCATTCCTTTTTTAATAAAGATTGCTCATTCCCTCCCATTTACAGCTCTGTGTCATTTTTCATAGCCTCATACCTCAGAATATTAAAAGATCAATATATTCACAACTATTTTTGTTATACAAAAACAATTTCTGGAGGAGCATTTAATTTATTTTCATTTTTTAGTTCCTGTTCAAGCTTCTAGTATTCATTTGAAGACTTGTTAATTGTCTGCTGAAGCTCAGGGTGGGGTGATTTATAAAACTTCACCTTTCATTTAATGTCCTTTTCCACGACTCTCCAAATCTTCTCATTGCAAGCATTCATGTATTTGTTCAACAGCAATGCCTATTGAATTCAAATGCCTAGTTGCAGCTTCCACCACACTTTTTAACCTATCTGGCTTCCATTCCTCCCAAATTAATCCATTCATAATGGTTCACATAACAGCCAGAAAAATCCTTACCTGTCATGAAACTGTAATGGCCAACCCCTTACCCAGCCGGCAGCTACACCTCCAAGATCTGTGGCCTGGATAAATTACTGAGGTGAATCTTATATCAAGCCGTACCTCTAACAAATGAAATTTTCCCCTCAGTCGACGGTTTACACAAGTACGCAAAAACACGTATGTTGAATAAGTGAATATATTAAATGAAAAACAAAACACTACTGCACTTTCCCAACGTAGAAAAAATGTATATTGTCACAAGAACGAGACATGGACAGATAAAGGTTTGGGGCAGCCACCCGTGTAATGTGGTATCCTGGCTGCAAAGGTCGTTTGAGCAAAATATACAGCACTGAAGTGCATACAACTGAGTCCAAAACAAGACTGAGGAAAAAGGGAAAAGGGGCAGGTTTTAAAGGGGGAGACAGGAAGTGAGGTCATATGGATCAAGCACGTGGTCTTCCACCATTGGATCATAGCTGGACGTGACATCAGGGGGACTGGAGCTGGTGTGGCCGACTTCCATTGGCTCGGTCCCGGAAGTGATGTCAGGAGAGCCAGGTGGAATCCCCCGGGAATGGTCTACAGGCAAGGGAGAAAAAGAGTCAGTGCACTCTGCCACACCCCGGCATGCCTCCGAACTGCCTTCACTCAAGCACTTTAGCTGTCTCCCATGCGCATGTGTGTGACAATATGTATATCCCTCCACTAAAGCAACAACGTGACAACACCATATATATATACAATAACAAAACATTCCCTTGTCCCAGTAACAAACACAAAACACAAATAAAGATAAATGAATACGGAAATGCCAATGATCGTGAATTTGAGTCCAAGTATAAAACTGTCCTGAATACAGATGACTGTTCAACAGATAGGTGATGTGTTTGAATTTCCTGGAAACAAAAATGGAGCAACCTCACCGTGAATCCTCGGCGTGTGGTGGACAATGTAGTACAACCCCGGGGTCTCTGGCGATGATTGAATCGAAGTAAGTCCGGCAGAATGAAAAACAAACACGATCCCAAAGCGCGATGTGGAAAATTAGCAGGTGCTGGTGGTTCGTTGTAAGTGAATTGTGATCTCCGTCTTTCTCCTTCTCCTTTTTTTTTCTCTGTTCCCTCCTGATTGTTTAAATAGTTGACAGCCTGATGTAACTGATTGTGATTGAAAAACAGGTGCTTTCCATCTTGGGGCTGCGGTCTCTTCCCATCATCCGTCCTTCCTGTATTTACGGGGACAACATTCAGTGACGCACACATGATAAACAGCAAACGGGACAATGGAAACAAAAACACACTCAGCACAAACATTGACAACACTAATTCTATGTAGCCCCGCTACAAAACTGTTCACTTGAACCCTTCATAGTTCATAACTGAGATGGGCACAGCGACAAGTGAGAGACAACAACTAGGTACACACTGTTCTAAAGTTTACAGGTCATGTTTTTGTTAAAATAAAGTCCATAAAATAAAGTGCAGATATAAACAAATGAAGTCAATAAATAATGCATAATAAAAAACAGTGCATTTGTGGAGGTTAAAAACAAACAACTTTTTGCATCTTATTTAACGCAATAAACATAGAAATGCAGTAATCATGGGTCCAAAACTTATTCATGGATTTTCACATTCACAAGGATAAATGTTGTGGGGGATGGCTGGGGTTGCTGTGCAGCTGGGACACCTGGAAGGTGGAAAGACTGGGAGAGGGACAATACATCGCCGGGGACACGAGAGGGCAGCTTAGAAGCTCAACCCTGTTGAGGTCCGTGGCCACCGCCAGGGGGAGAGGATAGTTCCAGAGACATGGACTGCAGCACTTCCACCACAACAGGAAGTGCTGCCGAAACAGGAAGCAGGTACATGTGGGGTGCTTCTGGGTGCCCATGCAGCACTTCCGCCACACCAGGAAGTGCTGCAGGAAGGTCATCACGGAGCACATCTGGGTGCATTATAAAAGGTGCGCCTCACTCCATTCGGGGAGCTAGAGTCGGGAGGCAGAAGACGGAGCTTGCGAGTCGAGGAGTGAGGGTGGCAGTAAACAGAAGAGAAGAGAAGAGAAGAGAATAGAAGAGGGAAAGAGAAAGGAAGGACTGAGTATTGTGAGTTTGATCACTGTGTGGCACTGTGTAAAAGGCGGAAGAGAATCAAACGTCTGTTTTGGAACTTGTGAGTCTGTGTATCTGTGCATGTCGGGGCTGGTTTTACACAGTATATATGCAGTTATCATATTTCTATAATCATCATGTGTTTCAATATTGTTTTTTTATTCCGCTTCTTAAAACAAGTGTACTTCAGGTACCTTGATATACAATATGGCATGTCTAACAGCTGGAGACCCACCTACTACAACAGATAAAGTTAAGGTAAATAAAGTAGAAGCCTTACCAAATTATTTAATGAATTACTGTTAATTAGTTGCTGAAGGCAAAACTGACAAGTAATTAGCTGAGCCAAGACTCTCTCAACCCTTAATTTCTGTGGAACCTCTTATAATAAAGTCTTCTCTAGATCCCTTACTTCTAAATAATTTCAGACTCATATCTAAATTGCCATTTTTATCCAAAGAATTGGAAAAAAAATCAGCTTTCTTCATTTTTATTTCAATACAGCGTTTTCTAGAATTATCAGTGAAGTTTCAGGGCACGCCACAATAATGAATCAGCCCTCCTTGCGGTGTCCAATACCTTATTATGAGATGTTGATTTTGGATGCTGTGGTGTTTTGATTTTGCTAGACCTAAATGTAGCCTTTATACCATCAATCACTCAATCCTCTTGGATGAACTTATGAATGTGGTTGGTACTCTAGGTACTGCCATAGAGTTGTTTAATTTCCTACATAAAAGATAGAACATTTCCTGTGAAGACATTTCCTTCTTCAGCACCTATCATTTGTAGGGGTTCCTCAGGATTTCATTTTGCGTCCTGTCTTGTTCACTTTTTATATGTTTCCTTTTGGTTCAGTTTTTCAAAAATACAACATTATGCAGATGACACTCAGTTGTATCTTCCACTAAAATCTGATGAATCTCTAAGCACCCTTATTACTTGTTTTGAGGATGTTCAGCGGTGGATGACAAAAACTTCCTTTAGCTAAATGAAGTTAAAACTGCAGTTATTATATTTTGTTCCTTAAATTCTATCAGCAGTATAAGTAACAATGCAACAGCAAATGTGTGCACCCATGTCAGAAGTCCAAGTGTCATCTTTGATCCAGTTTTCAAATTTGACAAGCAAATTAAAAGTGTGACATAAGGCAGTTTTCTTCAGCTTAAGAAGACTGCTAAACTGCTTTCCTTTAAACACTTAGATGTAGTTGTTCATGCGTTTATTTCTACTTATTGTGACTACTGTAATTCTCTCTATTTGTTCATTAATCAATCTTCCATATCCCTTTTTCAACTGGTCCAAAATGCAGCAGGTGAATTCCAGTGAATTCTCAAGCATATAATATTAGATTAGATACTCTACCTTTTATCATTGCAGAACAGTTTAAATACCTAGGGGTAAACATCACAAGTAAACATAAAGCTCTTTATCAGCAAAATTTTGCCATCTACATGGAAAAAATCAACCATGACTTACACAGATGGTCAACCCTTCATCTCACACTAGCTGGAAGAATTAACACTGTTAAGATGAATATTCTTCCTAAGCTCCTTTTTTTATTTCAAAACATTCCAATATACATTAAAAATCATTCTTTAAGCAATTAGATTCATCAATAACCTCATTTATTTGGAATTCAAAACATCCACGCATCCAAAGAGCGACCCTACAAAGACAAAAGGCAGAAGGCGGCATGGCTCTACCTAACTTCCAGTTTTATTACTGGGCAGCAAATATACAGGCGATAAGAACCTGGACACAAATAAAAGAACATACACAAGCTTGGTCCGCAATAGAAGTAAAATCCTGCAGTACTTCTTTGTATTCCTTGCTCTGTGCTCCAATAAACACACGTTATCGGCAATACACTAATAACCCAATTGTGCTCCACTCACTTAGAATCTGGAACCAATGTAGAAAGCATTTTAAGACGGAGAAGCTTTTATCTGTGGCATCTCTGCAAGAGAACCACCTCTTTCAACCTTTGCAAACATATGCACTTTTTAATATCTGGAAAAAATTTGGAATTAACTTGCTTAGAGATCTTTATATAGACAACGTCTTTGCATCCTATGAACAATTACATTCCAAATTTAACATTCCAGCTACACATTTCTTTCACTATCTTCAAATCAGAAACTTTGTTAAACAAAACCTTCCAGATTTTCCTCATCTTGCACCCACATCCATGCTGAAAAAAATCTTGCTCAATCTCAAGGACTTAGACACCATCTCTACAATATATAAAAATCATTTTACAATCCCTCCCTTTCAAAGATCCAAGAGGACACTGGGAAAAAGATCTCTCAATTAATATATCAGAAAAGGAGTGGAAATTAGCAATGCAGAGAATTCATTCGAGCTCCATATGTGCAAAGCATACAATTATTCAACTCAAAATTATATATCGAGCACATCTGTCTCGACTAAAACTCTCCAAAATGTTTCCAGGGCATGATCCAACCTGCGAACGCTGCAAACTAGTTCCAGCCTCACTGGGTCACATGTTCTGGGTCTGCACCAAATTAACATCATTCTGGACGAAAATTTTTAATTACCTCTCAGATAGTCTTGGACTCACAATCCCTCCTAACCCATTAACAGCTGTGTTTGGTGTTCTTCCAGATGGGCTTAAAGTTGAGAATGACAAACAAACTGTGATTGCATTCACTACACTTTTGGCACGCAGACTTATCCTAATAAACTGGAAGAACCCAAACTCTCCTCTTTTAAGTCAGTGGGAAAATGATGTGTTATACTATTTGAAATTGGAAAAAATCAAATACTCAGTTAAAGGATCCGTACAGACTTTTTTCAAATCATGGCAGGATCTAATCAGTAATATTTTAAAATAATCTCATAAAGCACAGAGAATCTATTAATTTAGGTATGTCTACAGGTCTTAAATTTCGTGCTGTTTGGCTTGCTCTCTCTCTTAGGGGTGGGGATTGATTTGTTCTTAACTCAAATTTTCTTTATGTAAAACTTGATTGATTTGTATGGAATGCAATAAAATTAATAAAAATAATTAAAAAAAAAAAATGCAGCAGGTTGTCTCCTGACAGGTGCAAAGACAAGAACATATTCTCCAGTGCTGGCCTCTCTTCACTGACTGCCAGTAAAATACAGAATAAATTGTCAAGGTGTATTGTTTCTTTTTAAAGCACTTAATGGTTTGTCACCATGTGACCTCCGTCACTCCTGTTCCATTTCTTGGACTTTGAGATCATCTCATCAAAAATGTCTCTCTATCCTACAATCTCATTTGTGCTTTTCTGTGGCTGTCCCTGTTCTATGGAATAGTCTACCTCAGGTCTTACAACACTATTGACATTTTTAAATCTTTTTTAAAATCCTTTCTTTTGTTGTTGGCATATGGAGATGTTTAAAGTTAGTAGTGTCATATTTTTATTGTAGCCTTTTTAATGGTTTGGTATGATTTATGTTGTTTTTTATCTTTTTATTTTGTAACATTTTTATATGTTTACTAGCTGTACTACCCATCTAAGAATGGTTGAAATATAAGTAATCCGCACAGACTTCAGTGACAACATTTGCACCACTTCATGCAATGCATATGTTTCTGTTATATGCCATTTGCTATGAGATTCATAAAAGCAGTGTTAATATTTGGGATGCACCATCTGTTTGAATGACAAAAGCAATGCATTTTATTATTAAAAATGTTGTTGATACTGCATCTTTTGGAATCATAGAGGCATTGCAACCCACAGACACTTATTCCTTTATTTAGGTGCTAAATATTTTTTCATTTTATTCTGAAGATCGTTTTATTCTGCATTTCTGTACAGCACTTTGGTCAATATTTGTTGTGTTTAAATGAGCTTTATAAACAAAATTTTGATTGATTGAATTAAATGAATGCTTCTTGCTATACTAGAACCAGCAGTTAAGGTGGATTCTCTCTTAATTATAGATTAGCGAGATTGTAGAAAAAATAAATGATGACCATGGTTTCATATTCAACACTGGTATTTACATATGGCTTATTATATTTACAGTGGTGTGAAAAACTATTTGCCCCCTTCCTGATTTCTTATTCTTTTGCATGTTTGTCACACAAAATGTTTCTGATCATCAAACACATGTAACCATTAGTCAAATATAACACAAGTAAACACAAAATGCAGTTTTTAAATGATGGTTTTTATTATTTAGGGAGAAAA
>JANRMT010062840.1:27419767-27434497 GCA_026402145.1 Polypterus bichir lapradei | reverse complement strand
GCGCTGAAGAAAACATGCATTATATAATTGAGAAGGCAGCGAAACAATAAGAAGCGAGCGAGTCACATACAACCATATTCATGAGTGATGCTACTACAGAAACAAAGCACGGTGTAAACCTAAACTTTAAATTAAGTTCATAGACAGGCTGCCGCTGGCGTTTGTAATTTAGTGCCTGCCCATATAAGGCCGTCCGTCAGCGGCAATCCAATAGAAACACTGCCACTAAATATTCACGGGTGAAGGACTGTGCTTATGCAGAGGAAGATGAGATGGTCAGGGTGGTGTTTGGCACAAACTCAGCGAAACTGCGAGAGAAAGTTTTAAGTGCAGGGACTTCGGTAACATTAAATACAGCCATGGACATAGCACGACATGGCACCAGCACAGCTGGAAAACTTCGATGCATGTACACCGAGCGGCTCACGTGAACTGACGCAGTGCACAGACAAAAAGCAACAGTTCCAAAGAGCGCTGAACAAAAACCGAATTACACAATTGAAAAGGCAGCAAAAAAATATGAAGCATCTGATACATACAAGCATATTCATAAGTGCAGCTACTGCGGAAACAAAGCACACGGTGGAAAAAGTCAATGTCCCGCTAAAGGAAGATAGTGTAAAAAAAAAAACCCGTGCATGCAGTGTGTCAGGTCTCAGATAAAGAAGAAGACGAGCTGTTTATTGATGCAGTAAGAAACAAATCGATGAATGAAACCTGTTATCTTTACAACGATTGACAAACACGGAATGTAAGTTGAACACAACACATCCTACAAATACGAACCTGATTGAAAGAAATAATGATAATCAAGTCCTTGATGACAGCAACACTCAAAAACACTCACAAAACAATTACTGTATATTGACAGTCATGTTACGTTATTTTTAAAATGTTCCCTTTTCTTTTTCATAGCTTCTTTAACACACTACTTCTCCGCTGCGATACGCGGGTATATATATATATATATATATGTAGATATACCCCGATCTACATACTCGAATAATGGATACTTTATTCGCCATCAATGATTGTTTTGGTAAAGCCATACTCAATGTATTCATTAGATGAACGGTAAAAAAGTAAGAGCGAGGGGAGGGTGACTTATTGAGGCATGCAGGCAAAACCACAATAGCACGCGGGCTCGATGTACGAAAAAATATATCTTTTCAAGTTCTATTTAGTCCATATGTGTCAAACTCAAGGGCCGCGGGCCACATCCGGCCCGGCATGTAATTATATCCGGCCCACGAGATCATTTTATATACTGTATTATTGTTATTAATGGCCCGGGTATATGAAGCGCTGGTAACACAATAAACTACAGATCCCATAATGCAGCGCTTCAGCTGCCTTGCCGAACACTTACCGCGTTAATCAAGTCTAGCTTATGATGCTGCAGGTTATTGCGAAGCTAGCCCACACGATGCTGAAGAGAAAAGTTGATTCTGAAAATAGAGCCTTTAAAACCCGATGGGAGGCTTTGTATATGTTTACTGACATTGCCGGTAAACCCGTGTCTCTCATTTGTGGAGCTAATGTGGCTGTAATTACAGAATTTAATCTAAGACGGCACTATGAGACAAAACATCAGGATAACCTGAAAGACCTGAATGCAATGCAGAAGATACAGAAAGCAGAAGAGTTAAAGAAGAATCTGACACTTCAGCAGGCGTTTTTACCCGTGCACAATCACAAAGTGATTTCAAGTGAAGCTGCTTTTATGGGAGACACAAATGCACCAGTGCAACTTGCCCCACTTTCCCTGTTGCCAAGTAATGTTGAACCAATTCGGCACAACGGTGTTCCCAAATACGCACTTTGCTGATAAACTGAGCGCACTGCGCTCTGAGTTCACACGGCGCTTTGGTGACTTTGAAGAACAAAAAAAGAATTTTGACTTGTTTCGCAACCCATTTGCCGTCGATGTGGAAACTGCACTTGTGCAGAATGAGATGGAGGTGATTGAGCTGCAGTGTAATGGCACACTGAAGGCAAAGTACGATACTGCAGGGCCTGCACAGTTTATTCACTCCATTACCGCAGAAATGCTCCAGCTCCATCTACATGCGGCTCGAACCTTGTGCATGTTTGGTAGCACATATCTGTGTGAGAAGCTCTTCTCAGTGATGAAGACTAACAAAACAGCACACAGGAGTCGCCTCACTGATGAGCACCTGCAGTCCATCCTGAGAATCTCCACAACACAGAACCTCACACCAAACATAAACGAACTTGTTGCCAAAAAAAGATGCCAGGCGTCTAGCTCTAAAATGACATATGAGCAAAGACAACTGAATGATTTGATTTGTTTTTGCTGAAAGGAACACATTTTATTTATATTTCCAGGTTTTGTTATGCAGCATGTTCATATTTGAATTTGTATAATTTTGACAGGATATATTTTTATGGAGAGCAAAATCTTTTGGGATATTTAAAATCTAAGTTTATTTTTTATATAAAATTACATAAGAGTAAAGAAATTTGAATGTTTGTTCTTTTAAAGTTTACTTTATTTCTAACTTGTATAATTTAGACAGCATATATTTTTATGGAGAGCAAAATATTATAAGTTGTTTAAGGTTTGAGTTGATTTATTCAGGAATAATATTCCTGTCTGTTTTTACCATTCCTACCAAAGATATTTCTGTCGACTAAATAAAAATTCCTTCTATTTAAAATTTAAATAGAACTTGAACAAATTCGATAGTTCATAATATCCACGCAGACTTGCACGTAAGAGCGGGAGTTATCCGTTTTAACAAGCAGCGTCTTGCACTGATACGAAATAGCTGTGTGTGTATATATATAGATATGTATGTATATGTATATATATGTTTATATATGTGTGTGTGTATGTATATATATATGTATTTGTGTGTATATATGTGTGTGTATGTATGTATGTGTGTATGTATATGTATGTGTATATATGTAGATATATATATGTATGTATATATGTGTTTGTGTATATATATGTGTATATGTATAGATATGTATATATATATGTTTATGTGTGTGTGTGTAAATATATATATATATATATATATATATATATATATATATATATATATATATGACAGCAACACTCATCACTCACAACAGTGACAAAACAATTACATTGACAATCATGTTACGTTATTTTCAAAATGTTTCCTTTTCTTTTTCATTGCTTCTTTAACACACTACTTCTCCGCTGCGAAGCGCGGGTATTTTGCTAGTCTTGTATATAACTGAGGGGATTTATTTCCTTTCCAGTTTCTAGGAAAAATTTGGTAAAAACAATTTTATGTCTGTGATAACTCCCCTTTAAAAATTTAGCTAATTTTAGTTTTCTGCGGTAGTCCTGAATTGGGCTTTTGTCCTTGACTGTCACCAGAAATGGTGGCTTGAGAAGATTACATGCGATAAAATTGTCCCTTTGCCTTTCTTTGCTGTTGCTGTGTAGATGAATGATAGGTCCCTGCTCGGTAGATTGATCTGATTCTCAGTCAGACTGAATTTTCTTATCAGATTCGGAATGTTGTTTTAAATATAGTCTTTGGGTGAATGGGGATACCGAATTTAAATTTTATTTCCAGAGACTAGACTACACCATTATGATAAACTTTTTAAGATTGTCCAGGACAACATGAGAATGACTGGATCAAAAGTAGCACCTAATTAACTATTTATGTTTCTCTCTGCTTAGCCACATTTTCCTTTGAGCACTGCTGGTAAAATGGTGCCTTTTCCTGAACAAAACAATGTTGGTGACATGGAAGATTTCTGTTCCAATATTCTTGAATCCTCTCTTGTCCTGGTATCTTTAAAACCCCTTTTCAGTCATAATGCTTATTTGTTCATTTATTAACTTTCCAGTAAATCAATAAATTACACATTCCTCCTGCTTTCCTGGAAGTATTTACCTTGAGGTTTCTGAATGACAAATGGCTCACTATGTGATTTTTGGACTTTACAGATTCAGTTTTCCATGGTGTTACTTTTGATGCTTTTACCTTACTTAACATTTCTCCTTTATTTTTTTATTTAACGTACGGTGTTTTCTCATTTATACCATTTTGTCTCACATGCTGCTAATAAATGCACTTAGGTTCCATCATGCTCTTCACTTCTGCATCTATCTTTGTGGTTGTTTCACAGTTCATCCTTCTGTGGCAAGTACAGATTTTACTTGGATTTTCTGATCTTTGTAAAGAGGGAATGGTAAGGTTCATTGAACAAACCTGGTTCACACCAGGGTTTTCATCAGTGACTTAAAGGTTTTCTCAGCAATGTATGAGTTGTCGCAAAACAAAGTTGGTTGTGTAATTGAAGGGGAAGGAGCAGATAACATATTTAGGAAGGGAACAAAGCTAGGTCAGATGAAGTTGTGAAAAGCTGTTGTTAGAGAAGATGAAGGAAGAGATTAAAATTTTAGTCGACCATTAAGGTATGGAGAAATATTTGATCCCAGGGTGAGAATGAGTTTAACTTCTTCTGATTTTCCTTCAAAAGGTGTCTTTAAAGCTCTGAGAAAGAAGACAAACAGAAAGATTAGTGTGGCTTTGATCAAGGAACATGAAATGTTCCACAATAAGGTCTTTGATCTTAACAGCTTGAAGGTGTTACGTAAAATTTTTTGCGATTCATCGCCCTTTTTCGACAAGGTCAATAAGTGAATACTTCCTAAAAAATGCGCAAACAAGAATTTAAACTGGCATGAAACCTCTTGTTTAATATTAACTTTTCCAGATATACTTGACAGGTGGCGCAGTGGTAGTGCTGCTGCCTCACAGTAAGGAGACCTGCAATTGCCAACACAGACGGAGACAAAATCATTGACCATAAAAATATAATACTCACATTTACAGACTACTATAAAGCCTTATATTCTACTCAGATTAAAGAAGACAAGGCACAACCTAAGGCATTTTTGGATGAATTATAGATACCACAACTAGATACTCTCAGCACCAAAGAATTGGACAAACCTCTGGCACTATCAGAATTACTAGATGCTATGAACTCACTTCACAGTGGGAAAGCAACAGGCCCTGATGGTTACCCTGCCGAAATTTTATTTAAAAAAATCTCAATTAAGGTAGATCCACTTTTATTAGCAACATTTACAGAAACTAGAGACAATAAAATTCTACCTCTAACTTTTCGCCAAATATTAATTATCATGTTTCCAAAGCAAAATAAGGACTTATTACAAAGTGCATCATACAGGCCAACCTCACTTCTGAATAATGATGTTAAGATACTCTGCAAAGTCCTTGCCAGTAGGATTGAGAAAGTTCTTCCTTCAATAATATCACAAGCCCAAGTTGGATTTATTAAAGGCCGACACTTAGCTTCCAGTCTTCGTCGCCTGTTTAATGTAATATATTCATCCACAAAGTCTAACACCTCGGAGATATTATTATTGTTGGAGGCAGAAAAAGCATTTGATATAGTTGAATGGAACAACCTTTTCACCACATTGGACAAGTTTTGGTTTGGATTAAACTGCTGTATACCACTTTAAAAGCTTCAGTTTCTATTCACAACATTAATTCAGACTACTTCAAACTAGAACGTGGTACTAGACAAGGATGCCCCTTGTCACCACTGCTTTTTGCAATCACCGTAGAGCCACTGGCAGTTCATTGTCGAAATGCTTATGAGATAAAGGGGATTATCAGAGAAGGACTGGAAAAGAAAGTTTCTCTATATGCAGATGATATGGTACTGTATACTGTATATCAGATCCACAAAATACCGTGCCTGCAGTCCTAACAGCACTAACAGAATTTCAAAAGATTTCTGGTCTTGGAATCAATTTGAATAAAAGTGTGCTCTTCCCAGTGAATTCTCAAACATACAATAATAGATTGGACACCTTCCCTTTTATCACTTTAAATACCTACGGGTAAACATCACACAAGTAAACATAAAGTTCTTTATCAAGAACATTTTGCCATCTGTATGGAAAAAAACTAAGCAAGACTTGCATAGATGGTCAACCCTTCATCTCACTTTAGCTGGAAGAATTAACATTGTTAAGATGAATATGTTTCCTAAGCTTCTCTTTTTATTTCAAAACATTCCAATATACGTCAATAAATCATTTTTTAAGAAATTAGATTCAATTATAACCTCATTTATTTGGAATTCAAAACATCCACATATCCAAAGGGCAACCCTACAAAGACCTAAGGCATAAGGCAGCTTGGCTCTACCTAACTTTCAGATTTATTAATTGGGAAGTAAATATACAAGCCATAAAATCATGGACATTGACACAAATAGATGAACATATACAGGCTTGGTCCACAATAGACATATAATCCTGCAGTACTTCTTTATATTCCTTGCTTTGCACCCCAATAAATATAAGTTATCGTCAATATACTAACAACCCAATTGTGCTCCACTCACTCAGAATATGGAACCAATGTAGGAAGCATTTTAAGATAGAGAAGCTTTTATCCGTGGCACTTCTGCACAAAAACTACCTTTTTCCACCTTCTCAAACATATACAGTTTTTAATGTTTGGAAAACATTTGGGGTTAAATCAAATCTGTATATAGACAACATCTTTGCATCCTATGAACAATTACACTCCAAATTTAACTTTCCAGCAACACATTTCTTTCACTACCTTCAAATTAGAAACTTTGTTATACAGAACCTGTCCAATTTTCCTCACCTCCCACCTACTTCTATGCCGGAAAAAATATTGCTGAGTCTCGAGTACTCAGATAGCATTTCTGTAATATATAAAACCATTTTACAAAGATCCAAGAGTACAGTGGGAAAAGGATCTCTCACTCACTCAACATCTCTGAAAAGGTGTGGAAAGTAGCAATGCACAGAATTCACTTGAACTCCATATGCGCAAAGCATAGAATTATTCAACTCAAAATTATATATTGAGCGCATCTCTCTCATTTAAAATTGTCCAAAATGTTTCCAGGACAAGATCCAACCTGCAAACGCTACAATCAAATTCCAACCTCACTGGGCCACATGTTTTGGGTTTACACTAAATTAACATCATTCTGGACCAAAATCTTTAAATGCCTTTCAGATAGCCTTTGTGTCACAATCCCTCCTAACCCATTAATAGCTGTGTCTGGTGAACTTCCAGATGGGTTTAAAGTGGAGAAGGACAAGCAAACTGTAACTGCCTTTAATACACTATTGGCACGTAGACTTTTCTTGCTCAACTGGGAGAATCCTAGCTCACCTCTTTTCAGTCAGTGGGTAACCAATGTTATATACTATTGGCAGGATCTAATTAATAACATTCTAGAATAAGCATTTAAATTGAGGAAGCGGACTCTCTTCCCCTTTTTATTCTATTTATTTACTTACGTATCTTTTCTACTGTTAAAGTTTGACTATGTTGTCCCAGCTCTCTTTCTCATGGGTGGGGGGTTAACTTGACTTGAACCTAGTTTTGTAAAGTTTGACTTGCTTGTATGGAATGTTGTTTGATTTTAATAAATTCAATAAAAAAAATTTTTTTAAAAGTATTTCATGACTATAATCAGGCAATAATAACAGCTGGTGTTGTTGCTTAGATATTTGGAATTAAATCCTTAGGAGTCAGTTTTTCCCCCTATATATAGTGTTGGTGCACTAATAAATATTCTCTAATAAGGAATAAAAACATGCAGAGAGACTGACCATTTGTCATTTAAGGTTTTCTAGAAAAGTTGAATTAGGAATAGTGAATATTTTTTCTGATAATTGATATACATTCTAAATTAACTGAAGCCTTTTCCTGCAAGAAGGCCAGATAAGTTGGCCAAACCCTGTGTAGGAACTGGACTGAAATGGTGTAAACCACTTCCTTTCTGTGAGCCTCTTCCTTCGTGTTACAGAGGAACCTCGGTTCACGACCATAATTCGTTCCAAAACTCTGGTCGTAAACCGATTTGGTCGTGAACCGAAGTAATTTCCCCCATAGGATTGTATGTAAATACAATTAATCTGTTCTAGACAGTACAAACTGTATGTAAATATATATTTTTTTTAAGATCTTTAAGCACAAATATAGTTAATTATACCATAGAATGAACAGCATAATAGTAAACTAAATGTAAAAACACTGAATAACACTAAGAAAACCTTTCACAACAGAGAAAACTAACACTGCAAGAGTTTGCGCTGTAGCGCTACGAATCGCTTGTTAAAAACACTCTTTTTTAATGAGTTTTAAGCACAGGGAAAAAATGAACATTTGAAAAATCCATAATTTAATAAACCACCAAGAAAAGTAACATTGCAACAATGCACACTACGAACCGATTGCTGTACAAAGAAGTGAAGTAGAGGTTAAAATCCAATAGAAAAAAGTCTTCATTAAATACAACGAGGTTAAAACAATGCTCGGATCTGTCTCTTTAAAAAACAAGCCTTATGCAGCCAGCCGTCTCTCTCTCTCTCGCACGCTTGCGCGTATGTGTGTGTCTCTCGCGCGCGCGTGTGTGCGTCTGTGTGTGTGTGTCTCTCGCGCGTGCATCTGTCTGTGTGTGTGTGTGTGTCTCTCTCTCTCGCGCGCATCTGTGTGTGTGTGTCTCTCTCATGTGCACGTGTCTGTGTGTGTGTCTCTCTTTCGTGTGCACGTGTGTGTGTCTCTTTCTCTCTCACTGCACAGGGAAAGCACAGGGAGAGACTGAACACGTGCAGACATCATCGGCTTGCACAAACCGAAAGGGAAACTGGCTTGTTCGTATACCGAGTCTGTGGTCGTGAACAGATGCAAAAGTTTGGTGAACTTTTTGGTCGTAAACCGATTTGTACGTGTACCGAGACGTTCGTGAACCGAGGTTCCACTGTACATACAATAAATAGAAATCAAACAACAATCCAAAGTTTATGAAAAAATAACATGAAATAACTATATACATTGTCACAGGTGGCTGGGGGGGGCGACCCGGCTGGGACGCCCCGGAAGACCGGAAGAGGGCTAACGCCCACATCAGACCATGTCGGGGCGACCACCCTGATTGCTATGGGGACCGCCCCAGGGGGCGCCCCGATGTCTTGGGAGCCCTGGACCTCAGCACTTCTGCCACACCTGGAAGTGCTGGGGGAAGAGAAGCGGGGACTCCCGCAGTGCTTCCGGGTGCGTAGCTGGCACTTCCGCCACACTTGGGAGTGCAAGTGGAAGATTGCTGGGGAGCACCTGGAGCACATCTGGGTGATGATAAAAGGGGCTGCCTCCTTCCATTTAGGAGTGAGAGTTGGGTGGAAGAAGGACAAAGCTCGAGAGGAGAGGCAAGGAGGTGGCCTGAAGAGTAAGGCATTTCAGTTGGCCTGGACTTCCCTCCCAAACCGGCTGTGGCCGAACTCCTTCATTTTAGGACGGCCACAGCACTGGCAAACAAAGGTCTCCACTTTCTTCCTTTGTTTGAGGGGGATACCTTGCTGTCGCACCAGCTCCTCCGCCTCCTGCTTCTTCCTCCGCCGCCAGGCAGTGGTGCAGGGTACTGAAGGTGGAGGCGGAGGAACGGCAGTGTCGGCCAGCAGGGGGAGTGGCTGGGTGGCAGGTTGTTCATGTGGCACGTGGGGTTGCCCTACAATGGGTGGTGCCACCTCCACAGGGCCCCGAGCTCACTGTGTCGCCTGACCAGACAGGTCAGGTGGGTCATGAAATTCAAAATCTTGTGCAGTGGTCTGCTCGGGGCCCATGGGCCGTGGGCGTACGGCAGGGACGGGCTCTGAAGCAAGGGCTGAGCTGCTTGGCAATGGCACGTTCATCTCCAGAGCCTGCCATACCAGCTCCCTGGTGCGAGCATAGTGCCTACAGGGACGTAAAGCAAAGGAAGTCAGGGTGGGAGGGAGGAGAGGGGCATGGTGGACCCCACTTGTCCAGTATGTACTTACCATTGTGCCTGGGTGCTCTGATTGAGGGGGAATAGCTGGATGTGTGTCTGGGCCACAAGTACCGAGTTTGTAAGTAGATTCTCCTGAATGCAGATATAATCTTGGATGACTGCTGCCCAGCGGTTCACCCTCACGCCGCAGATGGTGGTTCCTTCGGGGTGAATCCTGGACAGCTCTATACCAATGGCATTCACAAGGCAGCTGATGTTTGGAACTCTGTGCAGCTTGGCCGCATTGGCCAACCATGCACCTACAAAATTCGGGGTGTGAGTTTGGGAGAGAGGGAGGAGAGAGAGAGAGTCAGTCCTGCCATCGATATCTGATCAAAAGGAAAGATGCCATGCCAAACAGGGTGAGCACCCTGTCTTTGCTGGTGGCGTGGCGGTACGTGGACTGGGGCCTTGTCACCGTCCGGCAATCGTTCCCAGAGGGCGACAATCTCCGCCACTTGCTGCTACGTCACGTAGGCATGGTGACACAGCTGCAAGAGACTGCAGGCCAGGTTGACCACGTGCTCGTAACCCGGGCCAGTGTCAGGTCCAAAGCTATTCTGTTGGAGGAAGAGAGCGAAAGTGAGAAAGGGGAGTACTCATCAGATATTCCACAGGTATATCACGACTTGTTGGGAGAGACTTACCGGCTCGTGGCACACCCTTTGAATGGCCTCGTCTCCAGGGGAGGTCTCCTGGTCGGCTGGCCCAGACTGTGAGACGCCGATGGCAGCTTGCGACTGGGACGTGTCAGACGACAATGGTTTCAAAGTAGGCGGGGCAAAGTCCTCCTCTAGGCCAAAGAGGGTGTGGTCGAGATGCTCCTCTACCGACACTCATCCTCTTGGAAGACCTTGTCGACACTATTGTCGTCGTCGTCGTGTGTGTGTCCATCCCATCCGGAGGGTCGTGATCCCTGCCCATCACTTCCTCCAGCACTTGACTGGTCTGTGAAAATAGGTACTGGATGCCAATGAGCTCACCTGAGAAATAGAGGGAACTGGTTTATAATGAAAAGGTTAGACAGACAAGACAAGGCAAGACAAGGGCTGGACGCCCGCCTCACCAGTATACTTCGCAGGCCGGGTGTAATCCTCAACCAGCTTCTTGTAAAACACAGGTTTGCTCAGCTGATTGAGGGAGTGCTGGAGTTAGCCACTGTAGCAGACAATATCATGGTCTGCTGCCTCTACTGCCTGTGCCGCACGGTCCTCGTTCCACAGTGCCAGGCCTTCCAGGAGATAGGCCTGAAAGTGGGCCGTGCTGGCTGAAGTGCCTGAAAGACATGTTGAGAGAGACAGAGAGAAATATACAATACCACCCACACCCTTGCACAACATAGGTCACAAAGAACAGGTTTCTGGGCACCCTTACCAGGTATGAAGCGGTTCAGATGCAGGTGGAACGACTCCACCGAAGTTGAACCTTGCACACACCTGAACACCGGCAGCTGCCCGGTCTGCATGTACAGGTGCATCCCAGGTGGGTCCTGGATGCAGTGGAGGTGGCACCTCTGAGTCTTCCAAATGTCCTGATACCCATGGTGTCAGTGGCGTCCCCGAAAGCCTCCAGCATCTCATCAATGAGCCAGCCGGTCTCCTCCACCCCACATGTGCCACAGTGTTGGGCCAGTTCCTTTAACAGGATGTTTCCAAAGTCGTAGCCTCGGGGACCCTTCCCCGCCTCACCAGCCTTGGTCTGTCGAAGCCGGGCAACGCCTCCCCTGGCCCCACTCAAAAATACAGAATAAGAGACGCGCCATGAAGAGGCTGTATAGTGGGTGGCACTCCGTGGTGACACCCGCTGAGCCGCACCACTAGCTGATCCCAATGGTGCAATAAGAGGGACACCTTGGATGGCCCCCCTGTGGGAACAGCAGTCTCGGTCCACATACAGGACCAGAGGTAGGGACACACTGGCATCACGGTATCGCTGCATCAGCCCGGTGGCCATGAGGTGCAGGCCAGCGCCCTCGGCTGCAGTGAGGATGCTGATCAAGATCTAGCCGTGCTCATTCCCCACGTTAGTCACCCAGGCTGCTGTACCTGCCGTGGCACCAGCGAGTTTCTTGGTCACCTGAACGATGAAAGGGAGGAAGGAAGGAAAGAAGAAAAGAAGGAAGGAGGAGATTGGAGATATTGCTCACCTTCTTGGTTGAGTTCATCTTCAAGATTGAGCCGAAGATGGAGGTGATCTGGGCCTTGGTCTCTTCTAGCCTTGAAGCCAACTCCCTGGCGTAGACGGACAGCAACCACTTTGCACCGGGCACCAGGGTCATCCGTGGTGGTTGAATGGGACTTGCAGATAGCTCAGCACCCGATGTGATGAACTTGGAAACGCGAACAGGTACATTTTAGACCGCAACATCCAGGATCTGGTGTGCTTCTCGAGTAGATATCTGCACAGCCGGTTGGCCCCGTTGCCCAGCGTGCGCTCACGCATCTGCCCAATGAGCTTTTTGTCGCAGGATAACCTGTGTTAGAGAGAACAGATGTTAGGACTGCCCGTGTGTGCCTGTCTACCTGTGGAGAGTTGACCCAGCCATCAGAGACTCCTTGTCTGACCTGTAAGTCAGGATAGCTGGAAATGATGCAGCTGATCCAGGACATCCTGCAACCAGCCCACCACCTTCTTCCTGCAGCGCTGGCACTCCAGGTACTCCGTGGCTATAAAGTACCATCCGTCTGTGTCCTGGACCCTCCAGACAGTCCTGTAGAGTCTGGCTCCTGACAACCTGTGGCTGCACACCATGCAGGAGAGCTTGTTGCCCCACATGCGGTATGGCATCCACAGGAAGAACGGGCGCTGAAAAAAGGTGTTGGGCGATGTCAAGGGCTGGAGGTGCACATTGCGGGGGCCGGGAGGATGCCACCAAAGGCGAAGGTTGGAGGGCAGCGCAGGCTTTCCGTCCTTGCCTGTGGTGAAGAGGACCCAGCTTGCCCACATGTGCTGTTCTTTAGGTAGTGAGATCCTCCAGCCCTCGGGCAAAAGTGAGAGACAGACAGCATAAGCAAGAGAAAAAGAAACAAAAAGAATCAGACAGGCCCTGTTCCAATGACATTCAAAGAAACACATCTTTTTAACTCACCTTTCTCCTGGCTGCAGACAGCGTTTGCGAAGGCTGCTTTCCCGGATCAGCCATTGGTTGGGAGTGCTGGGATGGCACGGGCCCTCCACTGGTTGCAGAATGGGAGGTAGATGCTGGGGAAGGTTGTTTACAAATTCAAACAAATAACAGGTTAAACAAATAAAGTGAAGGAGTCACCACCAGTTTCCATGGGTGGCTGTCACTTACCAGCTTCCAACTCCATGCTGGCCGACAGCAGCACGTCATCAGGAATCTCGGCAATAGAGGCTGCTGCAGAGAGCGAGGCAGTGGGGGCAACAGTGGTGATTTTGGGAAGGGAGGAGGTTGCTGCCGCCTTCGCCTTGACTTTTCGCTGCACATACAGCTGGAGCGCATACATCCTGGTTCCGACTTTGGTGGTCTGGCGCCGGAGCCATTTGATGTAACTGCGTTGGGGTACAAAACCAGGAACAGTAACAGGTGAACAAATGGAAGCAAGGCTCCCACTACCTTGCTGTGCCCTTCCCCTCAGACCCCACCCAAAAGTCTCTCACGTCTTGGCCTCCCGATCTTCTGCATCGTAAAGGGCCTGAAACATCAGGTGTGCATGTTCACCGAAGCCGATGAGCCTCTTGCCCTCATCCAGGGGCCTGGACGACCTGTCTCTATCCTTTCGATGATGGATGGCCTTCTTTACTTTGGGAAAGAGCCAGGCGTAGGACTCCAGGGCGTTCTTTTTGCTTGTCAGCAGGCTATCAGATACCTGGGCATCTTCGCGCTCCCCTCTGATGGGTTGCCAACACCATGACGGCATAGCTGAGGTCATGAGTCAGCAACCATTTAAAAGTTTGACCCCGGTACTGTCCAAACTGGAGCTCACTGGTGCTGCGCATCAGCTTGGAGTCCCAGGGGTCACCACCTGCTGCTCGTACGCATTTCCTGGCCAGCTCCCTGACCATCTCAGCCGACTTTACCCTGGACGGCACAGAGCTGCTCAGACTGTATGCCTTGGCAACCTGGATTGCCTCGGCGGAGGCCTTGAGGGTCAGTTTCTTCGGAGGTCTCGCGGCAGAACTGTGGCACAGGGTTCAAGCTGGATAAATTAGATAAAGCAAGAGAAAGTTACAGTTCCACTCCAAAGTTATACAACACCTCTGTTTTTCTTCATATTTAACCAGCTGGAATGCAATGAGCAGCCTAAAACGGATCAGCAGGAAACTGGCAGACATTTACATTTAAAGTTTAGGTTACCAAAAACTGAAATTAAAAGAAATTTCAGAATATTACAAATTGGCCTTCAAGGAACAACTAATAGGTTACAACCTACATATAGTCTGCACCAAGCAATGTGGGCTCCAACAGAGATAAAATAAAGAGAATAAAGAGCATGCAAAAAGAATAAAGGAAAAAAACGAACAAGGAAAAAACAACAGGATGATAAACCACCACTTTTGAACAAATTCTATATGCACCAAGCCCAATATTCCAAAAAGTTTTTTTTTAATTAACCTTTGTGTTATTTAACCTAGGAATACTTACATGTCAACACCACAGGTGATGTTAGGTCTACTAAAACAACACAATCAGCTAGTACGTCATTTAAAGAAAGAAACCTTTGTTTTAAGAGGAACACTGCTACTACAAACAAAGACTCATGTAGGAACACTAGTGGCAGCCATGGTAAGAGATACCAGAAACAGTTAATTCTGAAAGAGTAAGGGGACACAGACACTAAATAAATAAATAGATAGATAGATAGATAGATAGATAGATAGATAGATAGATAGATAGATAGATAGATAGATAGA
>JANRMT010062840.1:27405535-27419757 GCA_026402145.1 Polypterus bichir lapradei | reverse complement strand
AGATAGATAGATAGATAGATAGATAGATAGATAGATAGATAGATAGAATGGTTAGTAATATAAGTCCTGACTTTTTTAAGGCCTTTAATAATATTACAACTACCTTATTACACTGCAATTTGCTATTGTTAGCATTATTATTATTTATTATTGACACACATAATTATAATGCAATTCTGTCCAGACTATTTACAGATATTTATATTACTGAAACCAGTTTGCTAAAAAGAAAAAAAAAGAATACTTTCATTAATATGTACAAAACAAATAAATTCTCATTAGATTAAACTATATCTGTTTTATTTCACTTCACTATAATCCTTGTATAGCAGTAGCACTATAGTTATATTACTTATTATACTACTTGTCAAAGTATCGTTATGTAGTCGCTAAAAAGAAAAAAAGAACACTTTCATTAATATGCACATAAAAAAAAATTAATTAGATTAAACTACAAGTTTTATTTCACTTCACTATAATTCTTGCGTACTAATAGTAGCAGCAATAGTACCATATTAATAGTACCAGCGGGCCCACTTTAAGAACATGACATCGCCGCTTTTAGGCGGGGAGGCGGATCTTCTTCTGAACAGAAAACAGAACAAATTTTGTTTAGCCAGTCAAAATTTACAAAAATATCAGAACAAGAACACCTCGACCAATTAGAACACAGGCGTTTCCGCAGCAAGCCAATCGCTGCACAGGGCTGCTTGTCAATCACCCGAGAAAACAGAACAAAATAAGAACAGGCCATTTAGTCCAACAAAACTCGCCAGTCCTATCCATTTAATTCTATCAAAAGTCTAGTATAATTAGTATAACCTATACTTGTATTTTAACTGAGAAGTGTTCACAGAAGTAGATAAGAACTCCAGCATTGTCACAGATTCATTATGTAGTGCCATGATAATCAAGCATTAATCAGGACAAAACAGATCATAAGTAATATTGAAAAACAGGTCACATTTATTTTCGAAAAGAAGCACATTTGATTACATGAGTGAAGTCATGCAGGTATGAGGTGTAACACTTTCATTATACTAATTAGACTTACATGCAAGTAAGAATTAAATTGTACTATGTACACAATAAACAATAAACATCTCTTGACATAATGATGAACTTTAACTTAATAATTAACAATAATTAATAATTAACAATTCTCCAAGTTATCCACAAGATTGTGAACTTTTACAATAAATAATTGACTATGGTTAGACTTCTCAGGTCCAGAATGTAAAGCCTCAGAATAAATAATAACTTTTTTTTATCAGTGAATGCATTACATACAGGTCATGTAAATGATTACACACATTACATTACACATTACAACAGAATAAACAGAATAAGTACATTGCCTTTATATTTTGTGTCTGCAGACCAAACTACAAATACATATTGTAAAATGCCAAACCAGCTGTAAATGACAACTTATTAAACAGTATTTGTAAATATAATGTCCTTCATGTTGCATGTACTGGATTGGACATTAGGCATACCTTTTAAACTGTGATTATGTTGACATTTTGGTATTTACATGTTTCTGTTACACATAAAAACATTATTGTTGTTGAAAAAAATTAAATGCTTTTAGCTTGTTTTTTCTTTGTGAAGGACAGACTGAAGTTATCCATTTTTCTATGGCTAGATCATAAATCCGGCCAGACAATCTTAATGCAAGCTAAAACGTCTCAGTTTTCATGATAAGGCCCATCTTCAAAATTCATATTCTGCACCTTATCTGATAATTCAGAATTCATAAGTTATGTGCCTTTTTCTATAGGAGAGAAAATAGTTTACTAAGCTTTCGTAATTTTATGTTTTGTGTTATTTGTTATTGTATGTAATCTGCATAAATCCATATATATCTATATCTATATCTATACTCCTAGATAATGATTAAAGATAATGAGCCAGAGTTGGACGAAATTGGACGAAGCATGCAAAGAGGAGTGGAGAAGGTAATGACCAGCAGAGTTGGACGAAATTGGACGAAGCTTGCAAAGAGGAGTGGAGAAAGCAATGACCAGTGGCAAAGAAAGAAAGAAAGAAAGAAAGAAAGAAAGAAAGAAAGAAAGAAAAGAATTTGTATAGTTTGTGTATTGCCTATACTTGTGGCTGTGGTGAGAAACACTTGCTTAAAAAGAGTTTCCCATAATAAAACACTCTTTTGCCTTGTATCCGAGCCTATATGTGTTGGGTGTTTGGGGAGCTACAGCACCTCCTGGTGTCCAATATATATATATATATATATATATCTGTACTAATAAAAGGCAAAGCCCTCACTGACTCACTCACTCACTCACTAAATGACTGACTGACTGACTGACTGACTGACTGACTGACTCATCACTAATTCTCCAACTTCCCGTGTAGGTAGAAGGCTGAAATTTGGCAGGCTTATTCCTTACAGCTTCCTTACAAAAGTTGGGCAGGTTTCATTTCGAAATTCTACGCGTAATGGTCATAACTGGAAGGTATTTTTCTCCATTTACTGTAATGGAGTTGAGCTTGACCACCGTGGGGGTGGAGTTTCGTGTGACATCATTATGCCGCCCACGTAATCACGTGAACTGACTGTCAACGCACTATGTAGAAAACCAGGAAGAGCTCCAAAATACGCTGAACAAAACATGCATTATATAATTGAGAAGGCAGCGAAACATTAAGAAGCGAGCGAGTGACATACTACCATATTCATCAGTACAGCTACTTCGGAAACAAAGCGAGGTATAAACCTAAACTTTAAATTAACTTAATAGACAGGCTGCCGCTGGTGCTTTTCGTGCCCACGGGTAATGCAGGATACAAGTTTAATGAGAGAACGCAGGATATAAACGAGAGTTTTGATCACTTTGTAACTAAGTTAAAATTGCAGGTGAAGGGGTGTGCTTATGCAAATTCCGAGAGACTGTGTTTGTGGGGGATTGACAGTTAAGGCGGGTGGAGGAGTCACGTCATCATCTCCCCTCCCATTTACCTCATTTCGCTCTGAGCTGAGCTCCGCGGCTAACGCCGTCTTCCGAAGCAACTTCGTCACACTGCCACCAAATACAGAGAAATCCACAAGTTAATACACACTCTGACTCTAGACTTTCTCCACACTGAATCCTCCAGGCACTACTTACAAAAGGTTACATTGACAATCGTGTTACGTTATTTTTAAAATGTTTAATTTTCTTAGCACAAGCACAGCTGAGAAGCTTCGATGCATATGCTCCATAACGCTTTAAAAAATAATGCATTTAATCACACTTTGCATTACAATCAAAGGGGAACTTTTGTCAATGCATGATTTCCTGGTACACCGATTACATTGATCAGCGCATCCCAATTCATTTTAGCCTCGCACCACCTTGGTTTGAGAAGAAGTATGAAAAAATATGAGGTTAACACACAAAAACAGATCACCAATTCAAGCTTTATGAATAATCGATTCGCCATCAATAATTGTTTTGGTAAAGCCATACTCAGTGTAATCCTCCTTCCATTTTATAATTTTTCCGCCACTAGCCATGATTAAATGAACGGTAAAAAAGTAAGAGCGAATCGAGGGTGACTTATTTAGGCAGGCATATATATGACAGCAACACTCATGACAATCATGTTACGTTATTATTAAAATGTTTCCTTTTCTTTTTCATTACTTCTTTAACCCAGTACTTCTCCGCTGCGAGGCGCGGGTATTTTGTATATGAATGACCTCCAAAGAGCGCGGAGACTTTTGATCATGTGAACGTGTCTGCAAAAACTGGCGTCTCCTGCCCAGCAAAAGTCGAGCAGCCGGCGCGCGCGCATAGCTGTGCCGGCCTTTCAGACGCTGACTGCGCTTCTGCGGCAAAATAATATTAAGGCGCTTCGCACTTTATTTTGCACGTATACGATTATGAGGTCGTCAGCTCGGATTATGAAGACACGCACAGGAGTGAAGGACTGACAGTGCCATCACAGCCGATTAATAGCTGGGACGTCTCACCAGTCTGCACAAGACCCACCGCGACTGTCCCCAAAAGGCGCTCATATCGTCAGCGAACACATCTCTCTATACTATATAAAAGAAAAAGGCAACTTTCCTTTCTTTACACCTTTTTTCCTTTTATCCCAAACCAAAGCCTTTCTCTCTTAACACTGCAGAGGACACAAAACTAATTTTCTTTAATTGCTGGTAAGGCACATTACCAGAGGCAGAAATTTGGACTTTCACATAGAAAATGTAATTTCTATACCACAGCCGTCGTGTAGCGCCTTTCAAAAGGGATCTACTACCGAGAGATGATCCATATACATTTTAGCTGCTGTTAGTACTACTTACCTCTTCTGTTATACCATCTTTAAAATATAGTTTACCCGCAACCACTCCAGTAGTGCTCAATGTACCTTTACTTCTTAAAACGTTAATGTTTTACTGTTTAATAACTTATAGACTACATTTTATTATTTTTCCCTTGCACTCAGTGATCAAAGCTATACACACACATATAGACACATACATATATATATATACACATATATTTATATATACCTGTGTGTATGTTTGTATGTATGTGTATACACACACACACACACACACACACACATACACACACACACACAAATTATATATATGTGTGTGTCTGTGTATGTATGTATGTATATGTGTGTGTATATATGATGTACAGTAGATAGGTATGCATATATATATATGTATATGTAGATATGTATATAGATATGTATTTTGCTATATATATATATATATATATACACAACAACAACAATTACATTAACAATCATGTTACGTTATTTTTAAAAAATTTTCCTTTTCTTTTTCATACCTTCTTTAACACACTACTTCTCCGTTGCGAAGCGCGGGTATTCTGCTATATATATATAGATAGATATGACAACAACACTCATATCAATGACAAAACAATTACTGTACATTAACAATCAAGTTACGTTATTTTTAAAATTTTTCCTTTTCTTTTTCATAACTTCTTTAACACAGTACTTCTCCGCTGCGAAGCGCGGGTATTCTGCTAGTATACTAATAAAAGGCAAAGCCCTCACTGACTCACTCACTCATCACTAATTCTCCAACTTCCTGTGTAGGTAGAAGGCTGACATTTGGCAGACTCATTCCTTACAGCTCACTTACAAAAGTTAAGCAGGTTTCATTTCGAAATTCTACGCGTAATGGTCATAACTGGAAGCTGTTTTTCTCCATTTACTGTAATGGAGATGAGCGCGAAAGCCGTGGGGGCGGAGTTTCGTGTGACATCATCACGCCTCCCACGTAATCACGCAGTACGTAGAAAACCAGGAAGACCTCCAAAAAGCGCTGAAGAAAACATGCATTATATAATTGAGAAGGCAGCGAAACAATAAGAAGCGAGCGAGTCACATACAACCATATTCATGAGTGATGCTACTACAGAAACAAAGCACGGTGTAAACCTAAACTTTAAATTAAGTTCATAGACAGGCTGCCGCTGGCGTTTGTAATTTAGTGCCTGCCCATATAAGGCCGTCCGTCAGCGGCAATCCAATAGAAACACTGCCACTAAATATTCACGGGTGAAGGACTGTGCTTATGCAGAGGAAGATGAGATGGTCAGGGTGGTGTTTGGCACAAACTCAGCGAAACTGCGAGAGAAAGTTTTAAGTGCAGGGACTTCGGTAACATTAAATACAGCCATGGACATAGCACGACATGGCACCAGCACAGCTGGAAAACTTCGATGCATGTACACCGAGCGGCTCACGTGAACTGACGCAGTGCACAGACAAAAAGCAACAGTTCCAAAGAGCGCTGAACAAAAACCGAATTACACAATTGAAAAGGCAGCAAAAAAATATGAAGCATCTGATACATACAAGCATATTCATAAGTGCAGCTACTGCGGAAACAAAGCACACGGTGGAAAAAGTCAATGTCCCGCTAAAGGAAGATAGTGTAAAAAAAAAAACCCGTGCATGCAGTGTGTCAGGTCTCAGATAAAGAAGAAGACGAGCTGTTTATTGATGCAGTAAGAAACAAATCGATGAATGAAACCTGTTATCTTTACAACGATTGACAAACACGGAATGTAAGTTGAACACAACACATCCTACAAATACGAACCTGATTGAAAGAAATAATGATAATCAAGTCCTTGATGACAGCAACACTCAAAAACACTCACAAAACAATTACTGTATATTGACAGTCATGTTACGTTATTTTTAAAATGTTCCCTTTTCTTTTTCATAGCTTCTTTAACACACTACTTCTCCGCTGCGATACGCGGGTATATATATATATATATATATGTAGATATACCCCGATCTACATACTCGAATAATGGATACTTTATTCGCCATCAATGATTGTTTTGGTAAAGCCATACTCAATGTATTCATTAGATGAACGGTAAAAAAGTAAGAGCGAGGGGAGGGTGACTTATTGAGGCATGCAGGCAAAACCACAATAGCACGCGGGCTCGATGTACGAAAAAATATATCTTTTCAAGTTCTATTTAGTCCATATGTGTCAAACTCAAGGGCCGCGGGCCACATCCGGCCCGGCATGTAATTATATCCGGCCCACGAGATCATTTTATATACTGTATTATTGTTATTAATGGCCCGGGTATATGAAGCGCTGGTAACACAATAAACTACAGATCCCATAATGCAGCGCTTCAGCTGCCTTGCCGAACACTTACCGCGTTAATCAAGTCTAGCTTATGATGCTGCAGGTTATTGCGAAGCTAGCCCACACGATGCTGAAGAGAAAAGTTGATTCTGAAAATAGAGCCTTTAAAACCCGATGGGAGGCTTTGTATATGTTTACTGACATTGCCGGTAAACCCGTGTCTCTCATTTGTGGAGCTAATGTGGCTGTAATTACAGAATTTAATCTAAGACGGCACTATGAGACAAAACATCAGGATAACCTGAAAGACCTGAATGCAATGCAGAAGATACAGAAAGCAGAAGAGTTAAAGAAGAATCTGACACTTCAGCAGGCGTTTTTACCCGTGCACAATCACAAAGTGATTTCAAGTGAAGCTGCTTTTATGGGAGACACAAATGCACCAGTGCAACTTGCCCCACTTTCCCTGTTGCCAAGTAATGTTGAACCAATTCGGCACAACGGTGTTCCCAAATACGCACTTTGCTGATAAACTGAGCGCACTGCGCTCTGAGTTCACACGGCGCTTTGGTGACTTTGAAGAACAAAAAAAGAATTTTGACTTGTTTCGCAACCCATTTGCCGTCGATGTGGAAACTGCACTTGTGCAGAATGAGATGGAGGTGATTGAGCTGCAGTGTAATGGCACACTGAAGGCAAAGTACGATACTGCAGGGCCTGCACAGTTTATTCACTCCATTACCGCAGAAATGCTCCAGCTCCATCTACATGCGGCTCGAACCTTGTGCATGTTTGGTAGCACATATCTGTGTGAGAAGCTCTTCTCAGTGATGAAGACTAACAAAACAGCACACAGGAGTCGCCTCACTGATGAGCACCTGCAGTCCATCCTGAGAATCTCCACAACACAGAACCTCACACCAAACATAAACGAACTTGTTGCCAAAAAAAGATGCCAGGCGTCTAGCTCTAAAATGACATATGAGCAAAGACAACTGAATGATTTGATTTGTTTTTGCTGAAAGGAACACATTTTATTTATATTTCCAGGTTTTGTTATGCAGCATGTTCATATTTGAATTTGTATAATTTTGACAGGATATATTTTTATGGAGAGCAAAATCTTTTGGGATATTTAAAATCTAAGTTTATTTTTTATATAAAATTACATAAGAGTAAAGAAATTTGAATGTTTGTTCTTTTAAAGTTTACTTTATTTCTAACTTGTATAATTTAGACAGCATATATTTTTATGGAGAGCAAAATATTATAAGTTGTTTAAGGTTTGAGTTGATTTATTCAGGAATAATATTCCTGTCTGTTTTTACCATTCCTACCAAAGATATTTCTGTCGACTAAATAAAAATTCCTTCTATTTAAAATTTAAATAGAACTTGAACAAATTCGATAGTTCATAATATCCACGCAGACTTGCACGTAAGAGCGGGAGTTATCCGTTTTAACAAGCAGCGTCTTGCACTGATACGAAATAGCTGTGTGTGTATATATATAGATATGTATGTATATGTATATATATGTTTATATATGTGTGTGTGTATGTATATATATATGTATTTGTGTGTATATATGTGTGTGTATGTATGTATGTGTGTATGTATATGTATGTGTATATATGTAGATATATATATGTATGTATATATGTGTTTGTGTATATATATGTGTATATGTATAGATATGTATATATATATGTTTATGTGTGTGTGTGTAAATATATATATATATATATATATATATATATATATATATATATATATATATGACAGCAACACTCATCACTCACAACAGTGACAAAACAATTACATTGACAATCATGTTACGTTATTTTCAAAATGTTTCCTTTTCTTTTTCATTGCTTCTTTAACACACTACTTCTCCGCTGCGAAGCGCGGGTATTTTGCTAGTCTTGTATATAACTGAGGGGATTTATTTCCTTTCCAGTTTCTAGGAAAAATTTGGTAAAAACAATTTTATGTCTGTGATAACTCCCCTTTAAAAATTTAGCTAATTTTAGTTTTCTGCGGTAGTCCTGAATTGGGCTTTTGTCCTTGACTGTCACCAGAAATGGTGGCTTGAGAAGATTACATGCGATAAAATTGTCCCTTTGCCTTTCTTTGCTGTTGCTGTGTAGATGAATGATAGGTCCCTGCTCGGTAGATTGATCTGATTCTCAGTCAGACTGAATTTTCTTATCAGATTCGGAATGTTGTTTTAAATATAGTCTTTGGGTGAATGGGGATACCGAATTTAAATTTTATTTCCAGAGACTAGACTACACCATTATGATAAACTTTTTAAGATTGTCCAGGACAACATGAGAATGACTGGATCAAAAGTAGCACCTAATTAACTATTTATGTTTCTCTCTGCTTAGCCACATTTTCCTTTGAGCACTGCTGGTAAAATGGTGCCTTTTCCTGAACAAAACAATGTTGGTGACATGGAAGATTTCTGTTCCAATATTCTTGAATCCTCTCTTGTCCTGGTATCTTTAAAACCCCTTTTCAGTCATAATGCTTATTTGTTCATTTATTAACTTTCCAGTAAATCAATAAATTACACATTCCTCCTGCTTTCCTGGAAGTATTTACCTTGAGGTTTCTGAATGACAAATGGCTCACTATGTGATTTTTGGACTTTACAGATTCAGTTTTCCATGGTGTTACTTTTGATGCTTTTACCTTACTTAACATTTCTCCTTTATTTTTTTATTTAACGTACGGTGTTTTCTCATTTATACCATTTTGTCTCACATGCTGCTAATAAATGCACTTAGGTTCCATCATGCTCTTCACTTCTGCATCTATCTTTGTGGTTGTTTCACAGTTCATCCTTCTGTGGCAAGTACAGATTTTACTTGGATTTTCTGATCTTTGTAAAGAGGGAATGGTAAGGTTCATTGAACAAACCTGGTTCACACCAGGGTTTTCATCAGTGACTTAAAGGTTTTCTCAGCAATGTATGAGTTGTCGCAAAACAAAGTTGGTTGTGTAATTGAAGGGGAAGGAGCAGATAACATATTTAGGAAGGGAACAAAGCTAGGTCAGATGAAGTTGTGAAAAGCTGTTGTTAGAGAAGATGAAGGAAGAGATTAAAATTTTAGTCGACCATTAAGGTATGGAGAAATATTTGATCCCAGGGTGAGAATGAGTTTAACTTCTTCTGATTTTCCTTCAAAAGGTGTCTTTAAAGCTCTGAGAAAGAAGACAAACAGAAAGATTAGTGTGGCTTTGATCAAGGAACATGAAATGTTCCACAATAAGGTCTTTGATCTTAACAGCTTGAAGGTGTTACGTAAAATTTTTTGCGATTCATCGCCCTTTTTCGACAAGGTCAATAAGTGAATACTTCCTAAAAAATGCGCAAACAAGAATTTAAACTGGCATGAAACCTCTTGTTTAATATTAACTTTTCCAGATATACTTGACAGGTGGCGCAGTGGTAGTGCTGCTGCCTCACAGTAAGGAGACCTGCAATTGCCAACACAGACGGAGACAAAATCATTGACCATAAAAATATAATACTCACATTTACAGACTACTATAAAGCCTTATATTCTACTCAGATTAAAGAAGACAAGGCACAACCTAAGGCATTTTTGGATGAATTATAGATACCACAACTAGATACTCTCAGCACCAAAGAATTGGACAAACCTCTGGCACTATCAGAATTACTAGATGCTATGAACTCACTTCACAGTGGGAAAGCAACAGGCCCTGATGGTTACCCTGCCGAAATTTTATTTAAAAAAATCTCAATTAAGGTAGATCCACTTTTATTAGCAACATTTACAGAAACTAGAGACAATAAAATTCTACCTCTAACTTTTCGCCAAATATTAATTATCATGTTTCCAAAGCAAAATAAGGACTTATTACAAAGTGCATCATACAGGCCAACCTCACTTCTGAATAATGATGTTAAGATACTCTGCAAAGTCCTTGCCAGTAGGATTGAGAAAGTTCTTCCTTCAATAATATCACAAGCCCAAGTTGGATTTATTAAAGGCCGACACTTAGCTTCCAGTCTTCGTCGCCTGTTTAATGTAATATATTCATCCACAAAGTCTAACACCTCGGAGATATTATTATTGTTGGAGGCAGAAAAAGCATTTGATATAGTTGAATGGAACAACCTTTTCACCACATTGGACAAGTTTTGGTTTGGATTAAACTGCTGTATACCACTTTAAAAGCTTCAGTTTCTATTCACAACATTAATTCAGACTACTTCAAACTAGAACGTGGTACTAGACAAGGATGCCCCTTGTCACCACTGCTTTTTGCAATCACCGTAGAGCCACTGGCAGTTCATTGTCGAAATGCTTATGAGATAAAGGGGATTATCAGAGAAGGACTGGAAAAGAAAGTTTCTCTATATGCAGATGATATGGTACTGTATACTGTATATCAGATCCACAAAATACCGTGCCTGCAGTCCTAACAGCACTAACAGAATTTCAAAAGATTTCTGGTCTTGGAATCAATTTGAATAAAAGTGTGCTCTTCCCAGTGAATTCTCAAACATACAATAATAGATTGGACACCTTCCCTTTTATCACTTTAAATACCTACGGGTAAACATCACACAAGTAAACATAAAGTTCTTTATCAAGAACATTTTGCCATCTGTATGGAAAAAAACTAAGCAAGACTTGCATAGATGGTCAACCCTTCATCTCACTTTAGCTGGAAGAATTAACATTGTTAAGATGAATATGTTTCCTAAGCTTCTCTTTTTATTTCAAAACATTCCAATATACGTCAATAAATCATTTTTTAAGAAATTAGATTCAATTATAACCTCATTTATTTGGAATTCAAAACATCCACATATCCAAAGGGCAACCCTACAAAGACCTAAGGCATAAGGCAGCTTGGCTCTACCTAACTTTCAGATTTATTAATTGGGAAGTAAATATACAAGCCATAAAATCATGGACATTGACACAAATAGATGAACATATACAGGCTTGGTCCACAATAGACATATAATCCTGCAGTACTTCTTTATATTCCTTGCTTTGCACCCCAATAAATATAAGTTATCGTCAATATACTAACAACCCAATTGTGCTCCACTCACTCAGAATATGGAACCAATGTAGGAAGCATTTTAAGATAGAGAAGCTTTTATCCGTGGCACTTCTGCACAAAAACTACCTTTTTCCACCTTCTCAAACATATACAGTTTTTAATGTTTGGAAAACATTTGGGGTTAAATCAAATCTGTATATAGACAACATCTTTGCATCCTATGAACAATTACACTCCAAATTTAACTTTCCAGCAACACATTTCTTTCACTACCTTCAAATTAGAAACTTTGTTATACAGAACCTGTCCAATTTTCCTCACCTCCCACCTACTTCTATGCCGGAAAAAATATTGCTGAGTCTCGAGTACTCAGATAGCATTTCTGTAATATATAAAACCATTTTACAAAGATCCAAGAGTACAGTGGGAAAAGGATCTCTCACTCACTCAACATCTCTGAAAAGGTGTGGAAAGTAGCAATGCACAGAATTCACTTGAACTCCATATGCGCAAAGCATAGAATTATTCAACTCAAAATTATATATTGAGCGCATCTCTCTCATTTAAAATTGTCCAAAATGTTTCCAGGACAAGATCCAACCTGCAAACGCTACAATCAAATTCCAACCTCACTGGGCCACATGTTTTGGGTTTACACTAAATTAACATCATTCTGGACCAAAATCTTTAAATGCCTTTCAGATAGCCTTTGTGTCACAATCCCTCCTAACCCATTAATAGCTGTGTCTGGTGAACTTCCAGATGGGTTTAAAGTGGAGAAGGACAAGCAAACTGTAACTGCCTTTAATACACTATTGGCACGTAGACTTTTCTTGCTCAACTGGGAGAATCCTAGCTCACCTCTTTTCAGTCAGTGGGTAACCAATGTTATATACTATTGGCAGGATCTAATTAATAACATTCTAGAATAAGCATTTAAATTGAGGAAGCGGACTCTCTTCCCCTTTTTATTCTATTTATTTACTTACGTATCTTTTCTACTGTTAAAGTTTGACTATGTTGTCCCAGCTCTCTTTCTCATGGGTGGGGGGTTAACTTGACTTGAACCTAGTTTTGTAAAGTTTGACTTGCTTGTATGGAATGTTGTTTGATTTTAATAAATTCAATAAAAAAAATTTTTTTAAAAGTATTTCATGACTATAATCAGGCAATAATAACAGCTGGTGTTGTTGCTTAGATATTTGGAATTAAATCCTTAGGAGTCAGTTTTTCCCCCTATATATAGTGTTGGTGCACTAATAAATATTCTCTAATAAGGAATAAAAACATGCAGAGAGACTGACCATTTGTCATTTAAGGTTTTCTAGAAAAGTTGAATTAGGAATAGTGAATATTTTTTCTGATAATTGATATACATTCTAAATTAACTGAAGCCTTTTCCTGCAAGAAGGCCAGATAAGTTGGCCAAACCCTGTGTAGGAACTGGACTGAAATGGTGTAAACCACTTCCTTTCTGTGAGCCTCTTCCTTCGTGTTACAGAGGAACCTCGGTTCACGACCATAATTCGTTCCAAAACTCTGGTCGTAAACCGATTTGGTCGTGAACCGAAGTAATTTCCCCCATAGGATTGTATGTAAATACAATTAATCTGTTCTAGACAGTACAAACTGTATGTAAATATATATTTTTTTTAAGATCTTTAAGCACAAATATAGTTAATTATACCATAGAATGAACAGCATAATAGTAAACTAAATGTAAAAACACTGAATAACACTAAGAAAACCTTTCACAACAGAGAAAACTAACACTGCAAGAGTTTGCGCTGTAGCGCTACGAATCGCTTGTTAAAAACACTCTTTTTTAATGAGTTTTAAGCACAGGGAAAAAATGAACATTTGAAAAATCCATAATTTAATAAACCACCAAGAAAAGTAACATTGCAACAATGCACACTACGAACCGATTGCTGTACAAAGAAGTGAAGTAGAGGTTAAAATCCAATAGAAAAAAGTCTTCATTAAATACAACGAGGTTAAAACAATGCTCGGATCTGTCTCTTTAAAAAACAAGCCTTATGCAGCCAGCCGTCTCTCTCTCTCTCGCACGCTTGCGCGTATGTGTGTGTCTCTCGCGCGCGCGTGTGTGCGTCTGTGTGTGTGTGTCTCTCGCGCGTGCATCTGTCTGTGTGTGTGTGTGTGTCTCTCTCTCTCGCGCGCATCTGTGTGTGTGTGTCTCTCTCATGTGCACGTGTCTGTGTGTGTGTCTCTCTTTCGTGTGCACGTGTGTGTGTCTCTTTCTCTCTCACTGCACAGGGAAAGCACAGGGAGAGACTGAACACGTGCAGACATCATCGGCTTGCACAAACCGAAAGGGAAACTGGCTTGTTCGTATACCGAGTCTGTGGTCGTGAACAGATGCAAAAGTTTGGTGAACTTTTTGGTCGTAAACCGATTTGTACGTGTACCGAGACGTTCGTGAACCGAGGTTCCACTGTACATACAATAAATAGAAATCAAACAACAATCCAAAGTTTATGAAAAAATAACATGAAATAACTATATACATTGTCACAGGTGGCTGGGGGGGG
>JANRMT010062840.1:27358922-27405435 GCA_026402145.1 Polypterus bichir lapradei | reverse complement strand
GACATATATATATATATATATATCCACTCATCTTTGCAGAATTGTTGTAATTCAGCTTTATTTGAGGGTTTTCTAGCATGAACCGCCTTTTTAAGGTCATGCCATAGCATCTCAATTGGATTCAGGTCAGGACTTTGACTAGGCCACTCCAAAGTCTTCATTTTGTTTTTCTTCAGCCATTCAGAGGTGGATTTGCTGGTGTGTTTTGGGTCATTGTCCTGTTGCAGCACCCAAGATCGCTTCAGCTTGAGTTGACGAACAGATGGCCGGACATTCTCCTTCAGGATTTTTTGGTAGACAGTAGAATTCATGGTTCCATCTAACACAGCAAGCCTTCCAGGTCCTGAAGCAGCAAAACAACCCCAGACCATCACACTACCACCACCATATTTTACTGTTGGTATGATGTTCTTTTTCTGAAATGCTATGTTCCTTTTACGCCAGATGTAACGGGACATTTGCCTTCCAAAAAGTTCAACTTTTGTCTCATCAGTCCACAAGGTATTTTCCCAAAAGTCTTGGCAATCATTGAGATGTTTCTTAGCAAAATTGGGACGAGCCCTAATGTTCTTTTTGCTTAACAGTGGTTTGCGTCTTGGAAATCTGCCATGCAGGCCGTTTTTGCCCAGTCTCTTTCTTATGGTGGAGTCGTGAACACTGACCTTAATTGAGGCAAGTGAGGCCTGCAGTTCTTTAGACGTTGTCCTGGGGTCTTTTGTGACCTCTCGGATGAGTTGTCTCTGTGCTCTTGGGGTAATTTTGGTCGGCCGGCCACTCCTGGGAAGGTTCACCACTGTTCCATGTTTTTGCCATTTGTGGATAATGGCTCTCACTGTGGTTCGCTGGAGTCCCAAAGCTTTAGAAATGGCTTTATAACCTTTACCAGACTGATAGATCTCAATTACTTCTGTTCTCATTTGTTCCTGAATTTCTTTGGATCTTGGCATGATGTCTAGCTTTTGAGGTGCTTTTGGTCTACTTCTCTGTGTCAGGCAGCTCCATTTTAAGTGATTTCTTGATTGAAACACGTGTGGCAGTAATCAGGCCTGGGGGTGGCTACGGAAATTGAACTCAGGTGTGATACACCACAGTTAGGTTATTTTTTAACAAGGGGGCAATTACTTTTTCACACAGGGCCATGTAGGTTTGGATTTTTTTTCTCCCTAAATAATAAAAACCATCATTTAAAAACTGCATTTTGTGTTTACTTGTGTTATATTTGACTAATGGTTACATGTGTTTGATGATCAGAAACATTTTGTGTGACAAACATGCAAAAGAATAAGAAATCAGGAAGGGGGCAAATAGTTTTTCACACCACTGTAATGAAGAATAGAAAAATAAAAGACATAGTAAGAAATTAAAATAAGTCAACATTAATTAACATAAAATAAGAGTAAGGTCCGATGGCCAGGGAGGACAGAAAAAACAAACAAAAAAAAAAACTCCAGACGGCTTGGAGAAAAAAAAAAAAAATCTGCAGGGATTCCAGACCATGAGACCACCCAGTCCCCTCTGGGCATTCTACCTCACATAAATGAAACAGTCCTCTTTGTATTTAGGGTTCTCACGGAAGGACTTAATGAAGATGGTCATGCAGACTTCTGGCTTTTAGTCCATCACTGTTGGAGCAGAGGAAAAGGAAGTGTGGGAGTAAAAGGAGGCCAAGTACACAGTGGAGGCCATCCAGGACGTGGAGGAGGAGGAAGAACAGGAAGGCAAAGGTGAACCAATATTTCCAATGAAATATGTGCAACTTTGGCAGACCATATAATCAATCATGGCTTAACCATGACTGAAGTTGGGTAACAAGTCCAGCCAAATTTGAGCCACCTCATTGTAATCTTAGTTATCTGGGCTTTTAGAGAAGTGGTAATAGGAATAGGTAAGTAACCATTTGAAAAGTTTTACAGTACTCTCTAGAGTAGTTACAGTATACCATAACTTTATGATTTCTTTGGATATCTACAGTGCTCACAGAAATGTACCTTATAGTGTAATGTTTTGTTTTGCATTTATGTAGCTATACAGTAAAATGTATATCTTCTAATGTGTGTGTATATAGAGAACTTTTCACAAAACAGAAAGACAGCCAGCAAGAGGTAGCAGAAACCAGAAATTCAGACAAGCACAATACCACCAAAATCAATATAGTTTTGGAAAATAAAGCCATCACCCTGAGAGAAATCAGAGGCATCAGAATTCTGGAAGACAATGTCCTTTTCGCAAACACCAGGTCAGCCTATTCTCAATTGTCTAGAATCAACACCAGTTGAGCACAACTCTGACCAAGTGAAGGAGCAATAATACCAGTATTTGCCTGTGAGTACAGCCTCTCCTCAGTACTCTGTATAGCCATGTCACTATGTATCTCAGTGTTCTTGTATGTAGGCATTTTGTCTGATATGCTCATTCTCCTTTCTCAGAGAGTGTTTCAACTTGATGCCATTGCTGTTTCCTATTAATATATTTTCATTGAAAAGGCAGTGGCAGTATTCAGCCTGAGGAAAACCAGGTTGCAGGGCAGGAACATCATTGTCAATGACCCTGGGCAATGTGGCAGAAATGTCATGTTTGCTGCTATAGGTCAGTGTGGGGTTATACATCACCATGCACAACTTGGCCCTCATAACACTCCCCAATTCCTAACATTCCTTGACAAACTCAAAAATATCCTCATTCTCCCACAGGACGAGAAACTAGAACATCCCACCTTCGTTGTCATTTGGGACAATGTAAGTTTCCACCGGGCCGCTGTGGTTCACATTTTGTATTGCTGTACCTTCCATCATATTTTCCATTTCTGGGAATTCCAATCTACAGAGCGATGCGAGTAAAATCAAGTGGGAGCATTACCGAAATGTCCCATAATTTATTAAAATTGGCAAAAGAAAGTTTCACTCAGGTCAGGCTGGGGAACATGCACTGGTACAGTGCATTGCTGCATCCACCACATGATGAAACAGCTTGGGATCCCAGTTGGCAACCCCCCAGGCAGACACGCGGCCCAGTCTCACCCTCTGGAAATGACCCTCTGTGTGCCGCAGCCAGGTGTTACATAGGCATCCTCCTGGCCTGATCTAGCCACTCAGGTCCTCAACAATTAGGATCATGTGAGCCGGATCAACCTCTGGAATCACACCACATGGCCGTCACTAACACTCCCTCACACTGCAGGTACTGTGCCTCATTATGTGTCCGTGAGCAACTGCTCATTCGACACAAAGTCAAGCCAGCAGTACCTAGGAATTCTCTGAAGAGACACAGTACCAAAGGAGTCATCTTGTCTTAGGTCTCTGGAGAACGTCCATGTCTTGCAATCATATAGCAAGACAGGAAGCACCAGGACTCTAAAGACTTGGACCTTTGTCATTTTGCATAGATATTGGGACTGTCACACAACCCTTCCCAGCGACCTCATGACCCCTCATGCTCGCCCAATCCATCTACTGACTTCATAGGAATAGTCACCTGAGACATGAATGTCACTTCTCAGGTAAGTAAACCTCTTGACAAGGTAAGAGGTAAGTTTGATAATTCATTAATTGCTCGATTAACATAAATCTTTCCATCCCTCTTCACCACAAATGCCTAAGTCTTTGTCCAAAATGGTTGGGTTATGAAAATAAACTTCTGACTGGTACTCACACAAAAGAGTGAACATCAGTTACTATTTAACTCCATGACAGCTATTACACACATTAATAGTTAATCACTAATGCCCACTTATTCCAATTATTGGTACAAATTTTGGTATGACAGTATATAATAAGAACCACTGGTATTTTGATTAGCACACTTGAGTAAGTATTTCTGTACTCCATACACGTAACAATGAAGACCCCAAAACCACTACTGGACTCTCACATTTATTGTGTAGAAACTTAAAATCAAAAGCAACCCAACCTGGGATGGACACATCTGGGGCTGTGGTATCATAACTCACCTTAGGCAGGAAGTAACCATTGAATTTGGTGTCCTTTATCACTGTGTGTGGGAGAGAAGTGGGTGCCAGATCCATAAATCTCTGGATTTCATGCAGCACTGCATCTGTGTATGGCATGTTAACTCTATCTTGCATGGAAGGAGCACGTTGAGAGCCAATGACAGAGTCAATTTCTTGTTGGACTCTCTCTGTGGAGATAAAACAAGGTAAACAGCATGGGCTCCCTATGGACCACAATGGGTGATACTGCAGCATGTATGTCAAGTTCAGCTTACTCTGGATGTGTGGAAACTTCATCATGAATAGGATTCCTTGCCGTAGTGTGGATGAGACAGTTTCTGTCCCTGCAGAGAACATGTTCATCACAGTGTTCTGTAGACTGAGGTAATGAAACTCTGTCTGTGGGTTGTCCTTCTCCTGAAATGGAGTCAAAAGTTACATGGTTCAGTGACTCACTAGCTGCCTTAAGAGCTACAAGTGTTCTGCCAGTCCCATCTCACCTTCTGCATTTTAGCCAAGAAAGCCTCTATGTAGTTGTTTGGTTCATCCGGGTTCATCTTGTTTTTTAGGGAAGTGATCTCATTTACTATGAATTCCTTCATTTTATTAAGGTTTGCAAAAACCTTCTTGTACTGTCCAGGAAGGTGGTCCATTAGGTTGGGGAAAATGTTGTACAGCTGTAAGGAAACAACAAATTGGTTTAACCTATACTTGAAAAAGAATGGAAATCAGCAAACATTCATGAGAGTGAATAAACAAAGTGGACTCAGGCATTCAGTGAGATATCAATGTGTCATTATGAACACATGAGTGGGCTCACTTAGGCATAGTCATACCACTAGGGCAAACAGACACACTACAGCAAGGCTATTTTAGTTTTGACTTTTTATATAAGTTTATATGTCTGTAATATGTCTAATCATGCTTGGAAAGTCAGTTTGATTTTAGTTAGTCTGTATGATGCAATTTGATGCAAATTTTTTAGTTGAGTTATTTTACAAATACATTTCTATTTTATTTTTATACTAGATGTGTTGCCTTTCAGAAAAGGAGTGAAAAGTAGCAATGCACAGAATTCACTCGAGCTCCATATGAACAAAGCATAGAATTATTCAACTTAAAATTATATATTGAGCGCATCTCTCTCGTTTAAAATTGTCCAAAATGTTTCCAGGGCAAGATCAAACCTTTGAACGCTGCAATCTAGCTCCGGCCTCACTGGGTCACATGTTTTGGGCCTGCACCAAATTAACATCATTTTGGACCAAAATCTTTAAATGCCTTTTAGAAAGCTTGGATGTCACAGTCCCTCCTAATCCACTCACAGCTGTGTTTGGTTGGCTCACAGATGGGCTTAAAAGTGGAAAGGACAAACAAACTGTAATTGCCTTTACTTCACTATTAGCACGTAAACTTATCTTGCTCAATTGGAAGAATCCTAACTCACCTATTCTAAATCAGTGGGTAACTGATGTTACATACTATTTGAAACGGGAAAAAATCAAATTCTCACTTAGAGGATCTGCACAAAACGTTTTCAAAACCTGGCAGGATCTAATCAATAACATTTTAGAATAAGCATTTAAATTGAGGAAGCAGGTTCTCTCCCCTATTTTACTCCATTTATCTTTATTCACTTATTATTTTATCTATCCGTTTGTCTTTACTAGCATAAAGTTTTACACTGCTGGCCTAGCTCTCTTTCTCAGGGTTGGGGATTGATTTGTTTGTTTTTTTTTTTGTTTTTTTTTTCTTTTTGTAAAACTCGACTTATGTATATGGAGTGTTATTTGATTTTACTAAATTCAATAAAAATTTTTTAAAAATTACCTTTGGTAGGGCAATTTTTGAGCAGATGTAGCAAAGTGTAAAAGGGATGAACTTGGACAAACATTTAAGCGTGGAGAGAATTAGTAGGAAATTAAAAAAAAAATCTCCACAGTGTCTAAGTAAAGAAATAAAAAAGCAGCTGCAAAGGAAAAACACAGCTGCATTAGACTAATAACTGCAAAGTGAATCACAGAGAATATGAGAACATAAGGGCAATCATTAAAAGGGATATCAGGGAGGCTAAAAGACAGTTGAAGAGGAATAAAGCAGATAAGACGAAAGATGACCCTAAGAAATTCTTTCAGTACTTTAGCAGTAAAAGTGAAGTACTTCAGAAGTGAAGTACTTCAGAAATCATAAAAGGTAATTAAAAATACAGACAGTGATATAGCAGATTCTCTAAATTCGTATTTTTCTAAGTTCTTCATATGTGAGGAAGTGTATAACCTCCCAGCAGTAAATGGGACTACTAAGGAGGTCCTGAGTGATTTGGAAATTGTAGGGGGAGAAGTGGTGCTCAGATTAAATAGGCTGAAATCAAACAAATCACCAGGACCAGATAATAATTTATCCTCTTGTTAAAAAGGTTAGTGAGTGCATATATAAACCCTTGACACATATTTTTAGGAAGGAACTGTGCACTGGGAAAATTGTAAAAGATTGGAAAATGGCAAATATTACACCATCATATAAAAAGGGTGACCAGGCAAATTCAGGTCACTATAGGCCAGTAAGCTTAATGTGCAACACAGGTAAATGAATGGAAGGAATTATTAAGGATAAGATTGAGCAGCAAATGGCAAACACAGTTTTTCTGAACAGTCAGTATGGGTTAAGAATAGGGAGGTTGTGTTTTACAAACATGTTGGAATTCTATGAGGAAGCACCAAAAGGATGTGATCAAAGTGGAGCAAGTCAAGTCAAGTTGGGGAGCATGCACTGGTACAATGCGTTGGCGCACCCACTACATGACGAAACAACTCGAGATCTCGGTTGGCAACCCCCAGGCAGACACGTGGTCCAGTCCCACCCTCCAGAAATGACTCTGTATATCAATCAATCAATCAACATTTATTTATATAGCACATTTTCATACAAAAAAATGTAGCTCAAAGTGCTTTACAAAATGAATAGAAAAATAAAAGACACAATAAAAAAAATAAACATAAGTCAACATTAATTAACATAGACTAAGTAAGGCCGTGGACGACCCCTTGACCTGTTCCAGCCACTCATGTCCCCAGCAATGAGGACCTTACAAGCTGGATCACCCTCGGGAAAATGCACCACATGGCCATAGTGCCGCAACTGAAGCTTCCTCACAATGCAGGTAATGTGCCTCATTCAGGACTCCATGAACAACCACTCATTCGACACAAAGTCAAACCAATGGTACCCAAAGATTTTCCGAAGAGACACAGTACCAAAGGAGTCCAGTCTTTGTCTCAGGTCACTGGATAGCATCCATGTCTCACAACCATATAGCAAGACAGGAAGCACAAGGACTCTAAAGACTTGGACCTTCATCCTTTTGCATAGATATCGGGAGCGCCACACACCCATTTCCAGCCACCTCATGACCCCCCCCATGCTCTCCCAATCCGTCTACTGACTTCATAGGAAGAGTCACCAGAGACATGAATGTCATTGCCAAGATAAATAAACCTCTTGACAAGGTTGACACTCTCTTGAAAGACAGACATACTGCTGATGGCTGTGCACAAGAGGTCATTAAAGGCCTGGATCTTGTTTTTTATCCAGGACACTCACAAGCCCAGACACTTAAACTCCTCGTTCAGTCTCTCGAGTGCCCCAATCAGAGCCTCCATTGACTCCGTGAAGATCATAGCATCATCAGCAAAAGGAAGACCCGTAAATCTTTCAACACCAGCAGATGCCCCACAACCTTGCCCAACACCCAGTCCATACAAGCATTGAACAGAGTAGAAGCAAGAACACACCCCTGACGAACCCCAGAATCAACTGGGAAAATCACAGAGGTTCTGCCTCCACTCTGCACAGCACTCACAGTACCCGTATAAAGGCCGGCCATGATATCCAGCAATCATGAGGGGATCCCGCAAACCCTCAGGATGCCCTACAGGGCAGCTTGATCAACTGAGTCGAACGCTTTACGAAAATCGATTAAGGCTGCAAAGAAACTCTGCCAATGTTCACCTTTGTGCTCCATGAGAACCCTCAGTGCCAGGATGCAGTCGATGGTAGACTTCTTAGGTGTAAAACCAGACTGTTCCGGTTGCTGGTAGGTGAGCAAGTGATCACGGATCCTATTGAGGATGACCCTAGCAAGGACCTTACCCGGCCCCAAGAGCAGTGTTATCCCCCTGTAGTTGCAGGCGATCACCCTTCCCTTTCCAGATAGAGACAACAAGTCCCATTTTCCAGTCAGTTGGGATGATGCCAGTCTCCCATATGGACACGAAGATTGCTTGCAATGCCAGGAGGACAGCCTTAAAACCAGCCTGGAGAAGTTCACACCGGATACCACAGATCCCTGCAGCCTTTTCTCTCCTCATCTGGTTCACCACCTGTGCAATCTCAGTGAGATTGGGTGGTTCATAGCTAATTGGATGATCAGCTTCAAGGACTGTAGACCCAGGGATATCCAACATCCTAGCTGGAGGATCAGCTTTGAACAACTGCTCAAAGTAGCCAGCCCAGCAGGTCACAACTACAGTGTCATCCGTAAGGGCCATTCCATCAGCTGCCCTGACTGCAACTCTCCGAGGAACAGATTTGGATGTGTGTAATGTTTCAATTCCTCTATAAGCAGGATGTGGGTTGCAGACCTCAGATGGTGTGTCACTTGCTCACAGATTCCTCTAACAAACACCTTTTTATCTGCCCTTAGAGTTCTCGCAGCCGTCCTTCTCAGTTCCCGGTCCAGACCAGAGTTGCCGTTGAGGCATGCGCTGCGACTCCTCTCGATGATATCCAGGGTGCCCTGTGAGATGAAACACCTCCTTCTGGGAACACCGGTAACACCAACACAACCCTCAGCAACCTTCAGGATCTTGTCACGGAAGGTCTCCCACATCACATTAGGATCGGCATTCATACCCAAATCTGCAAGTTCATTACACAAACTGCGTGCAAACTCATTAGAAACAGCCTGGTCTTGGAGTCTGGCCAAGTCCAGGCTCATTTTCCTAGTAGGTGGTAACCTACTGGACCTAAGCTGGATCCTAAGAGTAGCAACAACAAGTCTGTGTGGAGCATATGATATTATTTATCTGAACTTTCAGAAAGCATTTGATAAGGTGCCACATGAGATATTGGGCATCAAACTAAAATAAGTGGGCATTCAATTCTATCTAGCTATCCATCTAAAGTGTAGTTACACTAAAATTCACTACATATCTTCTTCACTCTTTCAACTTGAGTTGTTTCAGTTTTGATGCCATGTGGTTTTCCCTTAGGATAAATAAAATCTCAATCTACTGCAACCCTTCTTTGGATAAGCAAGTTTAGAAAATGGATGTATGCAGCTAATTTGCTACTTATTGGCTCCTACCTGGCCAGTGGGCCTGCTCAAGAAATTAAAGTACTCATCAGTTGTTTCCAGGAAGAAGAGGAACTGTTTGTCCTGGTAGCTGAACCTCCTCCCAAACACCAGAGAGCAGATTACATTTGCCACAGCATTGAATATGATGAATTTGGAATCAAAAACTGAGTCTGTAGACAAAAAGTGAACAGAACATCAACTACCTCATCTCTTAATTTTGACACTGGCAGCAAGAATCAAAGAGAAGAGGTATGCCTTCGACAGTCTTACCTTTCTTCTCAAGGAAAGCCTCCCGCAAAAAGTTTGCCTCTTCTTGGATCCGCTGTTCAATACTCCTCCTTCCCATTCCAAAATTCTTTAGCGTGGACAAGGAGAAATGTCTAACCTGCTTCCACTGGTCCCCATTGCTACCAATCACTCCTTTCATTTTGAAGTGAGAGAAGAACAAGTTAGAAAATACACAAATTGTATAACATTCAGACTTAGTTAACTGACTTGAAAGTTGGAGCATTTTATATTTTTAGCTGCTTAAAAGAGTAAGTAATAGCATTTTTGCTTATTAAATATTTTTGTAACAGTGAGTCATATCAAAAATAACAGATAATAGAATACAATTACATATGTTAGTAGACTACATTAAAAATGCCTTTGTAAAAGTACTGTTCAGTATCATGTAGTTAAAAATGTACATTTTTGAAAGATGGAGAACATTTAATACAGTATCTGTTAGAGTCTCAAGGTTTAAATCCTGACTGCTTTTGGATGGAGAGCAGGTTTGAGCACTTTGTTAACTAATTATAGTGTCAGAGACATGTTGAATATACAGGGTGTCCATAAAGTCTGTGTGCACTTTAAAATAGTTGTAACTTTGTAAGTATATGTGATAGAAAGAATTTGTAAAAAGGATTAGAAAGCTTGATGTATCTAGTTTTCTAGTTTATCTTTCACCAAGTTTGACTAATTCATATCGAAGAATCTTTTTTGCCATCAGGAGTAGTTGCCAGATGAACAAAAAAGGAAAGTATACAAAATATACACGTTGGTATAACTAATTATAAGGTAAATTTGAAATAGTACATTAGTGTGTAAATTGCACAGAATCTTTCTCTGTTTTAAGTTTGAAAATTTCCCAATGCTTGTCAATGGGAGATTTTGAAATTTCAGCAATCTATATACCATGCTGTCTTTGAGATACAGTAATCCCTCCTCCATCGCGGGGGTTGCGTTCCAGACCCCCCCGCGATAGGTGAAAATCCGCGAAGTAGAAACCATATGTTTGTATGGTTATTTTTATATATTTTAAGCCCTTATAAACTCTCCCGCACTGTTTATAAATATTCCCCGCAGCGTTATACAGCATAATCCCTTTGTATTCTCTTAGATATTAGGTAAGATTCATTGAAATTATGTATATAAACACACACTGTTTATATACAGTAAAACCTAAATATTATTTTAAAGATATTGAGTGTCTCCGATATCACATATGTTACAGCCATTACGATAGACAGGCCACCAGCAATAAATACGTACATTGCAAGAAAAATAGTACATGTATACAGTAAATGTATTAATTATTTATGGTTACTCACCAACAATGACACGATGACTTGTCCGATAACAATGAGTTTAATTTTACTGCACAACAAAGGAGAGCGTTACAGCCCTTGTAAAGGAGCCACTTCAGGCGATTGTGTAGCACTGCCGTTGTTGTTCTTCTGGCAGTCTTCAATCCAAATCCCTAAAGCAGATTCCATCCAGACTGCTGCCTTATTACATCCACTTACAACTCGTTTTGCACCCTGGTTAAAAGGACGCTGCAGCCGTAGATCTTATATTCCTTTCCTACTTTTTAAATAAAAAGAATCGTAGCCTTCAACAAATCCAAAACGTTTACCTTTTCGGCAATCGTTAACATCTTCTTCTTGCGCTTGGGCACGGCACCTGAAGCAGTAGCAGATTGTTTTGGAGCCATAATGAAGGGCTTGACTATGCACAAAGATAAACACAAAAGAGCACAACTCTTTACACAGCGAAGCACGTTGATGCTGAATGAGCGAGATGAGACTTCCTGGTTAACACTGCATAGCTCCTGCGTGCTCTGATTTGTTAGCTTCACAGTCAGGAGAACTTAACTGCGTGCTCTGATTGGTTAGCTTCTCAGCCATCCGCCAATAGCGTCCCTTGTATGAAATCAACTGGGCAAACCAACTGAGGAAGCATATACAGGAAGTAAAAAGACACATTGTCCGCAGAACCCGCGAAGCAGCGAAAAATCCGCGTTATATATTTAGTTATGCTTTCATATAAAATCCGCGATACAGTGAAGCCGCGAAAGTCGAAGCGCGATATAGCGAGGGATTACTGTATTTCAATTAAACTTTAATTTTGCAAACTAATTTTCTTGAAAAATAACAGTGTCAAATTTCTACAAAATCATTCCAATGGGAATGTAAGTTGTTTCATGTATTCAGTATTATTGCCCTGAGACTGTCATGTCTCAGCCAGGGTTGCTCTACTTGCTGCAGTTCGGTGTGTTCATGTCCCCTTTGTTAATGTGATATTCTTCTTATGTTGATTATATGCACCTTTTTTTATTTTTTGTCTATGTATACAAGCTGTCTTTGTTATGTTCCTTGTGTTCTGTGAGTGACAATCACCACCAGGAACTGCCCTCTGCTCTATAAATGCAAGGGTCTTCTGCAGTTCCTGACAGTTCATTGTGAATGCACCCTGGAGTGGTGAGTTCTCATGCTTTTATAAATTCTTTATCCCTTATGATTTTTCTGGATTTTTTGGAACTTCTGCTCTATGTTTTGTCCTTGCTTTCGGATTCTGTATTGGAACTCTTTTCACCTTGGATTTGCTTCTTGTTACAGGCAATTCCATTTTGCTTTTGTGCTCCACTGAGCTTCATTGTGATTGGAATACGTTTTTGTGAAGAATAAACTTTTTATTTTATAAAGATTCAGTGCTTGCTCTTATTATTTGCCTGGATTTGATGATGATATCACCCTCTAGTGGGCATTATCAGAAGTATTTGGCACTATGTGCTTCGAAACTCTTTTGTGTAACTCTGGGTCCATCTTAAAAGAAGCTCCTCCCCCTCAGCCAGTCAGAGCGGGTAGTGGAAGAAGCCATTGAGATTGTATTGAAGGAGAAAAAAATAAGGAATATTGTGTAGAGAAGAAGTCTTTATAAGAAAGCTGTGTATAATAAAAAAAAGTCTTCTTGGTGTTCTTAGTGACAGTTTTGTTGTGCGGTTTCGGATGTGGGATGTCCCTACAAGTTACACTATGTTTAAAAAAATGCTTGAACCAATGGAAATTGATTAAAGTACTTTTGAGCCCTGAAGAACATGGAAAATGTACCTAGGAGCACCTCTGGTGTTAGTATAGAGTTTCAGAACACATGGTTTCTAGATGTCCCAAGCTTCATGGAAACTAAAGTACCTTGTTTAGAGTCTGTGGGGCAGATTTGGTAGTTGTGATGAAACCCTTCACAATAATTCTACCAATGTACCATTCCCCGACTTTTCTCATGAAATTTCTGACTGACTCCAGCAGCTGCTGAAAATCAAGCAAGTTCAATTTTAGTTTGGGAGTTAAACCCATTCATGATCCATGGGTGTTATCTATAGATGGGAAACACAAGGATCCTGAGTTCTAGATGTCATTATAGCCCCCTTGCACTTTGGCATTAGTCTTCTTCATAAAGAACAATTATCCTTTTATTCTTTGATATACCTTGTTAATCCCTGAGGGGAAATTGTCTTTTCGCATGACCTTTGGTTTGTTATCCAAAGTCCTCTACCACACTTCATCTTAGGGTATCCTTCTTTCAAAAAACATGATACAAAAATTAGTGAATTAAAAGACATTGCCTCAATAAGATTTATTTGTATTATTCATTTATTGCTCAGATATCATGTTATTACCAAACTAATATCAAGCATTTATTGACATCTCCAATAAACAAAAGTCTCAAGAACTTCCCCTGTATAGAGATTATGATTGTTCTATTGAACTTACACTAGGAGCCCCATTATGCTTGGGCAAATTATGTTTTGACTCATTCTGAATCACCAGGAGCCTCATGCATAACACCGTGTGTAGAATTCACACTAAAACATAGCGTAAGGACAAAAGCGGAAATGTGCATACACAAAAACTCTGTGCGTTCGCCAACTTTCACGTTTTTGCACTCCATAAATTCTAGTCAGCATGAAAAGTAACACATGTGCACGCGCCTGTCGCCACTCCCAAACTCCTCCCAGAATTACTCCCCCACACTATGCGACTCTTTAATTCCACCCGGGGAGGTAAACGTTAACATTATACAAAGTTATTGTCTGTTTTACCTGCATTTTTATCACTCTTTAACTTAATATTGTTTTTTATCAGTATTCTGCTGCTGGAGTATGTGAATTTCTCCTTGGGATTAATAAAGTATCTATCTATCTATCTATCTATCTATCTACCTCTTTGAATATGCAGATCAATATAAATAGCCCTTAAGCTCAGCGTTCTGTGAAAAGGCAATGGCAAAAGCATGGTGGAAAATAGAAGAATTTCATGAATACCAAGTGGAGGCAAGGAAAACGTACTATTTGTTGGTTTTAACAGTGGTATAAACAACAAAAGGAAGTTGATCGAGTGACATAGAGTGTCAAAGAAACTCAAAAGCTCAAGTACACAAAGTCGCACAGTGTCCGAAATAAAAAAGAAGTTGTCAGATATCTAAGTTGCCATGAAAAGGCGAGTCATAGCCCACCGTCTGAGTGTCATATGAAAGCTTGTGAGGGTACAGAGAAAAGAAAAAAAATAGTCACACAGTGTGAAAAAAGCTAGAAATGTCCAATTTAATCTCGAAATTTCCACTTTAATCACGTAGTTTATTGTATCATTAAAGTAGAACATCATAAACTTCATCTTAAAATCGTTTAATTTGCTAGTTTCTCAAATACCATTGTAACTAAAGTAGCATGTTAAATGATTTGTTTTATATTTGATCTTCTATTTGCTCTATGTGTGTGAATCACTACATGCTTCCGGGCTTTCTCTTCCTCCAACAGGACACAGAATCCATTACATTCATGATATTACAGCTATTTAAATGATGTTAACATTTTATCTGTATAATTCAATAAACATATTTTGCTGCATTTCATCTTAAAAATGATATTGTCATCATATGTAAATATGCACTTTATAAAGTGGCTCAGGTTGTGTAATATTATAACTGTATCGCAAGTTTACAGTGAGGTGATTGTACTAATAAGTACAAGCAGTTCTACAAGGAGCACTTGATGGACTGATTGAGTGCATTTATAGTTCTTGGGATGAAACTATTTCTGAACCGCAAGGTCAGTACAGGAAAGGCTCTGAAGCGTTTGTCGTATAAGAGCAGTTTAAATAGACTCTGCACATGGCTGATGAGTGCATGCTTGATGCTGTATACCGATAATTCTCTTTCCGATCAACTGCTGTAGAGCTGTGATTCCACACTCAGATACAGTGGGATTAATACTCTGAGTATTGCATTGAGAGGAACAACGCTAAAGCAGCTATGATATTTGGAATAGTTTGGCCATTCCATGAATCAATATACGGTTAATTTCAGTGTATTTGATAAAGCCACATCAGGGATGTGGATCTAAAAAAGAAAGGGAAACCACACTGGAACAAAAGCACTGCTTTGATGCCTGGTGCCGCCAGTTTGCAAAACCGAGTTCAGAACTTGTGTAAGCCAAGCATTTGGCTGGCGTGAAAATGTGCGTGGCTTTATGGCAAGTTTAGTTTTTATACATCGTGATCTGAGCGTGGAAACGGGAGTACACAACATTTTTGTACATACGCACCGTTTATACATGAGGTCCCAGATATGTTGTTATGGGCTTAGGTCCCAGAAGTCATGATGTGTGACAGAGTCGTGTGCCTTTCCTTGTAAATATTTCCTCCAAACATTTCTAAAGAGTCTTAATGTTAAACTTCTTGCTACTGACTTTTATTGGATAAACATTTTTACTGAGTTTTGCTTTATGTATTGGCATCAACACACAAATGTTTCTCTTTATGGTAATGGCCCCTGTTTTGTGTTTTGGTTAATGTTTCATCTCCCAGTCCACTCTGCTCCCCAACTGCCTGCCAGTTTCTATCCTGTGCTAAGCCAAGCAGCAAATATGTGCATTTGATTACTAAATTTTAAGTCTTTTGTGTATTGTGCCATTAAAGTACATACAGCTCAATCAGACTTACCGTATCCTTCAGTAGCCTTCTGGAGTACAGGATAGATATATCGGCCACTGAATTCTTCTCCCTGCAGCAATAGGGCATCTTTGATTGCACTGTAGCTACTAAGTACCACAGCAGGTCTGGGGCCCAGCCACACAGTAAACACAGATCCATATGTCTTACTGAGCTGGAAAACAAACAGAGCATAAATCTCCCAGTTTTTCCACAGAAACTAACTTCATGTAGCCTAGGCTCTTCTGATTCCTCCAGTGGTAAACACCATATAGTATAAAAGGCCCTAAGTGAAGACAAAACTGATGGTGACAGTGTCATTACATCTACTTTATTTGGCATCAGTTGAAAAATGATCTGCAAAGAAATCATCCATTCCCATCACACCTATCCAAGATTCACTGTATTTCTCCAACCATACCCATACTATTCATATACCAAAGGAAATTAATCATTTAGGTTAAAGGATAACTTTGGTGCTTTTCAAGTTTTCAATTTACTTTTTCACAATCAATGTATATTAGTTTGACATATAAAAATTTTCATCAAAACTGAAGCATATTTTATGAACTTAGAAAAAACAACTTGAGCCTACTTTTGCATTTTTATAATGGAGGTGAAGCCATAACACTTGCACTTCAGAACAGGTCATCCACCTAAAGCTAAGCATGTTCAGGTCCAGCCAGTACTTGGATGGGAGACAATCTAGGAAAAGGTTGTGGTGCTGCAGGAAGAGGTGTTGGTGCGGCCAACAGGGGGAGCTCTCTCTGTAGTCTCTGTGTGGATCCTAATGCCCCAGTGCAGTGATGGATACGCTGTCCTATAGAAATGGTGCAGTCCTTTGGATGAGAGGTAAAACCAAGGTTCTGACTCTCTATGGATATAAAGATCCCTGCGCATCCTTTGAAAAGATTAGGGTGTATCCTAATGTCCAAGCCAAATTCCCCATCACAACCTCATCCATTCTGGATCCCTGATCAACCCATGTCTCTAACTTGCTATTTCTCTCATCCCTTCACCACCTAACAGTTCATGTGTGATTGGCATACTGGTGCAATAATGGCTGCCGTCAAATCATCCAGGTGGGTACTACACACTGGTGGGGGCTGTCTATGTAAATTGTAGAAGTGTCACAAACTAGTTATAGAATTATTTAATGCATGATGAGTCTGTAAATGGACCAAGAGAATGGAGTATTGGTTTTGTAGCATTTTTCCTATTGACTGAGGGCAAAAAAAGTGTAAAATACAGGAAATTGTCAATGGTTTCTCAGAATTCCATTAGTGCAGATTTGGGTTTGCTGTGTTACTAGCTTTTTTTTTTTTAATATTTTCAATACAGTTTTTTATGATTAATAGTTATGATTGAATTTGAAGTGTCCTGATTTAGGCTGTTTAATTTGTGTAATTATTATTGTCAGTTTTTACATTTCAGATTGTTATTCTTTTTCACAGACCCTGTCATGTAGATAATAAACACTGAAACATTGTGAATCTACTACAAACAACATTGTGTTTGACTTTTGAAAGCAAACAAAAGGCTACAGTCACCCTGTAACTTCATTCTCATTTTTTCACTCATATGTGACACTGATGGTTTAAGAGAAGTGCGATTAGCAAAAAAAATATATAGAATCAAAACTTTTCAGAAAAGATTGTCACTGTTTTCGTAACAACTGTTTTGTTCCAAACTTGCTCTGTCTCACTCTTAACAGACCTATGGGCCAATTGTTTCTATGTGCAGAATACTAGCAGTAATAACTGTGCACAAAGCAATAGCACCAATCTTTCATTTCCCATTTGTCTTCCTTACCATCAGGAACTTACAAATTTGCATATGTTTTTCACTGAAACAACGTAAGGTAGAGCAGCAGACGTCTATCTGACTAAATCAGTCGCATGTGAGGCACATTCAAGACAGATATCTGTACTCATATTAGATTTGGGTCAGGTACAAAATTAATTTGAGCAGTCAATAAAATTAAAACAATCAAATATGAGGCAAAAATCAGGATAGAGTGACTTTTAGCTGAAGTGTGAATGTAGCCTTAAAAGGCTTGCCCTTCATAAGACAATGGCTGTTTAATGTTCAACAACAGGTCAGGTCAGGTTGGGGAGTATGCACTGGCACAATACGTTGCCACACCCACCACACGAAGAAACAGCTTGTGATCCTGGTTGGCAGGCCTCCAGGTAGACAGCTTTTCAACAACAGCTTCCAAAAAATGTTACATTTTACCATGTGAAAATTCTAAACATGGTAATGTAAAATCATGGTTCCATTATAATGTTTTTTTTCAGGGATTCCCATCTTCACTATTGCAAGGGTGCTATAGATAAATAAATCTGTGCATAGTCTGCATAACTGTGATAGCTCACCTTGGGTTTTGAGATAATCTGGCCAAAAGGGAGCATGTAACTGAAAATAATAGTGGGCTCAGAATACATCTATGTGGTATCGCAAATAAAATATCATGGATCCTTGAGCTATAATCACCATAATTAAAAAACAATTTTCTGCATGTTAAATAAGACTGATATAATTCTGTTTTTTCTCTTGCAACTTTTCTTTTATATTGTGTAAAGCACTTTGAGAGCTGTACTCCTTGTATGAAAATGTGCTATAGAAATCAAAAATGTTGTTGTCGTGAATCAAGAAATGTTACACCACTCTGATCAACTTTAATCGATGCAGCGGTTGTGATACCAAAATTCCATTTGAAAATGAAGATGTGCCCTGGTGTGGAAAAACTTCAGTTTTTGAACTGCAGATTGTTTATTTTAAATTTTAATAATTGTGCTCATATCTACCAAGATGAACTGAATTTACAGGACTTTAATTACAGGCATTGCAAGCATTCCTTTGTGTTCTGCTGGAATTTTATGCATTTGTTTCAGTCATCTTCTTTTTCATCTATAATTCCATTATCCAGCCCACTATATCCTAACTATAGGGTCACGGGGGTCTGCTGGAGCCAATCCCAGACAACACAGGGCACAAGGTAGAAAACAAATCCTGGGCAGGGTGCATACACACACACACACACCAAGCACATACTAGGGACAATTTAGAGTCACCAATACATCTAACCTACATGTCTTTGGACTGTGGGAGGAAACCGGAGCACCCAGAGTAAACCCATACAGACATGGGGAGAACATGCAAACTCCACGCAGGGAGGACCCAGGGCTTCTTTTCCAATTACTTTATGACCTGGGAATAGGAAATAAGATGCCACAGAACTTGTTTTAATTAATTTATAACTTGTGAACATATGGATGTTGTAGGAGTAAGAATTACAGAATTAAACTACAGCATAGGAAAGGAAGGAGTGCAGAGGTACTTAAAAGATCAAACACTTTGATCAGAGTCACTTGTCATCAGGACAAGATAGCCAATCAAATGTCCCAAAACCCCACATGCACATTTTAACATAAATATGGCTCATCTGAAGAGGAAGGAAAAAACAACGACAGAAGGGCAACGTCAGAGATCAATAGACATGAGACAATTTGATTTGCACATCAGAAAACATCAGAAACACCGATTGCTAAATTAAAAGCTGGAGAGCAGAACAACCACACCTTGATATTTCCGATTTTCAGTAATCTTATGATGAACATTGTAGAGTGACTGGCAACTAGCACCACCTGAGACTTTGTGTGGATAGGATCACTATGTGTATGTTTGTGTATGTTGGTGTGTGTGTTAATCTTCAAGGGCGAGAGTAGATGAACCCAATAAATGTTCCTGGTAAGTCTCATAAACTTCACAATATTAGAATATGCAAAGCTAAGTATAAGCTCTATTAAGTGATAAATAAAAGTTGTAAAATGTATATTAGCAAGGAACCCCAAGATGTACTTTGCAAATTGGAACTGGTATTAGGACAATACTATTTATATGTTTTACATGTATTTCTTCACTAATACAGATGCTGGGCTTTTACTCAAATGTAAGTTAATTTGTCTAAAGCCTGAAAAAGCAATGCAGTATCTGTAGTGATACAGCTGTTGTATCATTTAGGAATTGCTCTAACAGTAAAGTTCCATTACAATATATATGTATATAAAACCTAAAATAAAAGGACAAATTTAACAAAGATGCTACATCATAAGTGTTCAAAATAATCCACCATAAAAACTAAGGCTGACATGTCTGCCAGAAGTCAGGTTGCGTTAAACTGTTACTTTTCAAACAGTGCATACCGAACTGTTTAAATGAGTATTTAAACATTCTCTTGCGACACAGCTTTTTTTTGATTACTCTCAATCTTTGTACAGATGTAGTTCAATCTGCTAGGTGTTCATTTATACACTGTATGTTTATTGATTTGACCTATGCGTTTTAAAATTCATTCTTAAGACATACTTTTCGGATGTGAAAATGAAAACAGAAACCTTGCTTATTAGCCTGGGATAATTAAAATGACCATGGTTATTAACCTGGGAAAAGAACGCAATTTGTAATGCAAACATTTCCAAGGTTTTGAAATTATCAGTCATTCATGTAATCATTAACTCCACAAAGAGAGAGGGCCCTGTAACTCTGGGATGAATACTGCACAGAACACCTGAAAGAAACCGACAGAGAAAGAGAGAGAAGATCTTCACCATCAGTCACTGACAAGGCATCTGCACTTCTGCTAAAACTGGCAAATACAACACCTCTGCAGACTGAAGAAGCCTTTAAATCAGAAATGCACCCAGGTTTGAAGAGACTCATCCTCCTCATCATCTGTATCCTTAAAAATTGTATATTTCTATTATAATCTTTTAAATTAATTTTCTAATTTTGCTGTTTTTGGTTTTACTGTATTTTATTAATTTTGCCTTATTGCAATAGTGAGTTTATATTGTTTGCTTGGGCCAAGGTGTAGTGTTAAGAGCACCTAGGGTGCCAAGAGGGGAATCTCTCTGAAAACAAACAACGCAATGTGAGAAGGGGACCCGTTTTGTGCACTTGTGCCATGCTAGTAAGTTTCTTTGCTTGAGGCAGCTGCATACGTGCACATATGTTGTACACAAGTACAAGTTTCATTTTGGTTAAGCCAGCTGTCGACGTGGGGTACTATGAACAGGTACACCTAGATTTCATATAAACATAAGAGTCAGTGCCTTCCATAATGTTTGGGTCAGAGACACTTTTATTTTAGATTTACCCCTCTGCTCCACAGTTTAAAATACCAAAACAAACAATTCAGAGCTGAATAATTTGCACACTGAAGACTTTCATGCAAGGGTATTTGCATTCATTTTGGTCACACCATGTACAAATTACAAACTTTTTCTACATGATCCCCATATTTCAGGGCACCATAATGTTTGGGGCAATAGGTGTCACAGGTATTTGAGATTACTCAGAAGGATTTCATTCCTTAATTAGCACAGCTATAAGATACCTCAGTTTGCTTCTACCCTTTTCAGTCTATAGTTGCCATTGTTCAACATTAGAACAAGAGCGGTGCCAATGAAAGTCAAAGAAGCCATTATGAGGCTGAAAAACAAGAATAAAACCATTTATGACATCAGAAAAACCTTAGGATTACCTAAATCAACTGTCTGGAATATCATTAAGAAGGCAAAAATGAACTGGTGACCTCAGTAATTGCAAAGGAACTGCTAGGCCAAGAAAGACCTTCACTGCTGATGACAAAACAATCCTCACTGTGATAAAGAAAAAGCCACAACACCTGTCCAACAGATCAGAAACAGTCTTCAGGAGGCAGATGTGGATGTGTCAGAGAGAACTATCCACAGAAGACTTCAGGAATACAGAGGTCACATTGCAAGATGCAAACCACTAGTTAGTCACATAAACATGTATGGCCAGATTACCTTTTACAAATAAAGGACTTAAAAGAGCCTGTAGAATTCTGGATAAAGGTCTTGTGGACAGAGAAGACAAATGTGAACCTGCATCAGAGTGATGGCAAGAGCAAAGTGTGTAACGAAAAATAACTGCCCAAAATGCAAAGCATCCCTCCTCATCTGTTAAGCATGGTGGTGGGGTGTTATAGTTTGGGCATGTATGGCTGCCATCTCCCACACTTCTCTTCATTGATGATGGAACTGCTGACGGGGGCTCACAATGAATTCTGAGATGTACTGAAACATCGGATCTGCTGAAGTTCTAAGATCTCAAATGTACTGCTATGGCAACTCAGGAGTTTTCAAAGATCACCCAGTCTAAATCCAGTTGGGCTTGCCTTCCATATACTGAAGAGAAAACTTAAGAAGACAAGCCCCTGAGACAAGCAGGAGCTGAAGATGGCTTCTTACGAGGCTTGGCAGAGCATCATCAGAGAAAATCCTCCACACTTGGGGCCTCATTTATAAACGGTGCGTATGCACAAAAATATTGCATACGCCTGTTTCCACGCTCACATCATGATGTATAAAAACTAAACTTGACATAAAGTCATGCACATTTTCACGCCAGCTCAATCCCTGCCATACGCAAGTTCTTCGTTCGGTTTTGCAAACTGGCATCACCCAGCGTCAAAGCAGTGCTGCTGTTCCTGTGTGGTGTCCCTTTATTTTTTAGATTCACATCCCTGACACGGCTTTATCAAATGCACTGAAATAAGATGCATATTGTTTATTAGTTTAAGGCATCCGATTGTAATCAACCCATAACCATATAATGGTGCACCGGATGGACAAACTATTCCAAATACCATCACTGCTTTAGTGTTGTTATTCCCAGTGCACCATTGAGTATTTAACCCACTGTATCTGAGTGTAGAGTCACATCTCTACAGCAGCTGATTGGATTATCGGGATATAGCATTTAGCACACTCCGCCTCGGCCATGCACACAGTCTATTTGAACTTCACCCATACAGAACGGCAAATGCTTCAGAGTCTTTCCTGCAAGGACCACGCAGTTCAGAAACCGTTTTATCCCAAGAGTTCTAAACACACTCAATCAGTCCATCAATTGTTCCTGGTAGAACTGTTTGTACTTATAAGTGTTTTATAAGTGTAAACTTGCACTAAAGTTTATAATATTGCACAATCTGAGTCACTTTATAAAGCACGTATTTACAGATGATTGCTACTGTCTTCTAAGTCGATTCAGATTTCCAAGCACTATCTTCTTGAAGCTCTTGATATAATTTTTAAGATGAAATGCAGTAAAGCATGTTTATTACATTATACAGATAAGTTTTAAACTTCATTAAAATAATGTATATTGTTAATAATTAAACATGAGAGAACACAGTGGACAGCGGTAGCGATGAACAGACGTACCATATAGTGATTGTTCCTGCGTCGCAATGTATGCTTGCTGGGACTGGCATGGATAGATGGATGGAATAATTAAACATGTACTATGAAGATAATTCAATGTTTCATGAAAGTTTTGAAGAATTGGTGTTCTAAGCTTACAGATGGCTTGGCATCTATTACAGAGCTAATCATGGTTGGTTACTTAGAGAAAGAAAAGGAAGGACAGGAATTGGAGGTTATTACGTTTGAGAGAGACAGTACTGCTGCAGTAAATTATTTCATCACAGCAAGCATTATGCGGGAGGCAGGAACAATCTCTGGACTGGGCACAAGCTTGCCACTATCAGTGCGCCACCGTGTTCCCATGTTTAATACATGCTTTAATTCCTGTCATTATGAACATGATATCAAGTATACATTTTAATATTTAAATTGTTCAGAGAGCTATAATATCATGAATGTAATGTATTCTGTGTCCTGTCGGAGGAAGAGAAAGCCCATTTAAAAGCACGTAGTGATTCACACACATAAGACAACATAAAAGAACACATAGAAAGAAGCATTTAACGTGCTACTTTAGTTACGACGGGATCTGAGTAAATTAAATGATTTTAAGATGAAGTTTATGATGTTCTACTTTAATGACAAAATAAACTATGTGATTAAAGTGGAAATTTTGAGATTAAAGTTGATATTTTGAGCTTTTTTTTCCCCACTGTGTGCCTATTTTTTTTCTTTTCTCTGTACCCTAATACGCTTCCATTTGACACTCAAACAGTGGGCTACGACTTGCCTTTTCACAGCGACTTTGATATCTGACCACTTCTTATTTATTTCGGGCACTTTGCGAGTTTCTGAACTTGAACTGTCGAGTTTCTCAACCACTCTGTTACTCGATCAATTTCCTTTTGTTGTTTATATCACTGCTTAAACCAGCAAATAGTACATTTTTCCTTACCTCCACTTGGTATTCGCTGAAATTCTTCTTATTCCCTCATGCTTTTGTCATTGTCTTTTTACAGAATGCAAAACATAAGGGGTTATTTATATTGGTTTGCATATTGAAAGAGGCGTAATTCTGGGAAGATTCTGGGAGGGGTGAAAGGCACGTGCGCGAGCGTTGCATTTCAAGCAGACCAGGACTTAAGTAGCGGAAGAACGTGGAAGTCGGCATACGCACAGATTTTTGCATCTGGATTTTTTTGTGCGTACTCACATTTCCACTTTTGTCTGTACACCATGTTTTAGTGTGAATTCTATGCATGAGGCCCCTGGTGATGTCTATGAATTGCAGACTCCAAGCAGTCATTGTATGCAAGGGATAGGCAGCAAAGGACTAAATATGACAGCTTTAATAGACCTGCCATTGCTGTGTCCTAAACATTATGGTGCCCTGAAATGGAGAGGCCATGTATAAAAAAAAGTGTTGTCATTTCTACATTATGTGACCGAAATGTATGCAAATGAAAGTTTGCAATGTGCACTTTAAACACATGTAATTTGTTTGATTCGTCATCTTAAACTGTGGAGCAGAGCGGTAAATCAAGGAAAAATGTGCCTTTTTTCCAAAGATTATATAAGGCACTGTAGTTAGTTATAACATTGTAACATAATGGTAGCTTTATCAAAATAATAAGTAAATATGATTCTATAAAGTAACATTTGAAAGACAGCCTGATTCTCAAAATAAAAACTTGCCTCTCAGAAAAATCACAGAATCCCTGAGAAAGCAAAACCACTTCTAAACTGTATACACGTCCAGCTGATTTTTGCATTGGTTTTGGTTTCTTTATAATCCCATAGGCAAGATCACTGACCACAGCATGCTATGCTGTCTGTTAGGATTAAAATTTTGTTTCAATCAGAAGAATTTAATTTTTGGAAAACACAGAGGCAGAAGCAATTGCGTTCCTGTGGGTTTCAGTTTGCAGTGTCCCCAACATTTTTCTAGCTGAGCTATTTAGCTCCAGCTTGTCAGTAATCATCAGATATATAAGTACGTGAAACCCTCTCCAATAAATTGCATTCATAGACTTTGTCATGTCCTGTGGTTTTACACATACTCACCTCCAGATATGACTTGTATGGCTTCCTCATATCAAGCTGAAAGAGGTTTCCCACCAGAGGGAGAGGTGTAGGTCCGGGTGGCAGGCGAGAGGTTTTCGATGACTGATTGAATATTTTCAATAGTAAGAGAAAGACTAGCAACCAAATCACAAGTGAGGAGAAGCTGATATCTGGCAGGAAGGGAAGCTCCATTTTACCCTCTGATATAGACGAGGCAAAAAGTTAGCCTGATGAGAAAAGAAACACATATGTGAGAAGAGTGACTGCTATTCAGTAAAGGCACTGGTGGGTTCACTAAGTGTGAAGGCACTTGAAAAGAAAAGAGATGTTCAGAGAGCAAGGTTATTATAGTTTTGCCTTTTTATATTAGTTTTTATTTCTATATTTTTTCTGACCTTACTTGGAAATTCAGTTTAGTTTTAGTTTTCTTTCTTCATGTATTTTTAGTTTAGTTTTATTTAATTTTAATTTCATAAAGACATTTCTATTTTCTTTTTATATCTATTAGTTTCAATTTTAGTTTTAGTGATTATGGTATGGTTAAAGAGCTACTATGGAGTTTAGTTTTGTTTCACAATCAGAGAGAACTGTACGCTTAACAAGTTTGGATAAATATTAGTTTAATGTTTGTGGAAGCTTACTACACCACATGGTTTACTATCTGGTTTTGTTTTTGTCTGATAAAAACAAGCATAATCAAAACCAGTACTGAATATGAACAATTTTATGCAATTTTTTAATTTTAAAATATTTTCTGTTTCATTTGTGCTAAGCAAATGTGCACTGACCGCTGGAACTTTTCATTTTTTCTTTTTATTGCCCAGAATGGGCCAATTTGAAATGAAATTTAGGTGACTTTTAAGGTTTGAGGGGTTTTTACTCTAAATGTCTACAGCACACAACATATCATTCTCCAAGATAATGTGCTTATAAAGAATGCCTTCAATATTGCATTCAAAAATCTCTGAAAATCACTGGGCTTTGTTATTTTCTACCAGCCATATTGATCTCTGATTCCATCTTGGCACATACAATTTATAAACAGAATTATGCCACCTACGGGCCCGAAAAGATCTAAAATCAGAAAACAGATTCTACTGTATTCTGACAGGTGTGATCATGAAAATCACAGGGGCTTAGGAAGAACAGGGGTCTTAGGGTTGAATTAGTGTGCAGACCCCACCTAGCTCTGCTGAGGGAAACAAAGAAAATCATGCATGTAGTGTGAAGGTTATGGGTATTGAGACTTGAATAGCCCACGCATAAGAACAGTAAACCCATTATGAGCAAATCAAGAGCAGGTAATAGAAGTATGGACAGCGACAAAACCACAGAAACAGCATCTGAGATTAGGAGCAATATATACATTTTCTAAATCCGCCTTTCCAGAGCAGAATCTCAAGAAACTCGGAGCCTACCCTAGCAGGTTTGGATGGAAGGCAGAAAAATCCCTGGTATGCAATATGTATGATATGACTGATGTTAAGACCAAAGAGAATATGAACTATCTACAACCTCAATTCTAATGAAGTTGGGACGTTGTGTAAAACGTAAATAAAAACAGAATACAATGATTTGCAAATCCTTTTCAACCTATATTCAATTGAATACACTATCAAATGTTCAAACTGATAAACTTTATTGTTGTTTTGCAAATCTTCACTCATTTTGAATTTGATGCCTGCAACACGTTCCAGAAAAGCTGGGACAGGGGCAGCAAAAGACTGAGAAAGTGGAGGAGTGTTCAAAAAACACCTGATTTGAACATTCCACAGGTGAATAGGTTAATTGAAAACAGGTGTTTGTCATGATTGGGTATAAAAGGAGCATCCCCAAAAGGCTCAGTCGTTCACAAGCAAGGTTGGGGCAAGGTTCACCACTTTGTGAACAACTGCATGGGCAAATAGTCCAGCAGTTTAAGAACAATGTTTCTCAACGTACAATTGCAAGGAATCTAGGGATTTCATCATCTACTGTCCATAATATCATCAAAAGATTCAGAGAATCTGGAGAAATCTCTGCACGTAAGCGGCAAGGCCGAATACCAACACTGGATGCCCATGTCCTTCAATCCCTCAGGCGGCACTGCATTAAAAACTGACATCATTTTGTTAAGGATATTACCACATGGGCTCAGGAATACTTCAGAAAACCATTGTCAGTTAACACAGTTTGTCGCTACATCTACAAGTGCAAGTTAAAACTCTACCATGCAAAGCGAAAGCCATATATCAACAACACCCAGAAACGCTCTCTGGGCCCGAGCTCAGCTGAGATGGGCTGACACAAAGTGGAAAAGTGTGCTGTGATCTGACAAGTCCACATTTCAAATTGTTTTTGGAAATAATGGACGTCGTGTCCTCCGGGCCAAAGAGGAAAAGGACCATCTGGATTGTTATCAGCACAAAGTTCAAAAGCCAGCATCTGTGATGGTATGGGGGTGTGTTAGTGCCCATGGCATGGGTAACTTGCACACTTGTGAAGGCACCATTAATGCTGAAAGGTACATACAGGTTTTGGAGCAACATATGCTGCCATCCAAGCGACGTCTTTTTCAGGGACATCCCTGCTTATTTCAACAGGACAATGCAAAGCCACATTCTGCATGTGTTACAACAGTGCGGCTTTGTAGTAAAACCGTGCGGGTACTAGACTGGCCTGCCTGCAGTCCAGACCTGTCTCCCATTGAAAATGTGTGGCGCATTATGAAGCGCAAAATACGACAACGGAGACCCCGGACTGTTGAGCAACTGAAGTTGTACATCAAGCAAGAATGGGAAAGAATTCCACCTACACAGCTTCAACAATTAGTGTCCTCAGTTCCCAAACGCTTATTGAGTGTTGTTAAAAGGAAAGGTGATATAACACAGTGGTAAACAGGCCCCTGTCCCAGCTTTTTTGGAACATGTTGCAGGCATCAAATTCAAAATGAATGAAGATTTGCAAAACAACAATAAAATTTATCACTTTGAACATTCAATATCTTGTCTTTGTAGTGTATTCAATTGAATATAGGTTGAAAAGGATTTGCAAATCATTGTATTCTGTTTTTATTTATGTTATACACAATGTCCCAAATTCATTGGAATTGGGGTTGTATTTTGAGAGAAAGAGAAAAATTAAAAAAAGGGGGGCAAACTTTTTAAAATATAATTCTGCTGCTGGACTATCTTCACAGTATCAGGTATTTTGAGCTGTGAATGTAAACTAAAAAAAATTAAGTAGTATAGAATAAATAGAAAAACACATTAATATGTCTAGTTTTTCACCAGTTGGCAGACTCTGTTTACTCCTGTAGTAGAGCCATTGCCAACTCAGAAATTTTACAAGGTATGTATTGCTTCATTGTTAAATTAGCTTTTTAAAGCAAAACTGATTGGTCAGCAACAATATGCTGGTTTTGTATGTTGACCATTAGTCTGTCGATCAGTGCCATTTTATTTTCAGAAAGATTTCTCCTGTGTGAAGTGGCAGGTGAATTATTGTCAACAAAATGGAGACACCTCAGAAATAAACTGAAACTTTACTCATTTGTGATTTTTCTTTCCATAGGTTTTGTTGACCAGTAAATTCCAACAACAGGCATGTGAATTACATGTTGATATTCAAGGAGTGCAAAGAAAGTCAGCACAGTAAATCGCATTCTGTTTCACACATTTTATGCCCCCACATTCAGCTCGCTCTGTCACTGCAAATATTTTGTAAACAGCCACCCTCCGTCACCAGCTGCTGTTCACTGGATGAATATATGCAGGTGGCTTGTGGTCGATTTCTTTCTGTTTTAGAGTTAAAAGTTACAAGGGTTAAAGACTAATAGCAAGAATATTCATTCAAAAATGAAAACTAAAAATATTTTTAGTAAATTATTTTTTTATTTCAGTTGTCTTTCCAGGTACTTTAATAGTTTAAGTTTTTCTTTTAGGTTTTTTTGGGTTTTTTAATTATTTTATTTCAGTTTACAAAAATGTTTTTTTAATAATAGTTTCATTTTTTATTTTAGCTTACATTAACTGTAATAGCCTTGGCAGATAGTCCAATTGTACTTGTACAGTCCTCTGTACTGAATTACAGAGATCAGCTTCACAGAAAAATGACCATGCAGCTCAGCTGAAAGATATTTCACTTTGAACAACAGAGGTCTGCAGTTTTTGAGTTATAAATTACTCTTCAAAATCCTCCAGGCTTTTCCCCCATCCATGTTCTTTTGTGGGACAAATGGCCTCATCCTAGCAGGCTGGGAGAAAATAAGAGCTAAGGCGTGTTCGTGGCATGTTGCAGCATATTTGTCAGCATTATTGTTCAACCACTGTGTTAATTTAAAAATAATGATTCAAATGTGCTGTCATGCATATAGAGCATAACAAGCCAAATATGGACTTTGCTAGTAAACCCATATTCAGTTTATTCAATGAAAAGCATTTCTTAAATGTTTAAATAATCTAAATCATGCAAGCAGATGAAGCATCATATTTTTTTAAAACAATCCAGACTGCATATTTGTTGTTTGCACAGAGCTACAGATTTGATCATTCACCTCACTGACGCACTGCCAATACCAACAGTAGACATCACTTAGTTCAAGGTATTGTTTTTACTAACTATTCCTAGGAGCAATTAATATGTCTGCTAAATATTTACTTGTTTGTGATCTGAAAAGGAAATCTTCATCAATTTCCACAAACTTTGACGTACTGATTCAATCTCAGTGTTACACTGTTCTTGATATAACCTACAATTGCAATGGTAAGGAGTGAAACAATTCAAAGATTATTTGGTAGTGAGTAAAGATAATTTATGTGATTATGACAATGAGTTGGACCTTTAACAATCTGACAAAACCCTTGAGCTTAGCATGTCAGCTTTGATATTTCTATGAATGATAAATCCACCTAAAAACACTACATGATTATAAACCACATTAATAAAAGGATAAGTGTATGTGCATCTGTGTGTTCATCCAGTTTCTATATTTCTGTCATTCCAAAAGATAGCAAATCACAAACATTTGTAGTAATAAACAGCATTGAAAGTGTCATTCCAGCAGGTGGTGCATTACAAACATTAGTAGTTTTATCAAAAGTTTGCATTTTATTACTATAAATGTTTGTGACAGGCCATCTGTTGTTATGACAAATGCAATGCATTTTATTACTACATACATTACACAATACATTCTAGTAAATGATGTACTACAAATGTTAATGGTGGGGTCTATGTTGATTACTTATATTTAAATCCATCTTAGTTGGACAGAACAGCTAGTCCATCTTAATAAATGATAACTGTATGTGTATCCTATACCCAAGGGATAGATCGTCCAGTAATCGGCCTGCAATGGATTGAGGGAGGACCAGTGCATGCCAGCCACCTAGCCCTAGCAGAACAACCCAGCTTCATTCACCAAGCCCATCTTCCACTGGCAAAGGAGTTTGCTACTCCTGTGGTGAAGAAGGCCATTTCAGACACGAGTGCAGAAAGACAGAGATTCAAGTTAACTCAGTCCCAGGTGATTCATGTTGCAGAGTCAAAGATGGAAATGTTAAGAGACTGAACAACTTATCTGTTGCCAGTGTGAGAAAGATGGCTGTACCAGAACCCAGCCTACATATTTCAGTTACCATAAACAATTTGCCTATTCAAGCTATTGTGGATACAGGAGCTGAGGTCACCATCATTTTATTAGAACTACATTAGAAGCTGAGATTGTGAGAACTGTCAGCCTCCACAACAGTGCTGCTACGTAATGCAGAGTTGGGAAAGGAGATGGTCGCTATAAAAGGGACAACAGTGATGTTAAAAATTGGTGGCAAGTCAAGGAGGTGGGAGGTCTATGTTGCTCCTATCCAAGATCAAATTCTCCTAGGGTTAGATTTCATGTATGCCATGAATATGACCATTCATGCAGGAGGCAAGGTCTTCACTGGGGGTGAACCAGTGCCCACACATATAGTGGGAGGGGCTATAGGAGAGTATGCTGTATCCCGCATACATCTAGAGCACACATCAACAGTCCTGCAGTGTAGTGAACTTGATATATGGGGGACTGTTGAAGATTCAAGGCCTGGTGTTACAGCAGTGCTGGAGCCAACAAGTTTAGCAGATGTTATATCTTCTGGTAGTGTGCTGGTTCAGATGGAAAACTGTATACCTGTTCGTGTGTGCAATCCTTCACTACGTGAGGCAGAACTTCCACTGGGCACATAGACTCAGCTCTCATACATATGATGTACAAAATTGGAATACACCCACAAGTATCAAGGAGCTACAGATATTCATTGGACTTTACAACTGTCACCAGTGATTTGTACCAGCATTTGCAGAAATTGCCAGTCCAATAACCCAGCTTTTACAGAAGGGAGTCAAATTCCAATGGAGTGAGACTCAGCAGCTAGCATTCGAGAAGCTGAAGAAATGGTTGACAACAGCACCAATAATTGGCTTTGTTGTGTTATTAAAAAGAAATAATTAAGTTGGCTTAGTGTTAGTCAGTTCTTAATAATGACTTATTCTGAGTATATAGCTAAGCCCATACAGTGCTGAAGAGACTCAGCACAGCAAAAAAGGGGGGGAGGGGGTCCTAGTGTAGTGAACAGAAAAAGTTCAGGGCTGTTGTTTTACCAGCTGTAAAGTTCTCTGTGACTTTGACACGTGGTGAGTTATCTTGGTTATTATGCACATTAAACATGCAGGTTTTATGTTGTTGTTTCCTTACAGGCTTGGTGTATGGACACACACTAAAAGCACTCCATACTCTGAGCTAGAGCAACGACCTGTTAAGCAGCATCTGTTTCATTAAATTCTATGCAAATGTATTGCTGAATAATTCTGGATAATGTTTAGTTAAATATTAAAGGGTTCCTGAAGGATATCTCTGTTGTGGACCAGTTTTTTACCCACACAGCACGGAAGGCATGACAATAAACTTCACCTTCCTTTCACTGGCCTGACAGAGGAACTTAAGGTCACCAGAGCCAGAGAGGGGCTACCTTATAGAGACTCAACTGACCTAAAAGTCTCCTCTGCAGGCATCACAGTTAAAACTGGGAGGAAGAGATGGGCACGGGTTGCATTCGAACAAGCAGAAGCAGAGTTGAGACACAACATTCTAGTAAGTTCAGTGGCAGCAGGACATCCTGGGTTTTAAAGTTACCATATATACTCATGTATAAGTCGGGTCTTGAAACCTGAAAAATCAATCATAAAATCAGGCCCTGACTTATACGCCCATTCAAAAATGTGACACTTAATTTTTTATTTTTTTTTTACATCTTGTCTCCTCCAATCTCACATCAGTTTCTCAGATGCATCAAATTTTGTTGCAGCAGTGCAGTTACCAATTTCTTTCGCTACTTCAACGATTTTTAATTTAAAACCAGCTTCATATTTTCTTCTGATCGAACATTCCATCATAGATAAGGGATGCTCTTACAATAAAGGTGAATGAGGGTGTGAGATACAAAAAACACAAATGCTTTGGAATAGTTTGGGTATTACCATGTGGCCACGTAGGCACAACAGAGAGAAAAAAAAGACTGTGTGCTCCGTGGTTACTCTCTCAGGTGGGCATTAGCATATCATAATCTCTTGGACCAATAGTGTGAGTTTTCTACATTCAACTTATACGACCGGCATTTTAAAATACCGGAAATTATACTGTAAAATCAAGTCCTGACTTATCCATGGGAGAACGTATCCGCGAGTATATATGGTATATAAGACCACATTACGATAAAGCACTGAAGAGACAGAGACAGAGACGTCTGCTGATTTAGAAAGTGGTCCGTGCAAAACTGGAATAGGAACAACACATCATAGCAGTATCTATGCACAAGCAGGGAGCTTGGATCAATTGGGACCATATAACTGCCCGTAAGATCACATGGGCAGAACATTGGAAGACAAAACCAGGTAGACTCAAATTTCTGATCCAGTCAGTATATGATGTCCTTCCACTCCCTTTTAACCTGTACTGCTCAGGTCTAGCTGATACCTCAGCATGCCCTCTATGCCTGTCAAAAGGTTCCTTGGAGCATCTTTTGAGCTGCTGCCTGAAAACCTTGCTGGAGGGGAGGTATAGATGGTGGTGGGCTGCAGGGTTTTTTCAGGGCAGTCTGTATATCAGGCACTCAGTCTGCTTGGCATTAGAGGATTACAGGACAGAAGAGCCACCAAGAACATCATGGAAGATGGAAAAAAAAAAAAAAAAAACATGAAAGTGGTTGTGAACCAAGATGGGTGATCCACAGCCTAGCCCCAGAAGTGGTCATTAAATCATTGTATCAAAGTGTTAAATTACAGACAGGTTCATTGCCTAGCATTTTTGTTTATTTTAAAGTATTATACTTTTTTTTCTGCTTCCCCAGTATGTAGCTACTGAACAGGAGTTCATAGTTTCCATTTGACCAACACTTCTCAGCTTCACTCTCTTAATGGACCTCCAATTATAAAGATGATCCAATTCAAAACTCTTGTCTTGACTTACAAATCCCCACGTTTCTGTGTTTTTTGGTATCTCCTTACATCCCTTCAAGAGGTCCCCATTTTGCTTTGGCATGTCTGCTGACGATCCCTCCTTTTACCGTATCTGCTAAAACTGGACAATGCCTCTCAGTTATTTCACTCAAGCTGTGAAATGGGTTTCAGATGTTATCAACCAGTAATTAGCTAGATTTGGTTTGAGTTATATTTAGGGTTAGGGTTAGAGTATTTTATCCATTCTTGGGACTAACTATAATAATACACTCCTTGAGCTTAAGATTCAATTTTGTTCTCTTTATCCTTAAAAATGTATACTTTTTAATCTCTCATATTGTATGTATTATGGTTGCCTTTGAAAGTCACCTTGATTAAGTTCCATCTATTCATCCATTTTCTACTGCTTATCTAGGTTGTGGTCATTGGGCAGGAGTCTAAACTAAGATGCTCAGATGTTCCTTCTACCTGTCACTTCCTCCAACTCCTCTGGGGAGGCACATTTCCTAGCCAGTTGGGACATGTAATCTCTCCAGAGGTGTGTCCTGGGTCTGCTCTTGCATATTGTAATCTGTTTAGTTAGCCAATAAAAGGTGTCATTTTGATTGACTTCTCGTTGCATCCATAATGGCTAACACGATACAACACCCTACTACTAAATGAAATCTAAAAGAAGTAAATAATTTAAACCACAAATATCCTGCTATGATATGTCCTACCACAGCTGGGAGGGGGAGATATTATTTTTAAATTTTCACATTCTCTAGGGTCTTCTGACCCTAAACAACAGTGATGGGGTTATGTGTAAATATGTAGGTGACACCTTTATTCAAAACGAACTGTTGATTAATAGCATACACCAATTTTTGTTTTTATAAGCAGAGCATAAGGACTTGGCAGGAACTGAGTGGTTTAAAGATTCATTTGCTCAAAAGACTCTTTGGCAACAATGCAGAAGTGCTAACCACTGAGCCTTGGATTCACTCAGGTCAAAGTGGAGCTCAGAAGTAGAGACACTTTATTTTCAACTTATTCCAGAAGTAGACAGTGAAAACTGTTACCTTCCTCTAATAAAATATTTAATTACATCATTCAAAAGTTTGATTTTGCAGTATGAGAAAAAGCCGGCATGTTGGAAGAAGGTCATTATGAGCAAGACAACAACAACCCCAAGCATAAAACCAAAGCTACATAGAAATGGCTTCAAAACAACATTAATGTCATGGAATGGCTAAGTCAGAGTCCAGATTCAATCCAACTGAGAATTTATGGCTCATCCCCAATGCAGCCTTTGAAGAGTTTGAACACTTAAGAAAAATGGCAGGTTGTAGATGTACAAAGCTGATAGATAGAAACTGGAGCACACAGACTCAAAGCCGGAATGGTTGCCAAAGGAGCAGCTACTAAATGCTGAATTGATGAGTGTGAATACTATGCATTCAACTATTTTGTGTTTTATATTTGTATTTAATTTAAATAATTTTACATTGATCTGTTTTCTCTTTGACATTAAAGAGTCTTTTTCTGTTGATTAATGTCAAAAAACCTACATTAAATATGAAATCAGAAAAGGGGAATACTTTTTATAGGCACTGAATAGAAAAAAAGATTTAATTACAGTTTCTGGTAAACACTGGAGTGCTTTGTATCATGAGGTCCCACTCATGCACATCCACAGCAAGGCCAGTTTGGAATTGTCAATTAGCTTATCTTGCATATCGTTGGCAATTACAGAAGAAAATGGGGGTACCCAGAGAAAAATGGCAGAGAGAAAATAGAAATACCCTGAGAAAAAGTCACATTGACAAAGGGAGAAAACATACATTTCATACAGACAACGAACAGGAATGGGATTCAAATTCATATGGTAGCAGCAATTCAACACTGTAAAATATAATTATATAATGTAAAATATATAATTTAAAACATAATATCGTAACACTGTCACATTGATTAATTGGCAGTGCCTGGTGGCACAGTGTCAAGTATTGCTGCCTCACTGCTCTACAGACTTGGATTTGAATCAACAACAACAACCTTTTATTTCTTGTATACCCCAAAATCAACAAAAAGTAAAATAAAACTAAATTAAACATGCATGTTCTTCTTGGGGAAAAAAAACAGCCAGTTACAAGGTCATCTTAGCTGGCAGAAGTAAAAAGTAAGAAATACTGTACTGTATCTTCAAGAGACACAAGCATGAAATAAAGGCTTTTCTGTTATGAGCTACTAGACCTATTCTAGAACCACTGGGTATGAGCAATAAGAGATAAAATAAAAGGAGATGATCATTTTCAGCTTCAGCATTACTGCTTCACAGCTTCAGAGTCTGAAGTTTAAATGCCTGTTTTGTCCATGTCTTCATGAGTTCTCCAGTTTCCCGCTCACATCATAGACATATGCAGGTTTGGTTGGCTGCCTGGATAGCCAGTTGGCTGTTACTCAGCAAGAGTGAATATGGGTGTTTGTCCTATGATGAGGTTGGCGTCCTGTCCCCTGTGTACTCCTGGGATTGCCCTATACCTCAAATTGGATTAAGCAGGTTTAAAAACTGATGTCTCACTGAAGTATTTTGATTTATAAAGATTGTACATAGGGATAGACCTTGCTCAGATTTGAGATTTTAAAATGTATTTTTTAACATGAACAGTAGGGGCACATGTAAAGAGAAACTACCTAAATGTTGTAAAATATTTCCTCACACATGGTTACACAGAATAAGTTACCAAACAGTGCAGTTGAAACCAGCACCCTGAAGACCTTCACTTCTCAAGTGGATATTTTGGAAATATTATGCTGGCTTCTTCTCCTCAAAATGTTAAATTGTGATTTACAGTAACTCCAGTTTCAAAGTAAAAAATGCAGAGAGATTACACTTGTCTGCTGTGGCCAAGTGCAGAAATGACAGGTCATAAAAGCAGAGGAATAGTTGGGACACCAACCGGGTCATCTCATTTAATAAAGAGAGTCCAACAAAAAAATTTGCCTCTTGTCTTAAAGAAACAGCCTGATTGGGCAAATTAAACACCAAAAGTAATTCAGCTCTTTGCCTTGGGAATCAGGATCAGTCATTGGTGCTCCATCAAACAGTCTGCTCTGCTTGCAAATGATGCCTCCTTCCAGGCAGCAGAGCTTCTTATATCATGCAGACTGTAAGGAGATCTAAGTGCCTTTACTGGACTGTTTCTCGCTGCAGTGGGAGAGAGGGAGAAGAGTATGTCAGTGACAGTGCCCTCTCTTGCCCCAGCAGGTAGTCACATACCTCAGTCAAGCCCATGAGGAGATCCTCGGACATGCTTGCATGACACAGTCCACCCCCCATCTTCGACTTAGGGGGATGAGCGGATCTGCCTGAGAAGTTTTGGGCTTGGAGAGGGTGTCTGATTTGGCATGGAGAGATTCTTGTCAGTGGAGTACCTTGAACTTATAGGGATGAAAGCTCAGGAACCACTGGGTGATCCTGGGAATCAAGTCATGATGGAAACAGAGCCACTGCAGGAGAGTTTGGTCTGTGATCAAAGTGAACTCTCAGCTAAAAGAAACAGTGCGGTAGCAGCCCCCATGTCATTGGGGTCATGGTCAACCCATGGCATGAGGAGACTGATGTGATATACACGTTCTCCCAAATGCTGGTTGGGTTAGTAGACCAAGTAGTCCACAAGCCCCTTGTACTCCCAGACATAATAGGTCACTGCCAGTTGCCCAGGAGCTCAGAGTCTGTTGTGAGGACTAGAACCATAACCCTTTTCCCCAGATGAAACTCACAAAGACGGGCACATAAGTTGTATAGCCAGGCTTGTGTGCATTGTGTACCCTCAAGATGCGCTCTCCTTTTCCCTCACGGACTGTTCACATGGGCCAGCAACATGCTCTAACATGTTATTTGAGGGAGGGGTCGCCTCTTCCTCCCCACCCTCCCCAGATTAGGTCAAGGAGGCCCCTAGGTTGGCAACCATACAACAGCTCAAAAGAGGAAAACCCAGTCAAGGCCTGCGCACCTCCCGGATGGTAAACAAGATGAAAGGCAGAAGCTGGTCCCAGTCTCTACCCTCTGCCTGGACCACCTCCCTCAACATCTACTTGAGTGTTTGGTTAAAGCACTCAACTAGGCCATCTGTTTTGGGATGGTAAATGAACATTTTGTGGTGCTTGATCCAGAGCAGTTTTGTAATCTCCTTGAAGGTACTGTGATGGACAACATGTTGGGACCAGTGTCCCAGCCCGTATTGGTTTGGGAAACTTACCTGGCCAGGACATCATTAAAACAGAAGGACATGGGAGAGCAATTTTTCCGACTTATTGTCTATTCCCCTGGACACTAGGTGGCAGCATCCTTGGATATCATTACCCATTCAGACACCCACAGGGAATGCTGGGAAATGTATTCCAATCGAGCAGCCCTGATGGACTCCGTGGGTGCCACTAGGAGGTTACACTCCCTACTTTTTGGGACTCATGTATAAACAGTGCGTACGCACAGAAATGTTACATAAGAACTTTTCCATGTTCAAATCGCGATGTATAAAACCTACACTTGGCGTAAAGCCACTCACTTTTCTACGGTACCTCATACCTTGTCGTACGCAAGTTTTCCGCTTGGTTTTGCACACCGTCGGCACCCAGCGTCAAAGCAGTGATACTGTTCCTGTGTGGTTACTCTTTTATTTTCCTGATGCGGCTTTATAAATACGCTGAAACTAACCGCATATTGTTTATTAGTGTAATGCATCTGATTGTAATTAACTTGTAACAATATAATGGTCCAGGGAAAAGCCATAGTATTCCAAAAACCATAACTGCTTTAGCGTTTTTACTCTTACTGCACCTTCTTCTTCTTCTTCTTTCAGCTGCTCCCGTTAGGAGTTGCCACAGCGGATCATCTTTTTCCATATTACTCTCACTGCACTGTATCTGAGTGGGGAATCACAGCAGCAGTTGATCGGAAAGAGAATTATCGGTATATAGCATCAAGCACACGCTGTCTCAGCCACGGCAAAACGTTTCAAAGCATTTCCTGTACGGACCTCGCAGTTCAGAAACAGTTTCATCCCGAGAACTTTAAACGCACTTAATCAATTGCTCCTTGTAGAACTGTTTGTACTTATAAGTACAATCACCCCACTGTAAACTTGCACTACAGTTATAATATTACACAACCTGAGCCACTTTATAAAGCGCGTATAAACATATGATGACAATATCATTTTTAAGATGAAATGCAGCAAAATATGTTTATTATATTATACAGATAAAACTTTAACTTTATTTAAATAATCTATATTCTTCACTGGGACTGGTGTGAAGGATAGAATAATTAAACATGTACTACGAAGATATTTCAATGTTCCTTAAATGTTTTGAAGAATTGGCGCTCTAAGGATACAGATGGCTTAACGTCTATTACCAAGATGATTGTGTGGCGATCGGTTACTTGGAGAAAGAAAAGCAAGGACTGCAGGGGCGGCCACGCCAATATATCTATACTAATAAAAGGCAAAGCCCTCACTGACTCACTCACTGACTGACTGACTGACTCATCACTAATTCTCCAACTTCCCGTGTAGGTAGAAGGCTGAAATTTGGCAGGCTTATTCCTTACAGCTTACTTACAAAAGTTAAGCAGGTTTCATTTCGAAATTCTACACGTAACGGTCATAACAGTCGATAATGGTCGACAACGTCCGCCATGTTGAACTTTCTTATTTATGGCCCCATCTTCACGAAATTTGGTAGGCGGCTTCCCTGCGCTAACCGAAACCAATGTACATACTTATTTCGGTGGTATGACGCCACTGTCAGTCGCCATATTGAACTTTTCAACGTCACTAATTCTCCAACTTCCCGTGTAGGTAGAAGGCTGAAATTTGGTACTTATTTCGGTGGTATAATACCACTGTCGGCCGCCATATTAAACTTTTAACGGAAACCGATGTACGTACTTATTTCGGTGGTATGACGCCACTGTCAGCCTCCATATTGAACTTTCCAACGTCACTAATTCTCCAACTTCCCGTGTAGGTAGAAGGCTGAAATTTGGCAGGCTCATTCCTTACAGCTTACTTACAAAAGTTAAGCAGGTTTCATTTCGAAATTCTACGCGTAATGGTCATAATGGTCAACAACGTCCGCCATGTTGAACTTTCTTATTTATGGCCCGATCTTCTCGAAATTTTATAGGCGGCTTCCCTGCACTAACCGAAACCAATGTACGTACTTATTTCGGTGGTATGATGCCACTGTCGGCCACCATATTGAACTTTTCAACAGTCTTTGTTACTTATGGGTCCATCTTCAAGAAATTTGGTACATGGGTTTCCAACGCTAACTGAATCCTACTTACGCACATATATACGTCCATAGCCTGCAGCTCAGTCACTGTGTGAGGTGGCGTTGGGTCCCCCATCCCAACGCCTCCCACGTTTTTGGCTGCCTGCCTATATAAGACCATCCGTCGCTCCGGTCTCTACATTCCCTTCCTTGCTTCGCCACGGTATTCACGTCTCCCTACTGATAACTACAGCCTTTTTGTTTAATCCACGGCTTCTCCGCTGTTTTATTGTTTGTTTATTACAATTATAGTTATTGTATAGGTATTTTAAACTTACTTTACATTGCTCAGGTACCCATTTCCTTTATCATTCCAACCCCCATTACCATGTCTATCGAGGTGATCACTATCGATCAAAGAACTGTCACTTACTGAGTGGTTTCCATGCCCGGAGATGGCACCTACCTTTTCCATTCTCTTTGTTACATATTGCACGGCCATATCAGGCTCACTCTTGATATCCGGAGGAACATTGTGTCTTATGTATTGAATGACTGGGACAGGTTCAAGGTGTGGACTAATGACGGTACAGGAGATAATTATACTACACAGGAGCACTAGAACAGTGAAATGCTTAAGCCCTTCACCTATGGTTCTGCATGTGAGTTGATGGCTGCCGCTGAATTGTTCGGTTGTCGCTTTCAAGTGTACCGAAATGGCCAAATATTTTACACCTTTGGACAACCGCCAATGCCTCTTAAACATCTTAGATTCACAGTTGACGATTTCAGTAGTGGACACTTTGATGTTTATGAGTGTTTAAACTCTCAAAAGCTGGATGTGATTTTATCGATGAAACCGGTTGTGTGCTTACAATGCTTGACAGATGCCGAATGTCACTTTAACACAACAAATCCTGCAAATACTATCGTAATTGAAACAAACCATGAAACTCAAACCGATTATGACAGCAGCAATCCAAGCTGTGAGATTTGAGACAAGATTACTGTTCACATGGCCAACTGTAAGTTGCATGCTCAAGAGTAAGCTCAGCGCACAGCTTGGTCATGTTACAACCGGAGGGCCGAACTGACAACATGGTATACAAAGAGATCCTTAACAAATAATTATTGGCATATTTTCCCTCAGTTTAAAAAGGTTTAATTTTCTTCTTAATAAAAATTTTAATGCAGTACTTCGCCGCTGCGAAGCGCGGGTATTTTGCTTATTGAATATAAAACAGAAAGAGAAAATAACGACACAGCTAAAAACGCAGTGGCAAATTTCGACAAAAGTTAAACGCTTGTGTCATGAGCACGAGGCAGCTATGCAATGTCCACAACAGACGTGGCCATCCACTGTGCATAAGATACCATATTGACATTGGCAGACGAAGGGGCCACCGATTCTTTCTCTGCCCAGGGCCAGCACAAGCCTAGAGCCACCCCTGAGTACTGCTGCAATAACTAATTTCATCGAAGGTCGCGCACAATCACTTCACCGTAAAACCCATGTTTAATAACGTGCTTTAACTCCTATCATCATGAAAATGATATCACGTATATATCTCAGTATTTTAGTTATTCAGAGAGCTGTAATATCACGAATGTAATGGAATCTGTGCCCAGTCGGAGGAAGAGAGCCGGTTTAAAAAGCAAGTAGTGATTCACACACATAGCGCACATAGAAGATCACATGCGAAACAAAGCATTTAACATGCTACTTTAATTACGATGTGATTTGAGAAACTGGTTAATTAAAGGATTTTAAGTTTAAGTTTTAAGTTTATGATGTTCTACTTTAATGACAATTTAAACTATGTGAAATTTCGAGATTAAAGTTGACATTTCCTGCTTTTTTCCCACTGTGTCCCTATTTTTTTTTTCCTCTGTACCCTAATAACCTTTCATATGACACTCAGACGGTGGGCTACAACTTGCCTTTTCACAGTGACTTTGATATCTGACAACTTCTTTTTTATTTCCGGCACTGTGTGACTTTGTGAACGTGAGATTTCAAGTTTCTCCAACACGCTATGTCACTCGATCAACTTCCTTTTGTTGATTATACCACGGTTTAAATAAACAAATAGTATGTTTTTCCTTTGCCTCCACTTGGTATTCGCTGAAATTCTTATATTTTCCCCCATGCTTTTTCCATTGTCTTTTCACAGAATGCTGAGCTTAAGGGCAATTTATATTGATTTGCATATTCAAAGAGGCGTAATTCTGGGAGGAGTTGGGTCGGGACAGAAGGCACGTGCACGAGCGTTACTTTTCATGCTGACCGGGATTTATGTAGCGGAAGAACGTGGAAGTTGGAGTACGCACAGATTCCTGCATCTGGATTTTTCTGTGCGTAAGCACATTTCGGCTTTTGTGCTTACGTCATATTATAGTGCGAATTCTACGCACCCCATTATACATGAGCCCCCAGAAGTGCTTCCAGTGGGTGAAGCTCTGGCACTGGATGTACTCCCAGATCCTCAGTAAAAGAGATCACAATGCCTTGTGTAGGCAAGTCAGAGCTGGTTGGAATGAAGGCAACACTCGTCCTGGAGAAGTAGCAGTGCTGTGGAGAGAGAAAGAAGAAGACACAACATTTATAACTGTTTGTACAAAGTATTTGCTATAAATAGCCCGTTATTTGAACCTGGGACTATGTTTGTGTGTCGTGTATGGGGTTTGGTGCTCAGTTGTGCCCCCTAGCTTTCACAATTGGTGTATTTGCCATCATTTCTGCCATCCTAGTGGCTAGAACCTGTACTTAAGAAATTTATTGTGGAAGGAAAACCCCAAATGTGATTTTGATTTTTTATTCCTTGTGACTATCTTATCTCTTGATATGGGGAAAAAATCCATAAAGACACCAAGAAGCAGAACTCCGTGTTCATCTGTGGAGCTATTTAGTGGGAGGCGAGAAGGACCGGGCAATGATTAGACCAACAGAATCACGTCTACAACAGAGGAGGGAGTGCCATCTGAAGGAAGACACAAAGGACAACCTCTGCAATGTAAACAACGAACAATTGGATTCAGAGTTATGTGCCACTACAGGACTTAATATGCTGGGGGAACACTATAATTGTTTGCAGTGCTCATACCTCTTCAGCGCTGAAATGCGACTGTTAACTCACCGCAATATTTCCTACCTGGACTAGATGGTGACAACGAGCAGTCATGCTGGTCTAGCTGCACTAATCTTGGAATTCCATTCATCAATGGACAATCATGGACAATCCCGGGGAACACTGGGAACACCAAGATGGTGACTGATGTAATGAGCCACCAGGGCCTGAATACAGCTCCAGAAAAGCTGCAAAGGGAGAAAAGGTTAATAAATATCTCTGTTTCTGCCAGGGGTGATCAGATGGAACAGGACAAGTGTTCCAGTCCCGGGAACAAATTACTATCACCGGGATGGATCAATCTTGTGTGCGATCACCCAGAGTCAGTCTTCTCGGATATCCCACTTGACTGAGCATCTGCTGGAAGTCGATGCAGCATTTGACTCAAGGGTTTTCAACAGAAATACACAAAAGTCCTCGCTGACAACTAACAGAAAAGTCTGCACAACAGATCGATCTGGATAAGCTGGAAGAATTATTGCAGCCAGTGAGAATTCTCGATTGGTCCTTAGCACAATGGAAAATGCCATTAAGGAAATCGAGAACTTGGCGAGAGTACCACTAGATGCTGTCCATCAGTTTCTGTGGCATCTGGGTTTAGGAACACTGCCCAGCATTAATTCAGTTATACTGGTGGGTGAACCCTGTATAGTACACAATAAGGGAATGCAATATGAAATGATCCTTGACAAAAGTGATGGGAGTTGAGTAACCCTGGCTCCAACAACGATGACATGTGTGATAAAAAAGATTACTCTGCCTGAACCACGAGTCTTGGAGACTTCTACTCAGAATGTAGCAGTCTGCCTGAAAAAAGAAAGCAGAGCAAAATGATTCTGGACAGATGTAAAAGAAATCAAGTAGTTCCTTTTCCTACTGTTGATAAAAATGCAATTACCAACCTCCTGGTATTTGAGCCTCCCCTTGGAGAAGTCCATGCTCAGACGGGGATGCTCAAGGGAGAGAAGAAACGGCCAGCTTCACAATGCTGATGTCCAAACTTTGAAATGATTTTTCTGATAATTGAGTTTGCTTGTGGTATCCAATATTTGTGGCATAACTGTGCATGCATATACTGTAATTATACCCGCAGTGTTCGATTTCTTTGTGAATGTGATGCAATATAAGAGAAGCAGTATGTGAATGTTTGTGGAGAACTGCAGGATGTTTAGCTTCTTCTGGCATCACAGCTTTGTTAAGTCTGCCTCCAGCTCTCAGTATTTCATCTTGCATGATCGGGTCTAGTTTAAAGATTTGACTGTTCTTTTTTACATAGGCATTTTTCTTTAAAGACATTATTTCTTCTGGATATTCTTGTAGCTGACTAAAGTGGATAAGCTCTGATTCAACTTTAGCCAGGTCTTCTGAAGAAATCAGGTTTGACTTCAGTGTTAGTCTATACCTTTTAATGTGCTCTGTGATGAGCATTTTTGTTTTTCTGGGTTACCTTCATATTGACCGACTTTAAGTTGAAAAGTCTTTCTTTCATCTTTTAATTGCATCTCAGTATGTCTTTACCAAGTCACTGCTTTCTTCAGCCATAGCCATTCTGAGAAGTAGGTGATGAGTTTATCTACAGGTTCAAAAATCTCTTCTGCACTTGTCATGTTAATTGCACAGATTTTAATTTCTGAATCATCTTCAGCAAGTGAATCATTTAGTTGATCTGGTCTTTTTGGCAACTCATGTTAAGGCATCGATAAGAAACTTGGGCCTTGAGACCATGTGGTGCTTTTGAGAAAGCTTTCTGTGCTTAGTCCCTTGATGTTTGATCTGCTGGGTTTACGGCAGATGTAACATACCTTTAACTGTGAAGGCTGTGAGTGATCTCTGATTACCGTGATTCTGTTGGCAACCAAGGTCTTGAATTGAGTGTTTTCATTTGAAATGTATTTTAGCACTCTGGTGCTGTCAGTCCAAAATGTGGACTCTTGTAGGAATTTTTGAAGTTCACCTTTTAGCATCTTGTGCATTTTGTGTCCAAAAAAGGCTGCTGTCAGCTCCAGTCTTGGAAATGTGACATGCTTCAATGGTGCCACTCTTGATTTCTCCTTTAAGAATGAGCAATGCTTTTTGCCTTCTCTGTTAGACAAGTGAAGATATGTGACAGTTCCATATAAATCTTCACTGGTATTTGCAAAATGGTGCATTTGTGCTGACTTTAAAGTTCCAGACAATGCGGGTTTGATGCATCTGTTCACATTGTAGTTTGCTGGTAACTGTAAGTCATCCATCCATTTTTTCCATTTCTAAATGTGCTTGACTTCCATGTCTTCATTCCACCCACGTTTTTCTTTGCTGAAAAATGCTTTGCTGGCAGTATAGCAGGTGCTGAAACTACGAGGGGGTCATAAACTGAACTAACAATAGATAGGATGCCGCACCTTGTAGTGGGCGTGTCTTATAACTTTATTTGGAATTTGAAACTGTCCACTTCTGTGTACCACTAGATGCACAGGGCACATTCTATTGGAAGCAAACTATGGCTCAAGTCTAAATCGTTATGTTCAAGAGCTCTTTCTTCTTCAGAAATACTGTAGACAATAAAACTGCTCTGCTGTGACTCACCCACTTGGTCAGGTGGAATCCTCCTCTGAAGAAGTAGCACCAAAAATATGTACTGTCATTTTAAATTCTTCCAATTTTTTACATAGATTACCTTCAGGCTACCACAAAAAGCGTAAATGATCAGTGTCCTTACCTGGAACTTTAACTTCGTAGAACATTGACTTAATGTCTGCCATTAATGCTACTGGCTTCTCTCTGAATCTTGTAACACAATGAGTGTGTTAGTCATGTCGGGACCTTTCAGTAGTTGTTCATTATGTGAAATCCCTTGATAGGTAGCTGTACAATCAAAGACCAATCAAATCTTATTTTTCTTGGGATAATACACTTCATGATGTGGAATGTACTACACTCTGCCTTCATTACAATTCAGGCTTTCTTTGGCTACTTTGTCAGCACAACTCTTCTCTATAATGTCTCTCATGAAAGCCTTATAGTCTTTGTGGAAACCAGAATTTTTGCTCTGCTTTCTTTTGAGTCCAATAGCATGCTGTTCTGCAATGCAGTGTTATTTGGCATTTTAAGTGTTTCATCTTTTAAAGGCAAATTTAAGCAATAATGGCCACCTACCAGTCTTACAGATTCCGAAACTATGCGCATGAACTTGATGTCCTCCTATGATATTTCTTCTTTATCATCACAGCTGCGCTCTGGAAAATTTGTGTTGTACTGTTGATGCAATATATCTTCAATTTCTGTTATTGACACACTATTGATTGAGTGTTTAGGCAGCTTACCAGTGAATTTTGCGAGGTCGTCTATCTCCTTGTATGGCCCAACCATCTGTGGCTTCTCTTCAACTTTGTTTAGCCATCTTTTAAAATTGCACTAGTAAATGACAGCGTTTCCAGGCAATGGCATCACAACAGCAGCTACATCACAATCACAATGTTCCTCAGTCTTTCTCCAGCAAAGATGGGTCAAACTTCTTTATCATGCTAACAACAGAAACCATTTTCCAAGATGCCTTTAAATTCTAACACAGTCTCTTTAAGTTTGGGTACAGCATCTTTAGCTTTCAATTCCAGTGAATGAATATATATATAAGAATATATATATATATATATATATATATTGTGGTCCCCGGCCGGGACGCCCAGGAGGACGTGAGGAGGGCTTGTGCCTCCTCCAGACCGTGAGGGGGCGTCCGTCCTGGTTCTGTTGGGGACCACGGGTCGAGGGCATGGAAGCCCTACCCTGTAGGGGCCCGTGGTCACCGCCAGGCGGCG
>JANRMT010062840.1:27327602-27357299 GCA_026402145.1 Polypterus bichir lapradei | reverse complement strand
GTAGCTGCTACATGTCACATAGACAAGCTGTATTTTTCCATTCCACAAATGTCATTAGGATTTAGCTCCAAATAACTAAACTTAGTATTTTAGACACATGTTACAGTAGCAATGAGACTATTTCCTAACTGACTTAATTAACACTCTGTATTACAGGTTTAGCCAAGAAGGTTCTATTTCACGATAACTTACAGGGGGTTAAAGGCTGTACCATAATTTATAGCTATACAAAAATTCAAATTAAGCACTTATATGAATTAAACTTTAAGCCCTAACTTTCTAAGATTAGCTCTTACACTTGGAATCTTAAGTTGGTCGGCATCTTAAAATCTTAATGTGTGCTCTGGTTTGTATGTAATATGTAAGCAGGGCCTTGGCTATCTAAAGCTTTATATGTTAAAAGGAGGATTTTGAAATCAGCCCTAAGCTTAAGAATGATTTGAACAGCCAGTGAACACCACGTTGCAGTGGTCAGTCCTACAATTAATAATGCATGAATTAATTTTTCCGTGTCTTGCATATTTACAAAAATTCTTAATCTCCCAAAATCTTTAAGGAAGAAAAAACATGTTCTGGATAATTTCATAATGTGTGTCTTTAAAATACATTGTAGCGTCAAAGATATCACCTACATAAATTACCTGCTAACTTAGTAAAACAATTAGTAATTCCAACTGAGTTAAAGAGAGAAAGAATGTTGTTGTGGTCATCCTCATTGCCTCTAATCATTAATCCTTTTTGTATTTAGAGACAAATAGTTCCCATCCATCTACTCTTTTAAAAAACTGACACAATTAATTAAGGACAGCATCGGAGAAACATCATTCAGCCTAAAAGAAAGGTCTAATAGTGTGTCATCTGTATAGATGTGAAAATTAACATTATGTTTTCTAATGATAGCTCCCTGTGGAAGCATATAAAGTGAGAACAGTAAAGGTCCCAGTACTGAGTCCAGCGGGACACCATATTTAACTTCTGAGTATAATGATGTAGTGCTTTCAGCACATTTCTGTATGTTCTGGTAACAATTTGATAAATAAGAATTAAACTAGGAAACACAGTGTCTGTGAGCCCAATGTCATTTTTCAGTCACTGTAATAAAACAGAATGGTCAAAGGTGTCAAACGATGCACTTAACTGTAACAACGTAACTGCTGTAGAACTTCCATCATCAGAGAATATCAGAATTTTGTTTACAACACGTGTTAGTGGCTTTTCTGTACTATGACCAGTGTGAAGGCCAGAATGGAATTTCTCAATAAATCGTGATGTGTATGTGTAAGTGTAACTAGTCTCCACCGCACAAGCCGTACTGTTGCATCCTGGCTTTTGGATTCGGTTAACCCTCAAAGCTTCTGCGTTGTGATATATATGCAATGTGCCATACAAACCACCACAAAAGAATAATGCAAACACCTTTTAGTTCTTGATGTTTTCTCTTTTTTTATTAATGGTCTCCTTTCACAGTAACACAATGAATACTCACTCAATCTAAATTGCAACGACATAAATAACCATTCATAGCTCAATATGCAAATAAAAAAAATAACATACCTGAAATATTAAACAGAGAACATAAAAAGTGACAATTCAAGCTCTGTGATTCCTCCTATTAACAAAAGAAAACCACATGGAAAGGCTGTTGAATGCTCACATTAACACATAACCTAAATTAATAGAAAAGCATTCGAAACATTTCAAAACAACAACTATATACAGCAAAAATCATATTATAATCACTGTCATCTACAAAAAAATTAACTCTAACAATTTAAAATAATTTAATTAATTTTACCATATAGAGAATAACAGTGTGCTTACCTCCTCTCACAGTAACTCAATGAATACTGGGAGAGACTCACACTGATGACATCACATAACACAACAAACAGAGTAGGGAAATATAACAGGACCACAAAAGGAAAACATACAACACAATTAATGTTATCAGGATTTGGTGAAGCTCCAAACAACTAAACTCTTTATTTTATACACCTGTTACATTCACCCCTCCTGCAAATCACCAACACCCTGATAACAACAACAACAACATTTTTTTATCTTTCCGATAAGTCACCAAACAACATGCTGTGCTTTTATCTGGCACAAGTATGACTGACAACTGAGTAATCTGGTTCAAGTTGAAAGTTACCCTCAAATAAAAAAAGGTTAAGTGGTACATGAAGTTGATCAGGCTTCATAACCCCTCAGAATAATGTGACGCCTGGTACACCACATAACACTTTGCCAATATACAGGATGTATGAAAAATATATAATATAGATATCTGCATCTTATTCATGTATGCAACCCAGTAGAAAAGAAATTTAATGTTTAAACAGAGCAAAAAGAGATGAAGAATGATTAGTAACTGAACTGGAATCACTCTTAAGAAAAGGTTTCTGAACCATAGTTTCAATGAGCCGATTGACAGATTTAACCACCCTGCCAATTTTTGTTCTGAAAGATTTAGCTGAAGTAGAACAAGTTTATGTAAGGGTTGAGTAGCATGTGTAACAGATAGAGCGCGCTCTCGTCCTCTTGAACCTTCAGACTTGACTCCAGACACCAGGTAAAAGTCCAAATGTTGACTTTATTAATACACAACAGTGCACAAAGCACCCTCCTCTCCACAATACTCATTACATACACAATACTTCTCAATAATACACAATCCACCACTCCCAGACGTGTTGCCACCCTTCCACCCAGCTCAGCTCGACGTCTGGGCTTTCCCACAATCCTTTATAGTCCCTGACCCAGAAGTGTTTCCAATCCCCCAGTCCATGTGATCTCCTATCACTTCCGGGTCACATAAAAAGTCTTCTTCTTCACCCCGGAAGCACGTCATTCCTTTTGTCCATGTGACTCGGACATACTTCGGGGACGTAGGGCAAATATTCTTTGCTCCTCCCTGCAGCTCCATCTAGTGGCCCCTGTGGTATCCACTAGGGCTGAGGATGAAAACTCCATTGTCCTTAATTCCCTGCTGGTATTCGGGGCATCTCTATGCTGCAGGGAGAGCTCCATCTGGTGGCCTGGGGGTATTGGCCAGGATGACTGGCCGACCATAGTCCACAGTACTCCTCCCCCAGCAAAAAACCATGGTTTGGAGCGTCCAGCCCCCGAGGGATATCTTCCTCCAAGAGGATCCAAAGGTCGGGCCTCGGCGATGTCTTTGACACTCCCGTTCGAACCTAGGAGGAACAGTATAAGAATAAGTATTTTGATCCCCTGTCCTCCTAGGACAACTTCTCCATCCGTGGCCCGGCCTGCAGCATTAGTAGCACAGCCGTGGTCCTCCTGGTTGTCTCCCTCTGCGAGACTGGAAGCACCTCGGTATTTCTGGCTCCACCCTTTTCTCCACTGAGGAGGATTCATCGGCCACCCTTGGGTTTTTATTGCCCTTTTCCAGCTTGTCAGGAGACCCCTGTTTTAATTTAGTGATCTCCTGTTTAATCTGGGGCTTGTTCACAGTTTGGGTCTCTCTATGATTAAAAGAGAGCCCCTTTCCTGTCTGCACCCCTTTAGATTTACTTATTAAACGGATCGGGGTCTTCAGGACCGAATTGCTCCGAGAGACAGCACCATCCAGCTGCTCCGGTTCGATCGGTCTTTCCCTCGACCACTCGGTCAACGTTCTGCACTCTTTTGTAGGGCATGCAGTGACTTGGCACCCGCTACTTATCAATTGCAGGCCCAGATCACACTGCATCCCTGTATGCTGTACGGTACTGGCATTACCTACCTGTACCACCAAATCATATAATACGGGAGACTCCCGGCCTAATCGCTGCAGGTATTCATTCACTTTCCTTATTGGCACTTCGGCCATCTCTCCCAGGTCTCCGACGACCTTCTTAATCGCCGTCAGCATCTGTGAAATACCTCTTACGGGCTCAATCAATTTCTCGAGTTTCCGCATTTCAAAACAGTTAATTAATTCGGCCGGAGGTAGACTTACTTCCTTGTTCGCCTTACCGTCCGGATAGGAGCCAATGAACACACCCGCTGTCGGCATGTGCTCTGACGTTCTTTGTGGAGGCTTCTGGGGTTTGGAGTTCTCTTGGGTGGACCGGGCTGCCATCTTTGGCTGACTGCGATCCGCTTGTGTCAATTTGTCGGCGGATCAATCTGCCATTTCCCGGTCCTCCTTACTTTTTTGTGGAGTAAGCGGTGCTTCGCTCCCCTCCCCTTCCCCTTCGGAAAGTCCATGTCCATCTCTTCGCAGACGAAGGCGCAAACAGTGGGACGCGGACCTCCTCCTTCCCAGAACACACCGGGGTCGATCACGTGTCCCTCGCCGGCCGCCGACATGCGGAAGTCCTCTTTAGTGCTCGCCGGCTCGAATAGGAGCGTGCCACTGTCTTTGGGAAAGTCTCCTTCCTCCCGTGGAGCCTCCAGGTGATCTTCTCCGAGGTACATGCATGGGACAAAGTGTGTTATTTTAAATGGATTATCGATTAAATTCCCAGCACGTACCTCAGAGCGATCGTCTGTCCCCGGAGGCTTCTCCCGACTTGTGTAGCCGCTCCGTAGCTTTTCCCAAGCGTCGGCCATTACGAGCGTGGGTCTCCCACTGGCGATGTCACTCTGTTTGCTCTTCTTCTTTCCCATATTGGACTTGGTGAAGGTGGGTTCCAGCGCTGTTGTTGCATGTCTGAACGACGTCTTCTCGGGGTTCTCTGCCCACAGAAAATTTATTAACAGGTCCTCTGCCAAACTGACAGCCAGAGAATCCTGCCGACTACGCCACTGTGACAGAGGGCGCTCTCGTCCTCTTGAACCCTCAGACTTGACTCCAGAAAGTCCAAATGTTGACTTTATTAATACACAACATACTGAACTTTCGTCTTACCCTGCACAGGGTCTTTAATCACTCTGTACAATATGTAATTTCAAAATTCTAACCTATCCCATTGTTTCAAGAACCTGCATCATTTGCATCATGTCGTTCCCTTCGTGAAAGCCATCTCTTTCAGATCACAAAAGGTAACACCTTGGACAGGGTCATTTTTTTGTGCAAGTTGAAGTTGTTGCTCTGTAAATGCAGGAAAAAACTCCTGGCCATTGGAAAGTTGATGGACATGCTGAGCTAGACTAATAGCTCTAAACTCTGCACCTGTTTCCCAATTGTGTGAGGTCTGACACAAAGCCTGAATCTCACTGCAGTCGTTAAATTTAAGTGTCCAGCTGAGGATGTGTACTGGTCTTTCCAAGTAGTTGTGGCTTGCAAGTCATTCACAACACATTCTGCACTGTTCCTTCTGCTATGTTCTCAGCTTCACGTAATAACTGACAATATGGTTCCTTTAAAAGTTGGCTGCTGATTGACTTTGTAAAGAGGTTCCGACTTAGTGCATCTGCTGCAACATTTTGTTTGCCAGAGATATGTTTAAGGTCAAAAGTAAAAGCTGCCAACTTGGACACTCAACGTTGCTCAAATAATAATAATAAATAATAATACATTTTATTTATATTGTGCTTTATAATTAGCAATCTCAAAGTGCTACAAAATAAGAATAAATTAATAAACAAGATAATCTATAGAAATAATTTAACAAAATGCCTTTCTAAAAAAGATAAGTTTTTAGGTTTCATTTAAAAGCATCAGTCGACTGTGGGGCTCTCAGGTAATCAGGGAGAGAATTCCGCAGCCTCGGCGCCACCGAAGAAAAGGCCCTATCACCCATACTGCTAAGCTTAGTTCTGGGACTTGAAGAATGTTAGTATGCAGAGAATGGAAGGTGCGTGAGGAAGTATGAGGGATAAGGAGTTCCTGTAAATATAGGGGAGCAGATCCATAGATGCACTGATGGGTAAGGAGGGAAACTTGTACTCTATTCTAAGTGGTACAGGGAGCCAGTGAATAGTTTTCAAAATAGGAGTGATGTGGCTATGCTTTCGAACCCTCATCAGGATCCTGGCAGCGCTGTTCTAAATGTACTGGAGTCTCTGGATACTCTTGCCAGGAATCCCAATGAGGAGCGCATTACAGTAATCCAGACTGGACGAGACAAAGGCATGGACAAGCCTCTCTGCATCTGCCAGGGTAAGTGTTGGACGAAGTTTAGCAATGTTCCTAAAATGGTAAAAAGATGACTTACAGAGATGTTTAATGTGGGTGTCAAAAGTGAGTTGAGAGTCCATATTAACACCCAAATTGGTAACAAATGTAGAAAGAGGAATGTTTTGACCAGAGAAAGTGATACTGGTGATGGTAGAAGAACGAAGATGGTGTGGTGTGCCATTTAAAATGGCTTCTGTTTTAGATCTGTTCAGCTGAAGGAAGTTGAGCCTCATCCATGCCTCTATTTTCTCCAGACAAATAGTCAGTGTATATGTTGGGAGAGGAGCAGTAGAGGAGGTGGGGGTAGTCCTAAGATAAAGCTGAGTGTCATCGGCATAGCAATGAAAAGACAGACCATGTCTGCTAATGACACTTCCAAGGGGGAGCATGTAAATGATGAAAAGGATGGGGCCTAACACAGAGCCCTGTGGAACACCACAGGTAACGTTATGGGTGTGAGATTTTGCCCTGCCAAGAGCGACATACTCAGTTCTACCGGTCAAATAAGATGTAAACCAATTGTGAACATTTCCTGAAATTCCAATGGTGTATTGCAGACAGTGAAGAAGAATATTATACATGCATCAAGTTTGGGCTTAGTTAACAGATATGTAAGCGGGTTATTTTCAGTCCATACTGTAACGTTATGACCCTTCAACCAATGACTGAATTTTTCACAGATGCTCCATTTCAAAGCCAGGAATTCCAGCTTATATGCTGGATACCTTATTTGGACCGCACTTAAGGTCTTACTTGCAAAAGCAATTGATCTAGCCTTCCCTTCACCAGGAACAAGCTGAGAAAGGACAGCACCAAGTCCATTAAGGGATGCATCTACAGAAAGAATGAATGGTTTGTTGAAGCTCGGATGCGCAAGCACAACTGATTCAAGAAACTGTGTCTTTAGTGAATGAAAAGCAGTATTAAATTCTGAAGTCCAATCAGATGGTATGAATGAACGAAAAACATGCTGTCTTTTCCAGTCCTTGGCAAATTTTCCTCTTCATTTCTGACCTACTGTTAGTGCAAACATAGGCTTGTCTATGGTAGAGCAGTTAGGGATAAAGTGCTGGTAGTAAAATACCATTCCCAAAAATGATTTAATTCTGTGTACAGAGGGAGTGCAGCCATCACCTTCCATTAGATCTAGTGTTGTTAGATTAGCAATAGCTTCTACCTTAGAAGGATCAATTGAAGCACCAGTGCTGTCATATAATGTGACCAAGAAATTTCACAGTCGTCTGCATAAAGTGACACTTCTTTGAGGCCAAATTAGGATTATTCTCCTGTAACCTTTGGAATACAACCTGAAGACTACAATGGGCATCTTCTTCAGGAGAAGAAAAAATTAAGAGATCATCCAAGTAGCATAGCAGCTTACTGAAATTCAGATCCCCAAAAATACTGAGCATCATCCTCAAAAAAGAGGCAGGACTGTTACACAGCCCTTGAGGCATTCTGTTGTATTCATGTAAACCAAGAGGTGATATGAAGGCTGTGTTTTTTTTTTATCCTCTTTGTGTATGGGAACGTTGTAATATCCGGAAGTAAGGTCCATTGTGCTGAAAAAAAGAATTGCCTCCTAAAGCAGCCAAGCAGTCTGTTGGATGTGGCAAGGGGTGGGCATCTTTCAAAGTTCTTGCATTCAGCCAACGAAAGTCAGTGCAAATTCGCACATTACCATCCTTCTTCCACACCATCACCAAAGTGATGCAAACTCACTCACTGACCTCCTGAATATGCCTTTTTCTTCCATTTCAGTTAAAACTTGCCTCACCTTCTGATAATGTGCAGGGGGCACCCTACAGTATGGAAGACAAAATGGGTGCTCATTGGTTAAATGGATACGATACACAAAACCCTTAGCTTCTCCGCAGTCCAAAGGATGTTTTGAAAAGATGTCTTTGTACTCTATCAGCAGTCGTACAAGCTTTTCTTTCGCGGAGTTACTGATCTGGTAGTCTTCAACCTTAATATTACTGAGCCCAAACTCAGCAAGAGTAGTAGTACCAGAATGGAATATATGGCACTTGTGGGACAAGTCTAGATTTTTGTCATCTGTCTTCATAAAAATACCTTGAAAAACATCTAGATCCTCCACAGCTAAATATGGTGACACATCAGCTATTTTACTATTCCGTTTCAAAGTAATTGACTTATCTGAAAGATTAAGAAGCTTAACCGGAATCCACCTATCACCCCAAATTGGAGTGATGACTCTGCCCACTAACATTTTGCGTGGTCTAGCATTGGATGCAGTGGCCTCTACTATTACAGTACTGCCTGGAGAAACTGGGGACTTAGCAGGGAGTTTCCCCCATGCCAAGTATGCATGCCTAGGAAGAAGGGTTACAGCTTGTTTTGGCATCATCCCATCTCTCCATCGGTCAATACAGGTCATCATATTAAGGAACTCTTCTACTTCAGAGTGTGACTGGGCACCAGTTCTTGAAGCAAGGTCCCAGTACTCACTTTGGCTTTTCATGTGATGAAACAAGTATTTGATGACATTTGTGCCCAAAATGAGATCAACATGCTGGCCTGGTACTAGTAGAGTAGGAACAACACAGGTGACACCAAACAGACACATCTCTAAGTCATAAATACTTTCAGAATGTGTCTGTTGACCACCACAGCCAATCAAAACAACATTCTATTCTGGTTGTATTGTTTCTGATAAATGTCCTGCACCCTGAAGCTGATGAATAGCAGTCATACTGATTGTACATGCCATGGAGCCTGAAGCTTCATCCCTTGAAGCTTTACATGACCACCAACAATAATAGGAGTGTAAAACAGCTCATGAAAAGCTTGCACCGTTTGAATGCTTTGAATAATCATTGTGCACCCCTCTTGTGCACCAGCAAGGCAGTCTCCATATATATCTTCCCAATTACATTCATTTTGGAGGGTACCTAGCTGTCCACTCACACTGTCCCTCCCTAAATGTGAGCTATTCAGTTTAAAGGCTGAACATTCTCCAGAGGAACCTTACTAGACAGTTGATGGCCCTTATTCTTCTGATGGGGACAGTTTTTCTTCCAGTGCCCTGGAGTGAAACATAGTAAGCACAAATTAGATCTTCTGCAGTGTGACAAAGTAGAATGCTCGGAATCACCACAAACCTTACAAGCCCTCTTGGGGAAGGAGTCGCACTGCCTGGACATGGGTGAGGAGTAAACTGACATCTGGGTTTGCTGTGTGAACATGCAGTCAAATAAGTTAACCAAGCTCCTCACCCAGTCATTTACTGTCTGCCAAGCACAATCAGGCGTGTGAACATCTGTAGAGGGAAGTCCTGGGCAAGATTTGAATTGTTCTGATTGGCAGTTCAATATTTCTTCTGTGTGGACAGCAGGCTTAATAATGTAGGGAGGGTGTGTTGGTGTTGTGGCATAAACTCTGGTATCCCTTTGGTATTCATCAAGTCTCTCCTGAATCTCATGTGCAGTCCACTTGTCGGATGATTTAAATTTAAAAATGTTCGAAAGAGATCGATCAGGACAATCTATACTAATAAAAAGCAAAGCCCTCACTGACTGACTGACTCACTTACTCACTCATAACTAATTCTTCAACTTCCTGTGTAGGTAGAAGGCTGAAATTTGGCAGGGTCATTTCTTGTTACTTACAAAAGTTAAGCAGGTTTCATTTCGAAATTGTATGTGTAACAGTCATAGCGGTCGACAACGTCCGCCATGTTAAATTTTCTATTTATGGCTCCATCTTCACAAAATTTGGTAGACAGCTTCCATGCGCTAACCATAACCGATGTACGTACTTATTTCGGTGGTATGATGCCACTGTCGGCCGCCATACTGAACTTTCCAATGGTCTCTGTTGCCCTCACTGACTCACTGACTCACTCATCACTAATTCTCCAACTTCCCGTGTAGGTAGAAGGCTGAAATTTGGCAGGCTAATTCCTTACAGCTTACTTACAAAAGTTAAGAAGGTTTCATTTCGAAATTCTACGCGTAACGGTCATAACGGTCAACAACGTCCGCCATGTTACATTTTCTTATTTATGGCCCCATCTTCACGAAATTTGGTAGGCGGCTTCCTTGCACTAACCAAAACCAATGTACGTACTTATTTCGGTGGTATGATGCCAATGTCGGCCGCCATATTGAACTTTCCAACGTCACTAATTCTCCGACTTCCCATGTAGGTAGAAGGCTGAAATTTGGCAGGCTCATTCAGTACAGCTTACTTACAAAAGTTAAGCAGGTTTCATTTAGAAATTCTACACTTAACGGTCATAATGGTCAATAACGTCCGCCATGTTAAACTTTCTTATTTATGGTCCCATCTTCGCGAAATTTGGTAGGCGGCTTCCCTGCGCTAACCGAAACCGATACACGTACTTATTTCGGTGGTATGATGCCACTGTCGGCCGCCATATTGAACTTTCCAATGATCTTTGTGACCTATGAACCCATCTGCAAGAAATTTGGTACACGGGTTCCTGACGCTAATTGAATCCTACTTGCTACATATATACGTCCATAGCCTGCAGCTCGGTCGCCGTGTGAGGCGGCGTTGGGTCCCCCATCCCCACGCCTCCCACGTTGTTGGCTGCTTGCCTATATAAGGCCGTCTGTCGCTCCGGTCTCTTCATTCCCTTCCTTGCTTCGCCACGGTATTCACGTCTCCCTGCTGATAACTGCAGCCTTTTTATTTAATCCACGGCTTCTCCGCTGTTTTATTGTTCATTTATTACGATTATAGTTATTGTATAGGTATTTTAGACTTAGTTTACATTGTTCAGGTACCCATTTCCTTTATCATTCCAACCATACCCCCATTAACATGTCTATCGAGGTGATCACCATCGATCAAAGAACTGTCACTTACCGAGTGGTTTCCATGCCCGAGATGGCACCTGCCTTTTCCATTCTCTTTGTTACATATTGCACGGCCATATCAGGCTTACTCTTGATATCCGGAGGAACATTGTGTCTTATGTATTGAGTGACTGGGACAGGTTCGAGGTGTGGACTGATGACGGTACAGGAGATAAATATACTACATAGGAGCACTATAAGAGTGAAATGCTTAAGCCCTTCACCTATGGTTCTGCATGTGAGTTGATGGCTGCTGCTGAATTGTTCGGTTGTCGCCTTCAAGTGTACCGAAATGGACAAATATTTTACACCTTTCGACAACCGCCAGTGCCTCTTAAACATCTTAGATTCACAGGTGACAATTCCAATAGTGGACACTTTGATGTTTATGAATGTTTAAACTCTCAAAAGCTGGATGCGAAGTTACCGATGAAACCGGTTGTATGCTTACAACGCTTGACAGATGCCGAATGTCACTTCAACACCACATGTCCTGCAAATATTAACATAATTGAAACAAACCATGAAACTCAAACCAATTATGACAGCAGCAATCCAAGCTGTGAGATTTGAAACAAGATTACTTTTCACATGGCCAACTGTACGTTGCATGCTCAAGAGTAAGCTCAGCGCACAGCTTGGTCATATTACAACCGGAGGGCCGAACTGACAACATGGCATACAAAGATATCCTTAACAAATAATTATTGGTATATTTTCCCTCAGTTTAAAAAGGTTTACTTTGCTTCTTAATAAAAATTTTATGGCAGTACTTCGCCACTGCGAAGCGTGGGTATTTTGCTAGTGTTTAATAAACATCATGGCAGCTTCGTGACTTGGGTTGTCAATGTGGCACCCACACCGACGTAAGCACTCATCTGCCACATCTACTGCCTTATTTAGGCGGATCCAGTAATCCATTGGTTTTTCACCAGGATGAGGCAATGTGATGTAAAAGTCCGCAAGAGGCAAATTGGAGTAAGTCAACTCGGTAAAATACTGCTTCAGAATATCAGAAGATTAGTGAGGGGGTCTTGAGAGTTGTCTGAGGAAGGATTATTGCGAATTATGATTTTAACTATGTCTCCTGCTTTGCCCATCAGTCTAGCAAGTATTTCCTGGGATTGCTCTTGCAAAGGTACCTTTCGTTTTCTCAAAAAATATGCATAAGTCCTTCCAACTCATGAACTGAGAATTTGTCAGAACCATCCCCTCTGAACAAAGGAGGTTCTTTTGCATCTGATTGCAGAACAAATTTAACATTTGAAAAAGGTGCATCAGAAGATTGACTCCGGCCAGCTGTTTCTGCAGTTGTGCTGCTAAAGCTACTCATATTTGCCTGCAACTAAGCTGTAATAGAATGACTAAGTTGCTCAGCTAATTTTGTGACAAGTGTGCCGAATTCTGAACAGTGTGAGTGCAAAGGTGACCAGAAAAAAAATTATTTAATGCCACGTGTAATATCATGCTGGAAATATTACATAGCTAAAATGCACCCACTCGGGGTGCACTAGCATAAACAAACATCTGCAGAAATACCTTGACAGCCTTTACTATAAATAGCAACTCCACAGATAAAAGGCATTAACAGTGGATCTTCAAGTTAATAACCGCCTTTAGCTTTCTAAACCAACAGGTGCAATAATGGCCATTGTATACAGGCCACACTGTATTACTGAGGCAAAATCACACATATCAAATAAAACAAGACCCATAAAAATACAATACAGTAACACAACATAATAACACCACAGCATCAGAATCACGGCAAACATACATTTTCCTACCTTTAGAACAGTTTCTTCCTTGTTTTCCTGAAAGAGAAGTCCTTGATGAGGCTGGTAAAATCCAGTTTGCAGCAAAATATCATTTTCAATGGACATCAGAGACAGGTGATTCAGTCTTTTTTGGCCCATTGTGGATCTCAGTCTGTTTTTAACTAGTCCCAGTTTTGAAAACGAACGCTCCACACTAGCATTCGTTACAGGCAAAGTCATAAATATCCGGAGTGCTATATCAACATTAGGAAAAATGGACCATAATTTTCTTCCTCATATAAGCTGCAGCCCTTGACCTTGCTGGGATGTCCTTGTTTTCTTTAATAAATTCTCTAAATTGTCCAATTATGTCCACAAAATCTTCCTCCAGATCACCAGCATATTTCTTCTGAAGGTTAGCCGCTCCAGTTCAACGATCTTCTACAGAGATGTAGGGAATATTGTTTAAAAATCCAAACATCTGCTTAGTGTCTTTGTAGGAGTGATACCTCCACTCCAGTTCGGTAACAAATCTCAGCCTGATCGCTCACAGTCAGATTCAGTGGATTCATCTGCTTATTTTTTCCTTTTTCTGTGCCTCTGTGTGTTTACTTTGTAGCGTTGGAATACAGTTGGTGACATGTTCTTTGCACCACTCTCAAAGTTGTCAAAATCATCTTGCAGGATGGCTACATAATTTCTCAATGAGCTAATGAGATCAAAAATGTTACATAAATCCAAATCAACTGCTTGCAGAGCACTGCTAGTCTTGCAAAGCGTTGCATTATGCTGTGCCACATGTTACACAAAAAATTAAATCTCTAGTTTTTTCCATCTTCGCGTAGCGTGTCCGGGCTTCATATCAAGCAGTAAGGGTTTGGTTCAGGTCATCAGCTAACTTTTGCAGTGACTAACGTAGTTCTGATGTAGTGCTTTAATTGCTAGTGTGTGTGCAGACCATCTAGTGTCTGAAAAGCCTTTCAAAGCCTCTATCCTGTAGATCAACATTTTGTTGCTGACTGGATGAAGATTCGACAGCCTTGAAATATCCAGTCAATTTAGGGATTTTCTTTAGCAGTTCTTGGTTACACTGTCCTTTCAGTCATTGTGCTTTTCATTTTTGTGCTCCGTTGTCATATTTTCTTTCGGGCATTTTGTCGATATGCTGTCCAGTCACCCAGAATAACACAGTGGTGTGGTATAAACTCAAAACAAAATTAACTTTAACTGGGTGACATCTACCCAATCAGCTGTTTAAATTTAAAATGTTTCTTATTGGCCAATGGGCATCAGGGAGTCGGTTTTCTTTTAGTAAATTAAAAAAATAATTAAAAATAGTTTGGCCAATCCCAGGCCCCTGCACACGTGGGGCCCCTAGGCTGCAGCCTAGGCAAGCCTGTCCAGTAATCCACGCCTGATGGCACCAATGTAACTAGTCTCCACCGCACGTCCCGTACTGTTGCGTCCTGGCCTTTGGATTCGGTTAACCCTCAAAGCTTCTGTGTTGTGATATATATGCAACGTGCCGTACAAACCACCACAAAAGAATAATGCAAATGCCCTTTAGTTCTTGATCTTTTCTCTCTTTTTATTAATGGTCTCCTCTCACAGTAACACAACGAATACTTGCTCAAACTAAATTGCAATGACATACATAACCATGCATAGCTCGATATACAAATAAAAAAAATAACATACCTGAAATATTAAACAGAGAACATAAAAAGTGACAATTCAGTCTTTGTGATTCCTACTATTAACAAAAGAAAACCACGTGGAAAGGCTGTTGAACACTCACATTAACACATAACCGAAATAATAGAAAAGCATTCAAAACATTTCGAAACAACAACTGTATACAACAAAAATCATATTACAATTACTGTCATATACAAAAAAATCAACTCAAACAATTTAAAATAATTTAATTAATTTTACCGTACAGAAAATAACAGCGTGCTTACCTCCTCTCACAGTAACACAATGAATACTGGGAGAGGCTCAAACTGATGACGTAACCTAATACAACAATCAGAGTAGGGAACTATAACAGGACCACAACAGGAAAACATACAACACAATGAATTTTTATCAGGATTTGGTGAAGCACCAAACAACTAAACTTTTTATTTTATACACCTGTTACATAAGGTGAGACAGACGTTGACTGGTGACTATTCTTTCATGTATTTTAGGGAGACAGGGTGAATTTGAAAAGGGTCTATAATTATTAAGCATATGTGGGTCTAGCTCTGGCTTTTTAAATAACAGTCTAATGGCTGACACTTTCAGTGCATCAGGAACAGTGCCATTTAGTAATGCACTATTGATAATACTAAGAATGGGTGCTGCCAGAATGTCCATTGAACTATTGAGACAGTGATGTATTGTGTTAGCCACTTATGTATGCAATGTGAAGTGAAGCAATATAACACTTTTTATTAGCTACCTGAATAGTATACAACTTGGTGGGGTGAACTTTTAACAAGTTTTTTCTCTGATAGTCTTAACTGATCTGTAGGATCACCTCAAGTTTGCTGTTTATCACCTCTTCTGTTTATCTTATACGCAAATTACTTCAGGGGTTCAAACCGCGACAGACATATCCTGGATTATGCGGACAACTCTGTCATTGTGAGCCTTCTAAAAGTTAAGGAAGAGAGTAATGGACCTGTTGTTGATGAGTTTGTTTAATGGCAGTTCCTTTTTAAATCTAAATGTATCTAAGGCAAAGGATATGACTGTTGAATTTAGATGCTCTCCTTCTCCCACTATCTCAACATTAGTTAAAAGGGAGACTGGGGAGATGGTAGAGAACTGCAAATACCTAGGGACAATAATTGATAAACAGGCTAAACTTTAAGACAGAACAAACTTGAAAGAAGGGCCAGATTAGGCTTTTCTTTCTTAAGAAACTCAATTGTTTGAAAGTGGCATAAACCCTAATGACTCTTTTTTATACATCTTTTATTGAATCTGATATAAAATTTCATTAAATTTTTGCTGAGTATGAGCCATCTTACCAACACTGCAAGAATTATCAGTAAAATTATTGATTTTCAGCAGACTTCTGTCACTGAGCTTAATTATAACTAGATTTGAAAGAAGACCAATTTACCTCCAAAAAACAGTTTCAGTCCTCTGTCTCCTAAATTTCAGATGTTGTCATCAAGCTGCAGATTTTGGTTCCTGCAAGTAAAAAAACAACAGATTTAAGATTTCTTATTTAATACTAGAATTACCAGAGCCTACGAGAAAACTGGAAAATCCAGCCCACCTTAAATCCATTCGCACCTCTCCCTCAGCGTCTTTTGTCCTGTAAATGTGAGTGGATAATGTGGAATATAGCTGTGTAATGGACTAACTTGACTTTTGCCCACAGTGATAGCAAGCTGAGGAAGACAAACAAAGCAAACCTGGGTCAAGGCAAAAGACGTTCACCCAACCACAACAGTGTTTAGTGCAATCCGTATTTATAATGATATCAGTTCACACAAGACTGGAAAAAAAGCTGGAAGAATAATACTGAAAGGTTTTCGAGGCCTGAAGACCACCCTATGCCCACTGGGCATTCTAGTAAAGAAAAATGTTGTACAGTGGTTATAAGGTATAACCATTATGTACATACAAAATTGTTGCGTACGCCCATTTCCATGCTCACATCACGATGTATAAAAAATAAACTTGGTGTAAAGATATGCACATTCTCACTGCAGCACAATCCATTGCATAAGCACATTTTCTGCTCAGTTTTGCAAACTGGTGGCACCCAGCATTAAAGCAGTGCTACTGTTCCTGTGTGGTTTCCCTTTCTTTTTTAGATTCACAATTCCTTTACGTGGCTTTATCAAATACACTAGAATTAACCGCATATTGTTTGTAAATTTAAGGGATCTGATTGTAATCAACCTGTAACAATATCATCATCCACAGAATGGCCAAACTATTCCAAATACCATAGCTACTTTATAGCATTGTTACTCTTAGCGCACCACTCAAAGCCTTTTAACCCACTGTATCTGAGTGTGGAAACACAGCTCTGCGGTGTCGAGAGCGCAGAAGATTATTGGGATACAGCTTCTATCTGCCCTGGAGAACATTTATAGCACACGCTGCCTCAATCATGTGCACAATCTATTTGGACTTCTCCCATTTGGCAAATGCTTCAGAGCCTTTCCTGTAGGGACTTTGCAGTTCAGAAACAGATTCAACCCAAGAGCTCTAAACGCACTCAATCAATCAAGTGCTCCTTGTAGAACTGTAAACCTGCACTACAATTGTAACATTGCACAACCTGAGCCACTTTATGAACCATTTGCACTATCTGTATTATACAGTATGTATATGTATATTGTACTTATGCTTTTATATTTTATATTTTTCATTGTGTTTTATCATATTATTATTATTGCTATTGTTATTTTATCATTTTTTAAGAAAATAAGTTTATGCAGGATTTGCATATTGAATCTCATTGTACCATACAATAACAATAAAGGAATTCAATTTAATTCAATAGAAGAGAGCGTGTATTTACAGATGATGACAACTGGCTTCTAAGTCAATTTAGATTTCCAAGAGCTATCTTCTTGGAACTATTGATATCATTTTTAAGATGAAATGCTTTGAATTATGTACAGTATATAGCATTATACAAATACATTTTTAACTTCAATTAAATAATGTATACTGTTAATAATTAAACATGTGGGCACGGTGGCGCAGCAGTAGCGATGAGCTGGCTCCCCGTCCAGGGATTGTTCCTGCCTTGCGATGTATGTATGATGATCAGGAGTCAGAAGTTTGCATGAAGGGAGAGCTATTAAAAACATTGGATACATTTAACTATCTTGGATCAGTGATAGCCAGAGATGGTTAACTAGATGCAGAGATAACCCATACAGTGCAGTGTGGATGGAACAATTGGAAGAAGGTATCAGGAGTATTGTGTGATCGAGGAACTAAAGTGAAGGTTAAAGGTCAGTTTTGTAAGACAGTGGTGAGACCAACAATGATGCAAGGAGTTGAGACATGGACAGTAAAGGGAATACAGGAGAAGAAGTTAGATGTGGCAGAAATGAGAAGGATGTGTGGAGTAACAAAAAAGGACAGAATAAGAAATGAGACAATCAGTAATACAATAAAAGGTTGGGGAGGTAAGGACAAGTGATGAGAACAGACAGTGAATATGTGGGCAAAAAAGTGATGGGAATGGAATAACAGGGAAACAGAAAGTGAGAGAGGCCAAAGTGGAGGTGGATGGATAAAGTAATAGAAGATATGGAGGAAAAGGGCTTCACTGAGTAGGAAATGCAGGATCATGCAGTATGGAAATGGTTGATAAAGCACATCAACCCCCCAAAGAAGTGGGAAAATATGAAGAGGAAGAAAATTTGAATTTGGGGACGCAAATATACAGGTTAAAACAGAGAACATTGGGAGAAATATGCAAATTTATAGCAAATGTTAGAAAATAATATTACGTGTGTGGCAGATGGGGGCACCACTGAGCCCCAAACCCTGGACAGAACTGATACCAATAGAGTCACTGGTTCAAAATAGAGGCTTTTATTATAAAAATACCTCACAAAGGTTTATCCAAGGTTGCACTAGTATGAATACAAACAATATTCTTCTTTTGTACTTCCAACTCCTTTTCTTCCTCTTTCTGTTCACCTTCTGCCAGTTTATGTTGCCTTCCTACCTCCTGACTCTCATTCTCTGTAGGAAGCTAAACAGCTTCCTTTCATGTCAGATCCAGGAGCACTTCCAGTGCCAGGGCAAAGCCCAATGGAAGCACTTCTGGGTCAGGCAGTAGTCCCAAAATGTAGGGATTGTGAATCCCTGCAGCACCCACTGGCGACACCGATGGGACTCAGCAGGGCTGACTCTCAGCATCCTGTGTAATCTCAGTGAGACTGGGTGATTCACAGCTAATTGGAGCATCAGCCTCAAGCACCGTGGACCCAGAGATATCCAACGTCTTACCTGGAGGATCACCTTTAAAAAGCTGCTCAAAGTAGCCAGCCCAGTGGGTCACAACTGCAGTGTCATCTGTAAGGACCACCCTGACTGCGACTCTCCGAGGAACAGATTCATTTGCGCGTCGTGCTTTGATTCCTATGTAAGAAGGATGTGGGTCACTAGACCACAGATGGTGTGTCACTTGCTCACAGATTCTTCTAACAAACGCCTCTTTATCTGCCCTCAGAGCCCTCGCAGCCATCCTTCTCAGTTCTCAGTACAGATCGGAATTGCCATCAAGCTGTGTGCTGTGACTCCTCTCGATGATATCCAGAGTGCCCTGCGAGATGAAACACCTCCTTCTGGGAACACTGGTAACACCAACACAACCCTCAGTAACCTTCACGGCCTTGTCATGTAAAGTCTCCAATAAAACACTTGAGGATCAGTAGTCACATCAACGTCTGTAAGTTCCTCACACAAACTGCTTGCAAACTCATCAGAAACAGCCTGATCTTGGAGTCTGGCCATGTCCAGCCCCATTTTTGTAGTAGGTGGTAGCCTACTGGACCTAAGCTGGATCTTCAGAGTAGCAACAACAATTCCATGGTTAGTATTCACAAACTGAGTACTTCTGCAGACCTTGCAGTTTTGTAAGAGCCTCCAGCGTCTGCCCACAAGGATGTGATTGATTTACTTCACCACCAAATATTGGAGTACCAAGTCCAACGATGCAGCTCAGGGCGCTGGAACCAGCATCAAGTGATCTGCAGCCCCTGACCTTTTGCAAAGTCAAGCAACATGGAGCTACTTTCACTGTAGAGGAATGATGCTGGCAATTAATATGGGAGCACCATGCCTGTTATAAAAAGGTGTAAAGTATAGCGCCAGCTACAAAGTATTCATTATGGCGCATATTTTTAAGGAATTTCTTAAATGGGTTAACAAGAATTGACTCTTTAAATTACATGGACATTTCTCTTCTGGTTATATTGAGGCAAAAATTGCTTTTTCAGACAGAAGGCATCTTCTTCCTGAGTGGTATGATGGCTGTGTGGTCCCATGGTGTTTGTACAGATGAACGTGGAACCTTCAGGCATTTCGAAAATTGTTCCCAAGGATGAACCACATTTGTGGAGGTTCACAATTTTCTTTTTGAAGTCTTGGCTGATTTCTTTTGATTTTCTCGTTATATCAAGCAAAGAAGCTATCAGAAGTTAATTGTCTAATTACCAAAAAGCTTGACATCATTTTCTGGAATTGTCCAAGCTGTTTAAAGGCACAGTTAACAAAGTGTATGTAAACATGTCTCTACATGATATTGTTTTAGGCCTTGTTCACACGGGCGTTAAAATCGAGCGTTTTTTTTTGCGTTCGTAGCGTCCGGTGAGCGCGGATCAAGCGCCGAGTGTTTTCTACACGTAGGAGTCAATGAGAGTGTTCACACGGGCTTTGGTGACGTGCGTTTGTCCGGCTGCGCGTTTATACGGCATCAAAAAAACGTTGCATGCAGCTTTTTCTTGGCGTTCAAAACCCAACGAACGCAAGGAAACCGCTTCTAGTTCGTTTTCTGCGCGTTTATTTTACGCTTCGGAGGACCGGATATATATATATACAACATATATATTTTCATATACAACATATATATTTTCATATTGCTTATTTTATTTTATTGTCTCATGTAATTTGTAAACCATGAACCTATTAATTTATGTTCTAATATAATATTTGATAACGATTATGTAGGGGGGGCAATCCAGTGCATAACACCGGTGTAAGCGCACACTCGACTACTGTTTCCTTACCTCAAAGTGACAAGTAGTCTCTCTTCGGGGCTAACACCAAGTCGCATATTGGTTGATCGGCGTGCAATGTGGCATTGCACCAGCTGCAGCAGACAATCAAAAGTGGAAACCGACATCCGACAGTAATTAAAAAACGTGCGCGGAAATTTTCGCATTTCTTCATAAAGCACAAAAAAACTTCCTTTAACCCGACGTTGTGCAGTCAGAGGATGAACCCAGTAGCGGCGGCGATTTTTTCTCTCCCTACGTCGCCGTATTACGAGTATTTTTAAAACAAGAAGATTAATATCTAACATAGCAAAATGGTCCATATTGAAAGGAAGCACCTCAAATAAAACGACAAGGGCTTTCATATCCAGTTCCCGACACTGCCTCCACAGGTTAACACACAAACTACAATTTGGGCTGCAGGCTGGCGTTGGACAGAGACAAACGAACGCCGGTGTAGAAGTCAATCGATCGCCACCACAAAAAGCAACATAAACGTCTAGGACGTTCAGAGCAAGTTCGTTTATCCAAAAACTTAACGCCCGTGTGAACAAGGCTAGTCACTAAAAAGGGAAATAATCTGTCTGTGAACATTGAAAAAATTACTTTTGCCCTGCACAAAATTGATGTCTTAAACAATATGACAAATTGATAGTTTGTTAGTATAAAATCTGTGGAAGGGTTATAAAAATGAGTTTTAATGAATTCACCCTACGTGAATGGAACCTTCTGACTTCAACTGTAAGCATCTCTATGAACCTTTCTGGTGGTTGAAACTGAGGTCACCAGCCTCTATTGCTCTGTTTGATTTGTGTAGCACTTTGAACGGTTATTTGGTAAGTCCCAGCAGGAGCGCAGCTTGTGAAAGGGCACCCTGGCCTTTGCCAAAAATATTCTGAAATGTGGGTTTTTCAGGGGAAGCATTCAGGGGCAGCAGTAGGCCCTTTGCCCCTATAAACATATTCTTGCTTGTTCTGTTTTGAAGCTCAGGTCAACAGCCTTGGCCATGTTGCTCAGTTTGATTTGTGTGCTTAAGATATGAATGATAAGTGGATGATGTGATGAAGTGTACATGGAAATCAAGGCTAAATATTTAGGCATTTGCAGAATTAGCTTGTCCATTAATACAGTATAAAAAGAATCTTAGAGGTTACAATGCATTTTCTGTACACTTTTACAATGCAAATCACTTTCCAAGGTGTGGAACTGCTGCTGCTGCTGCTGCAGAGTTAACTTTTCCTTTAGAGTCAATAAATGCACTGACATTATTGCAGGTATATGTTATTTGTCTCTCTGTACTGGAGAAATGCTGCTACAAAGTAAATGTCAATTTGTGACCCCAGTCAAAGAATCAACAGCATCATTGGGAGTGCTCTCTCCCCATTTTATTTGTTGCATTTTGTCCTGCATTGAAGTAGCATTGTTCAGCTGACCCCAGCCAGACCAGGACCAGGGAGATCTTCCTGTTGTTTCTATCATTTCTCACAGTTTTCTGTTAACATTTGATCGCTCTAACCCATTTACTAGCTATACCTGAAGATTTTAAAAGCGTCAGTCAAAGTACAAACACGCTGAACTTAAAAACATTTTTGTTGATTTTGCACTGTGATAGAAGCTGGGCAGGGGTTTGTCATTATTTTCCTCCAACTTGGAAACAAACATGCATTTGGATTCTAAACATCAATGATCATTTTCAAATATTTACCTCGTACTGTGAACTTGCTGACTTGCTCAGATACGACAGCGAATTGTTTTAAAAACTGGACAGAAGCCTGATAAAACAGCCTAAGATAAAAATTTCCTGACTTCTTGATAAAACATCTGCTAGTTAAGCAACAATTCAAGTCAAGTTTTAAAATATCCCCAAACAATAATTTAATACAAGTTTTACTAAAACAGGTAAAAGTTATTTCCATATAAAGTCATTTACAAATACAATATTTTGGCTGTTGAGCCTTCAGGTGAAAGAGGTGAATGGAAAGATCTGACCATCTGAAACAACAGATGTTAAGAGTAAGACCCTGTTTAATAAGGAACAAATGAGATAAAGAGAATTAAAAAAAAAAATAGTCTCTGCCGTGGTTCTGCAGTTACCTGGTCTCAAGCTACAGCTCTAGAGCTCTGCCTTCACCTGGTTCAGGTTGTAGACTGAACACCTCTTCCTGTACGTGACCAGGATTTGTAGGACTTCCTCTGGAAAGGTGGACCCCCTTAAACAGGGTGCAAGTGATCACACTTCGCCTTGACTTTGCCTTTAAGAACTACAGATGGAAAAGAACAGGCAGTTAGTGACAAAGCCCACATCTTGTCCTGAGGAGGAATCACTTGGACTATGTAAAGTCCAATAGACAAACTGAGTTTAAAAAAAATTACCATTGCAAATTATATAAGAATATTGCATGTTATAAAGAATATTGCACATTATATTTGATGTTGCTGCATTATTGACAAAAATGTAAACTGGACATTGGTAAATACTGTAGTAGTAAAATGCTCAACTGTCGAGAAACATTGAAGTAATGCACAGAAATAGCAGCATTTTAAGAGACACTACTGGGCAGTGTTTAAAATATTACAACTGTACACCTCTCAATATTTTCACTTTGATAGATAAGATTGTATTAGATTTATTAATCCCAAGCGGAAATACACATGCATAAGGCAGCAGACACCTAAAAACAAGGATATAGACTCACAGGACAAATAATACAGCCAATTAATCGATAGATTGAAAAGTAAATAAATAAATAAATATCGTTCAGATATTTGAAAATAAACTTAACAAGTACCCTGTGAGAAAAGCATTGAAATGCTTGATAGCAGTGGGCAGAAAAGACCCCCAGAGGCTTTTCTTAGCGCACCATGGAAGAATGAGCCTTTGTCTAAAAGTGCTCCAAGAGAGCGCCTTCTGGGGGATGGAGGGGTTTTTTCATGATAGGATCAAATTTTGCCACCATCCTTTTCTCTACAACAGCTTCCAGTTGTGTCCAGGGTTCGTCCTGTGATGGCATAGGCTTTCCTGATAAGTTTGTCATTATTGTTTATTAATTATTATTTTTTATTAGTAGTAGAAGCTATAGTATAATTGAGCACTTGGAAAAATGAAGAAAAATTACTTTTACTGTACGAATATATTTGTATGACTATACAGTATGTGCTACTGACATGTATTACTAACATGAGCAACATTGTGCTTGTAGAAAAGTCCTGAAAGTACTTCAACATTTTTATTGCAGTTATTATTTATTCACTCTTCATGTTAACACTGTTTGAACATTTTGTTATCTTTAACTGAATTGATGACAATATGGATATCAGAGTGAGTTTGGCCAGACGGCAATTGGTGCCATCCTTCCAATGAAGGAGGTGTGGATTTGACTCTGATATATTGTTTTGAAGTGAGTGTATAGGTGTGGACATTAAATGTTATCATCCTTTCCGTGACTCAGATAGGAAACTATTGACCACATTATGGAGTTACACATGACAGTTTTTCCAACAGTAATTTTTATCTTCTTAGTCCCATATCCACTCTGATTCACGTTACTTTGCTTCGACACATAGTCATATTTAATTTTAAATGTCTGATAGTACGCAAAGCCAGCTCTACTATTTAGGTGAAGCAGGTAGCCTAGTGCAGCAGAATTATTTTAAACAATACAGACAAACACTCAGACTCAATACAACTGTCCAATTCCCATTAATCTCATTATATTGTTTTATTTTATGATGTTTGGTCTTAATGTTTGAAAACCTACATGAGCCACCACTATTATGACTGGAGACAACAGATTTTTAAATATTTTAACCACAAAATGTGCTTTTTTTAATGCCAAAACAGCAGAAAGGCCAAAAACCTGGCAGTGGGTGAACTTTGAAAAATATAGGACATCTTTTAATTTAACAAACTCTTAAGAAAACAACAGGTTATACTACCTGGGTGAAAAACAGAGGGGCTTCTTATCCTTTGTGGTAAGAGAACTCTCGCTTAATTTCAATTTTGTAGGCGACTCATTCAATGACCAACAAGCGAGCTAGCAGTTTTTCATCAAAAAGAGTTGGTTGACTTTGATCACTGCCCCTCATGTTTGTATCATAATGTGGCGGTGAATCTAGAGTTCCTTCAAGTTATATTCTCTTTATTTTATAGGAGCTAGTTATAAAGTGGTCTGCTTAGCTGTTATAGCACCTAGGAGTAGACGTGATAGAAGTAACTGATCCTAACTGGACCAGGGCAAGGAATATGTCTAGTAATCATAGCTGTGTGAGTTGCTAACCTATCAGTGTTTCTAGTTGGATTCAACAAAAAAAAAATTCAGAAAGGCACCAAACATCTATTTGATTTATATATCATTTCAACACATCAAAATGTGTATCTATTTTGTCTGCTCTTTAAGTTCTATCCACAAAATTCCCATTCTGATTGGGTGCCCCATCTTTCTGTCTAGGTGGGTCTTTGTTGCCCTGCCAATTGCATAGCTTTTGCTGCTGCATAAAACCATCCCATAGTTCATTTCACACATTTATGTATATAAGTGTTTAGCTCTTGCATAGAAGGCAAAAGGTTTTAATACTAAGCACAGTTCTGGTCTGCCAATTTCATAAACATGGACATTTTTTCCTGTATTCTGTAGTCTGAGCCCTTGCATAGATGATTTACAATTAATTCTTCCATAAAGATGGTCTTAGAATTTGTGTTTTTTTGTTATAATGTTTATTTGTAACCTATGGGAAACACAATGCCAATGTTGTCAATCATTAACAAGTACATTGAATTGCCACTGATCAGTGTTTACAGACTGGATGACTAGGCAGCATGTGGATAAAGATTCTTTTATAACATTTTGTGCCTAGTGTTTTTTGAAAGCTTTTTTGAAAGTATTACTGTACTATATTATGTTCTTGGCATAAAACAGAAAATAACCTCCAACAAATACTAGTCCAGCACCTGACACACTAACAGATATCTATACCTTGCTCAAAATGTTCACATTATAATTCTAACCTAATCTATACTGTCCCTTAAGCAGCAGCACTATTACGTGATATGAATAATCATAAATGGAATCAAAGTGTAGTACCTTATTAACTCCAGCTGAGATGGTTTGATGTCTTCATTCATGATGTCACTGATAGTGGCTTCAAAGGCAGGGTAATTAGCAACGTAGTAGAAGAGGTCTTTTCAAAGGAAACATGGTCATGGCCCACCATGTACACTGGAAACAGCAATCATTCTCCCAGCCAGGCAATATTCATCATCTCTAGCAGCTGTCAACATGAACAGTTCCACATGAAAGCATTTTTAAGCAATACTAGCCGTGCAACCTGTCTGGTTGAAATCAAAATAATCAACGTAGACTTCAGCGTTAATGTTTGCAGTGCACTATGCAATGCATATGTCCCTGTTATATGCCATTTGGTATGGGATTCGTAAAGCAGTGTTAATGTTTTTGATGTTCAATCTATTGGAATGACAAATACAATGCATTTTATTACTAAAAATGTTTCTGATGTGCCATCTTTTGGAATGAAAGAGAAACAGCAACTGGACAAATGCATTTTATAATGGCAAGAACAAGAAAATTAAAAGAATTGCAAAATTGCAAGAACAAGAAAATACAAACACATAACTCCAGTTCTTAAATCCTTACACTGGCTTAAGTTTAGGGCAGATTTCAAAATCCTCCTTTTAACATATAAAGCCTTAAATGGCCAAGGTCCGGCTTACTTGTCTGAATTTATCATGACTTACAAACCAGAGCGTACGTCAAAATCTCAAGATGCCGGTCTGCTTATTATTCCAAGAATTAATAAAATAACAGTGGGAGGTCGAGCTTTTAATTACAGGGCCCCTAAACTGTGAAATGGTCTGCCTGCTACTATAAGAGATGCCTCTTCAGTCTCAGCTTTTAAATCCCAGCTGAAGACTCACTACTTCAGTTTAGCATATTCTGACTAGAGCTGCTGAATAACTGTACAGACTGCATCTCTGTTGTTAGTCATTAGCACTAAAACATAAGTAACATGATAGTTATAATTGGATACTAACCCCCACCTATTCTGTTTCTCTTCTCAGTACTCAGATGTGACACTTGGTGCCACGGCCCAGCTGCCAAGTTGTTTTGCCTGCCTAAGGTAAAGTCATCCCTAATGGAGGATCACAGGAATCATGGGAAAAAGGGGTCCTTTTATCGGATTGGCTGGCCCAGTGCTGTTTCAGCTGTGGAATGACTAATAGGGGGAGGCAGCTTGATGGCTGAGGTCTCCAGGACTCTGAAAAAATCTGAATCACATTATGTGATATCATCTACTGTTAAGTTCTGCTCCGTACTTGTAAAATTTTTATTTTTATTTTTATACTGTAATGAGGATTTGTTCTGTTCTGTGTATTGTATTGTAATGTATTGCCTCCCTTCTTTTTGACATCCACTGAACACCCAACCTACCTGGAAATTGGTCTCTCTTTGAACTGCCTTTCCCAAGGTGTCTTCCATTTTTCCCCACAAGGTTTTTTTGGGAGTTTTTCCTTGTCTTCTTAGAGAGTCAAGGCTGGGGGGCTGTCAAGAGGCAGAGCCTGTTAAAGCCCATTGTGGCGCTTCTTGTGTGATTTTGGGCTATACAAAAATAAAGTGTATTGTATTGTATTGTAATGGCGCATCACAGAAATTTGTAGTACAAAAATGCATTTCTACAAATATTTGTGATGCTCTGTCTATTGGATTGACAAATGCAATGCCCTTTTTTTTTGCTAATTAACAGCCTGTTCTATTTCCCTAATATCATCCATGAATTTGACTAACATATGCCGTGGTGGATCTGATATATATAATGAATGTCTAAAGTCACGTGCAGCTCTTGCCCATGCATTTGCTCTGCCAATGTTAAAGCTAGAGCAGGCTGACACCACAATGGTTGCTGCAATGTTGCAGTGACATCTGCAGCAGGGTCTTCTCCATTCTGTTACTTGCAAAGAAAAAATTATTTTCACTTCATTAGTCAATGATAGTTAACAGTAGTAGAAAGCATGGATATTTAATGTATGATTTAAAACAAATGAATTAAAATAATTAGAGGTACATACCTTTTTGCATTGGTGAAATCCATGTAATCCTCTGATTTGCATCTGCTGCTGCTTACCATAACAAGAGAATACATATTTGTGTAATCACTGCAGAGAAAAATAATGAACTATACAGAATGTTAAACTGTGATATATGGAGCTCACCATAATGTTTGAGACAAAAACACATTTTTTACCCCTTCTGCTTCACAGTTTAAAATTGCAAATCCAACAATTCAGATGTGATTAGAGTGCACACTGCAAACTTTCATTTCAGTCACACCATGCAGAAATGACAACACTTTTTCTACATAGTCCCCCCGCCATGTTTGGTCAGTGTTTCATAGCTAATAATTTCACAGCAAAGCATAGGAGAATCTGCTGATGGAAGAAGAGTTGTGCCTGCTATTACTGACTTTAAGGGAAAGAAAATAAGAGATGTAGTTTCAGACCTGTTGACCAAAAGTGGCGAAGGAAGGGCAATTATAATTTTCTTGTGAGTGGGGGAACTAAATGATGAGCAGATGCATTTCAAATGTTTTTGCACGTCTTTCTTGTGTTTTGGTGACCTGTTGCATCATATCCAGCCCTTTGTTCATCTTTCTGGCACCCATGTAAGCAGCCTTTCCTTGAAATTCACCATTTTGGATGCATGACCATGGCAGCAGTGTGTAGTTAGAAAAACTTCCTTGCATGCTGAAAACACCGCACATGCCAACCATGCACGGGGTCACGTCTCCAAATCTGACATCATTTCTGCCTTGTGGCCCTCATGCCCAGTCAAGTGTACACTAGGGTTTATGCTTAATGTTTTCAAAGTAGACAATTTCAAGAAGAGGCTGGTTCATATCAGAACTAGAATTATGAATGAAAGTGCTAAATATGATACAACTAGTCGTCAAAGCATAAGAGAGACATCCAAACATATCTGAAGTGCATCTGTTTATCATGTAGGCCCCCACTCACGAGAATATTACTCACCCTTCCTTTACCACTTTTATTCAATTACTTTCCTCCCTTTTACCTCTTACAGCCAGTACAAGTACAACTTTTCTTTCATTTGCAGAATCTCACTTCCTCTGTTGTGACATTATTAGGTATGCAACACTGAGCAAAAACTATCACCCACTGACTAGGAGATTATCAAAGCACCAAAAGAAGGTGCCGCCACAAGTATGAATGGCTGGCTCTATGTGTAGCCCATTAATTCAGTGAACTGATACTTTCCTAGTCAATAGGTGACATTGTTTGGTCAATGTCACATAGTACTAGTCACAACAGAGGATTTCAGACTGTGCTGACAGTTATATCGGCTATTACTGACTTTTAAGAGGAAAAAGGATAAGCTAGAGTGTCAGACCTATTGACTAAAATAGAGGAAGAAAGGACAAGTATAATATTGTGAGTGCAGATGATCTACATGATGAACAGATGCATTTCAAATAATATTGCATGTCTATTTTGTGCTGTTGCATCATATCCAGCACTTTATTTATCATTATGGCTCCCACACAATCAGTCTCTCCTTGAAATTCACCATTTTGGATACATGTCTGCGCCCTTTGTTGGCTGGGATTGGCTCCAGCAGACCCCCATGACCCTGCAGTTAGGATATAGTGGGTTGGATAATGGATGGATGGATGTAATTAAGTTCTACAGATTTCTGTAAGTAGGAAAAAAGAAAAACTGATAGATGTATTTTAATCTAACTCAACTTTAATGTTTAATTTGCAGACTCTTTATAGATCATATATGGGGTCTAGTTAAAATCTCCAATTTTTTCTCCTTTTTAATAAGTGTTAAACTGGAGTAGATAAACTCTCCTGAACTGGTGATTCTTTTGCCTCCCATATCCCAAAGAGCAATACACCCAAAGAAGTGATTCTGCGGACTGTGGGACTGACGCCCCATCCAGGCCTGGTTCCTGTCTTGCTCTCTTCTGCAGGCCAAATTCTAGCCCCTTGCTTTAGAGGCAACTCAGGCCCCTTCTTCAGGCAAGATGTATGTTGCTGGCCATCTTGAGTCAGTTCTGTTATGTGTCTGTGAAGACATTTCTGCAATTGTTGCATGCTTTTCTTTTGATTTAAGCCTTGCAATTATACAAGGTCACCAAGGTGGTGCCCCAACCCTTTATCGTTATTAGTATCCTATGTTACAACATCTATCTATCTATCTATCTATCTATCTATCTATCTATCTATCTATC
>JANRMT010062840.1:27280657-27327592 GCA_026402145.1 Polypterus bichir lapradei | reverse complement strand
ATCTATCTATCTATCTATCTATCTATCTATCTATCTATCTATCTATCTATCTATCTATCTATCTATCTATACAATTAATATGTTGAGTGTTTTCAATATCATTAATTTTTTTAGCCCCTGGTTTGGTCTCTCTGCCTTTTCCATTCACTTCTGTTTAAACGTTCTCGTTGAAAGGTAAGTCAAATCAATGGCTATTTATTGATCTATTTTTATTTAGTCTGTCTGTTTGCAAGGGCCACAGTGGCACAGTACTCTTTCTCTTTGTTTTTTTTTTTCAGCTGTTTTCAGACATTTCCTTTGCTCTGGATTATTATCTTTTTTTAAATGTTTCAATTCTCCAATGACTCCAAGACCTCCAAGATCACATTGACCTTAATGTTTACATCTCACAAGGTAATTGTTTCTTATGTTTTTCTTTATTTCTTTTTATCTTCTTTTTTCCACACTATTTTCAGGTGCACTATTTTTCTTTTGCCTAGGCCATCACTGGAAATTATAGAAACATTAATAATATTTAAGCTCATACTCCCATCAATTTATAGTAATAGTTCAATAATAGTATGACAATGTTTGGGTTTATCTGGCCATTCTATAGTTGTAGCATCACAACGAAGTTATAATTAAAAAGTGGGTTTTCCCCTCTACAGGTACCTTTTTCATTGTAATTAGGAAATAATTTCTCTGTATGTTAGTTTTATGTCAGTCTTTGGTTTTTATTTGTGTAACAATTTTGTTTTTGTTTTGGAAGTGTGGAATATAGTGATTTCTTCTCTGTTTCATCATTGCTTCTTAGTATTTTTCTTTGTCTTGTATTTTGTTTTTTCAAGTTCGTGTATACAGTATATTGAAAACTTGTTTTTTGCTGGTATTTACAATTCATCTTTGTGAAATATTTGCTAATGTGTTAACTATGTCTACATACATAAAGTATATCCTTTGAATGTGATATTGTAACTCCCTTTATTTCATAAGAGCCTACGAAATTTTACAAATGAGTACAGGTCATTTGGAATGTCAGTTTATGTTATAACTATAGAAATTGGTTCTAAAAGTTGATCTATCTAATTTTAGGTTTGCAGGGTAATAGTGAGAAAAACTATAATATTCCCACCTTCCTATTCCCTATTCTTTGACACAGTCTAGAAAGTGAAAAATAAGCCAATTCACTAATGGGAATTCTTCGTTTCTGTGGAAAAAAATCATGCTTACTGCCCATCAACATTTTATTCAAACAGATAACAAATAGACAGTTTATTTCAGTTACTATTTACCATTTCACTAGTGGGCTTAATCCTTTGGAAATTCCAATGGCTAAAAATAAACAAAAAACAAAAAGAAAATTGCAAATAAATAATGAAATAGAAGAAACTGTGCTTTGGCTAGCTAAAATTTGCACTAACTGCATAAAATATAAGGCCTTAGGACAGACTACAAAGTCTATCAACAACCTTCAGCCAAGGATGCTTGGGTACCACATACACTTTCAACATGAGATTCCTTGTGTTGGAATATGGTGTGTTATGGATAATCCATGACTAGCACAGAAATCAAATTCTGATTCAAATCTGCCAGGCTATTGCTCCCAAATATACCCCTCCAGATATATTCATCATTCCTGATGTGAGCATTGAAGTTACCCAATAAAACTACTGAATCAGAAGGTGGCACCCTTTCAAGCACTTCAACCACCTTTTCTAAGAAGGCTGAATACTCTGAGCAGCTGTCTGGTACATATTCATAAACAACAGTCAGAACTTTCCTCTCTGCAGCTTGCAGATGGATTGTGATGACTCTCTCATCCACTTAAGAAATCTCCACTTGTAGAGCTCTCAGCTTGGCACATAGAGAAAGACCATTATGATTAGGACATTTGGTTCCAGAACCCATGCTACAGTTTGTGTAGAGGTGATACCCACCATATCTGGTTGTCACTCTTTCACATTCTGCACCAACTCAGGCCCCTCCCTTGTCAGGGAGTTAATGCCCCAAGTTCATAAAGCCAGTCTCCTTTACCCAAGTCTAGTCCATTTTTTCTGCCTATATCTGCCATCAAAATGAGACCGCATCTGAGTCTAACCCTTCATTATGCATCTGGTGAGCTCACAAGATGGCTTCACTTTGCCGTTTCGGGCTGAGCCTGGCCAAGTTACGTGGGATGCCCAACCACCTAGTGATTCCCAGTGGTCATCACCCCCATGTATGGCTCCAAGTGTGGGTCCCAGCAAGCCTATTTTGGGTAGGGTACACTGTCTTCCAGTTTTTATTGTCATGATTGTGAACCATTCTGTGTCTGTTCTTTCAGCACAAACATGTTTGCTAAAGGAAACCTTACCAGGATCATAAAGCTCCAGATGACCTATCTCTGAACATCTCTAAGGTGTGTAAGCCCCATCATCATCACAAGGTGACAGTCCAGGGTGAGGTGCCTCTATAATAATAATAATAATAATAATAATAATAATAATAATAATGATTAATAATGATAAAGAACATAGAGACTTCATTATGTAGAATTTCATGGATATGGTGACATGACCGCAAACTGTGAATCAGAATAAAAAGTGAATTAGTAGCATTAGAAACTAGCTGTATTTATTTCATATAGGGGAGCTTCAGAATGTGTCTTGCTATGAATTATGAAGATGTAAAAGGATGTAAAAGGATACTGTAGTTCAGAAAGTTAACCTCTAGGTGGCAACATTGTACAATAAATGTACAATTTATTTACGTTCACGTGTATTCTCTATGATGGGCTGTCTATGTATTGTTCCATGACTTGTGCTCAATGCTTTTTAAGATAGGCTTCAGTGCAATTCTTCTATTCTTGCTTGGCATGGCATCGCTGGGCTCTGCCATAAAAATGTTTGTGTGGAAAAAGATTTTTCTGCATTCCTTCATAAATAGCTCCTAAAGATGTCACCTGATCATCATTTTAACACAGTCCAATTAAACAAATAACACTCACAAATTGTTTAATGTCATATCTTCATTGAATCTGGTTACATTTTTAATTTCAATCAATGAGATAACATTCTGGGGTAGGTTTCCCAAAAACGATACATCTTTGAGGCTGACAAACTTCTTCTTCTTTTGGCTGCTCCCGTTAGGGGTTGCCACAGCGGATCATGTTCTTCCATATCTTTCTGTCCTCTGCATCTTGTTCTGTTACACCCATCACCTGCATGTCCTCTCTCACATAAACCTTCGCTTAGGCCTTCCTCTTTTCCTCTTCCCTGGCAGCTCTATCCTTAGCATCCTTCTCCCAATATACTCAGCATCTCTCCTCTGCACATGTCCAAACTAATGCAATCTCGCCTCTCTGATTTTGTCTCCCAAGCGTCCAACTTGAGTTGACCCACTAATGTATTCATTTCTAATCCTATCCATCCTCGTCACACCCAGTGCAAATCTTAGCATCTTTACCTCTGCCGCCTCCAGCTCTGTCTCCTGCTTTCTGGTCAATCCCACCGTCTCCAACCCATATAACATAGCTGATCTCACTACCGTCCTGTAGACCTTCCCTTTCACTCTTGCTGATACTCGTCTGTCACAAATTACTCATGACACTCTTCTCTACCCATTCCACCCTGCCTACACTCTCTTTTTCACCTCTCTTCCACAATCCCCATTACTCTGTACTGTTGATCCCAAGTATCATCCACTTTCGCCAACTCTACTCTCTGCATTCTCACCATTCTACTGACCTCCCCCTCATTTACACACATGCATTATGTCTTGTTCCTACTGACCTTCATTCCTCTCCTCTCTATAGCATATCTCCACCTCTCCAGGGTCTCCTTAACCTGCTCCCTACTATCGCTACAGATCACAACGTCATCAGCAAACATTGTAGTCCACGGGGACTCCTGTCTAATCTCATCTGTCAACCTGTCCGTCACCATTGCAAATAAGAAAGGGCTCAGAGCCGATCCCTGATGTAATCTCACCTCTACCTTGAATGCATCTGTCACTCCTACTGCAGACCTCACCATAGTCACACTTCCCTCGTACATATCCTGTAAAACTCTTACATACTTCTCTGCCACTCCCGACTTCCTCATACAATGCCACAGTTCCTCTCGAGGCACCCTGTCATATGCTTTCTCCAGGTCCACAAAGACGCAATGCAACTCCTTCTGGCCATCTCTAAACTTCTCCATCAACATCCTCAGAGCAAACATTGCATCTGTGGTGCTCTTTCTTGGCATGAAACCATACTGCTGCTCACTAATCATCACCTCACTTCTTAACCTAGCTTCCACTTCTCTTTCCCATAACTTCATGCTGTGGCTCATCAATTTTATTCCCCTGTAGTTACTGCAGTCCTGTAGCCTTAAATATCAGCACCAGTACACTTCTTCTCCAGTCCTCAGGCATCCTCTCACTTTCCAAGATTTCATTAAACAATCTGGTTAAAAACTCCACTGCCATCTCTCCTAAACACCTCCATGCTTCCATAGGTATGTCATCTGGACTCTTGTCTACTTTCTGCATCTCTCTGACTATCCCACTTCTTCTTTGCCATCCTCTTCCTCTGTATACTCTCCTGTATTTCATCATTCCACCACCAGGTTTCCTTTTCCACCTTCCTCTATCCAGATGTCATACCAAGCACCCTTCTTGCTGCCACCCTTACTACATCTGCTGTAGTTTGCCAGCTGTCTAGTAACTCTTCACTGCCACTCAGTGCCTGTCTCACCTCCTCCCTAAACTCAACCTTGCAGTCTTCCTTTTTCAACTTCCACCATTTGATCCTTGGCTCTGCCGTCACTCCCTTCCTCTTCTTGATCTCCAACGTCATCCTACAGGCCACCATCCTATGCTGCTTAACTACACTTTCCCCTGCCACCACTTTGCAGTCTTCAATCTCCTTCAGACCAACTCTTCTGCATAGGATGTAATCTACCTGGTTGCATCTTCCTCCACTCTTGTATGTAACCCTATGTTCCTCCCTCTTCTTAAAATACGTATTCACCACAGCCATGTCCATGCTTTTGGCAAAATCCACTGTCATCTGACCTTCTGCATTCCTCGCCTTGACACCATACCTACCCATCACCTCCTTGTCTCCACTGTTCCCTTCACCAACATGTCCATTGAAATCCGCTGCAATCACCACTTTCTGTCCCTTGGGTACACTGTTCATCACTTTATCCAACTCACTCCAAAAATCTTCTTTCTCCCCCATTGCACACCCAACTTGCGGTGCATATGCACTAATAACCTTCATCATCACACCTCCAGTTTCCAGCTTCATAATCATTACTCAGCCTGACACTCTTTTCACCTCTAAAATACTCTTGACATACTGTTCCTTCAGAATAACTCCTACCCCATTTCTTCTCCCATCCACACCATGATAGAACAATTCGAATCCACCCCCAATCCACCTGGTCTTACTCCCCTTCCATTTAGTCTCTTGCACGCACAATATATCAACCTTCCTTCTCTCCATCATATCTGCTAACTCTCTCCCCTTACCATGCATACTGCCAACATTCAAAGTTTCTATCCTCAGTTCCACTCTCTTTACTTTCTGCCTTTCCTCCTGCCTCCTGACACATTTCCCCTCTCTTCTTCTCCTTCTTCTTCTTCGACCAACAGTAGCCCAATTTTCGCCAGCACCCTGTTGGCTAACAGTACTGGTGGCGGTCGTTGTTAACCCGGGGCTCGACTGATCCGTATGGAAATTTGTATTGTTGTCCGCATATTGATTTGGCAAAATTTTACACTGGATGCTCTTCCTGACTTAACCCTCCCCATTTATCCAGGCTTGGGACCGGCATGAAGAAACACACTGGTTTGTGCATCCCCTGTGAACGGGTTATCTTTGAGGCTAACAAAAAAACTTGCTAAAGATGTGAGTAAAATACCATCTTTGCAATTGTTTCTCAAACAGTATCATTATCTGATATTTAATAATGCAGTTTTATTGTGTTTTTGTATTTATGCCTGCTCTGCATCAGCAGGTTGAAAAAGCTTTGCTAGTCATAAGCTGAATGATTGATATACTAAATCTCAAATATATTTTCACTGTTCCATCCGAAAAGTACATATAAATGAAGGAAGACAGGAATTCCAGCTGTGGCACAGGTATCATCAGGAGCTTGTCTTGTTGAAGAAGACAACTCAACTTAACTTTAACTTTAATATACCAGATAGGAAAATTCATTTGGTTTGTGCATTAACAGTAAGCATACATAGACTTAGGTTTATAAAATAAAAAGACAAGGAATGGGAAATACAGTATAAGGAACCACATACCAGAATACCAGCATGCATACATATATTACATACATACTGTACATTGTGGTCCCCGGCTGGGGCTGGAGCCCGGCCGGGACGCCCAGGAGGACCAGAGGAGGACTTGTGCCTCCTCCAGACCATGAGGGGGCGTCCGTCCTGGTTATGTTGGGGACCTCGGGTACAGGGCATGGAAGCCCAGCCCTGTAGGGACCCGTGGCCACTGCCAGGCGGCGCCCCGATACTGGAATATCCCATGTGGGACCTGGTCGGGGTTGGAGCCCAGCCGGGACGCCCAGGAGGACCGGAGGAGGGCTTGTGCCTCCTCCAGACTGCGAGGGGGCGATCGCCCTGGTTGTATTGGGGGCCACGGGTATAGGGCTTGGAAGCCCAACCCTGTAGGGGCCCGTGGCCACCGCCAGGCGGCACCCAGGTGCCTGAGGAACCCTGGAGCCCAGCACTTCCGCCACACCAGGAAGTGCTGGGGGGAAGACGACAGGGGACACCCGGACGGCTTCCGGGTGTGCAGCCGGCACTTCCGCCACACTGGGGTGTGGCTATGACTGATTGCTGGGAAGCAGCTGGAACCCATCCGGGTTCCCATATAAGGGGCCGCCTCCCTCCAGTCATTAGCGGAAGTCGGGTGGAAGAGGACGGAGCTGGAGAGAGGACTGGAGGCGGCCAGGAAGGCAGTGGAACTGTGAGGCCTGGACATTGGGGGAATTGGTGCAAGAGGCACTGGGGGTGCACGTGAGCACAGTTTGTAAATATTGTAAATAAACAAGTGTGTGGTGGAACCAACGATGTCTGTCTGCCTGTGTCCGGGTTCAAGTTCACAACATATGCAAAAGCATATACTAAAAATTCAGGTAGCCATAATGTTTAGGACACAGCAATGGTTGGTATATTAAAGCAGTCATATTTAGGACTCTGTCACATATCCCTGGCATGCAATGACTACTTGAAGTCTCTGATTCATACACATCCACAGGTGCTGAGGAACTTCTCTGGTGATGCTCTGCCAAGCCTCTTCAGCACCTGCTTTTTTCGGGGTTTGTCCCATTAAGTTTTCTCCTAAGCATATGGAAGACTTGCTAAATGGATTTAAATCAGGCAATTGTCTTTGCCAATCAGGAATTTTCTGTTTTGTAGCTTTGAAAAACTCCTATGTTTGCTTTAGCAGTATGTCTGGGGTCATCATCTTTGTGGACGTAGGAGTCGCTGTTGCCCCGTGAAACCCACCAGACAGACGTCCAAGACACACGTTTATAACACCAGGAATAATTTCTTTAATAATATTCTTCAGTTATAGTGCACAAATCACAGCACACTCCACAATTCCTACAATAATCAATAATCAATAATGAATAAACAAATAACAACAACCAATAGACACAATCCTCCACTCCCAGCAGCTCTGTTACACTCCCTCCCAACTCCGGCTCCACTTGCTGGGTTTCAACTAGTCCTTTAAATAGTCCTTGACCCGGAAGTGTTCCTTCTCTGAGTCAAACGTCACATCCTCCTTCGTCAAGTAGCCCAGAAGTACTGCGGGCTTCCGTCTTCATGCCTCCAAAGTACTGCTGGGTTGTAATGACAGTAGGAGTCCCCAGGTTCCTTGTGAGCTCCCCCTGGTGGCACCCAATAGGGCTGAAGAACCGGACTCCATATCCTATGATGCCCTGAGGGAATCCGGGGAACCATTTCCGTCCAGGGGAGCTGCCATCAAGTGTCCTGGGGGATGTAGTGCCCTGAAAAGGCTGTTCTTCCTCCTTCTTTCTGTTGAGGGACGTCCCACCAGACTGAAACGCCGGCCATCCATCACAGTTCCCCACCCTTCGCTGAGCTCAGTTGGGCGCATCTTCCAGCCCCGCGAGGGTTGTCTTCCTCAAGATGTCATTTACCGTGGCCGGTCCACGGCTGTGTCCTGCAAAACAATCACAGGAGAACAGTGGGGAGACACTGTACTATTGCTTCACTTCCTACCCGGTACTCCGTGGATAATTTCGCCACATATTGCCCGGCTGGCAGCATTCATAACACAGCCACACTCCCCTGGACATTCTGGCCCTGCGAGACTGAAAGCAGGCTAGAACTGTCGGCTCCACCCCTCTGTCAGCAGAGGTCGTATTGTCTCTCTGCCCTTGTGGAGAGCGTCTTTAAAATATATGTGAGCTCGCAGCTCCACCTTCTGTATTATCAGGAGGTCCCTGTTTTTTTTTCCAGGACCTCCTTTTTAAACTGTGGTTTACTTACAGTCTGGGTCTCTCTGTGTATAAGAGAGAGACCCTTTGATGTTTGCAACCCTCTAGTTTTATAGCTGAACGGCGCTGATGTCTCAAGGGTCGAAATAACCCAGAAGTCTGCACTAACCAGCCACTCTGACTTATCCGACCCTTCCACTGACCACTTGGTCATCACCTCTTTCTCATCTGTAGGATGCAAAGTTACGTGGCAGCCAATATGAGTCAATCAGACTGCTGCAGTACTCTGCGTTCTTTATCCTGTACGGTACCTGTAGAACTCACCTGTACCGCCGAATCAATCATCCTGGCAAGCTCCTGACCTAATCGCCTCAGGTATTCCTCCACCCGTCTCAAAGGTGCTTCAGCCATTACTCCCAACTCTTCCACCAGTTTCTTCAAGCCTGACAGCACCTAGAAGAAACTTTGTATGGGCTGGATCAACTTTTCCAGCTTGTGTACATTTATGTTATTATTTGAATCGGCCGGAGGTGGGCTCGGGCTTCATCAGCCCGACCTCCCGGCCATGAGCCAATGAGCCTGCCTGTCTCTGGCGCATGCTCCGTTGGGACTCGCACAGGCTCTTAGGAATTGGAGTTTTGCATTGCAGAAGTCCAGGGTGCCGCCACCGGCCAACTGTGATCCTCCTTTTCTAATTTAGCGGTGGACCATTCAGTCATATCCCGTCCCTTTTTACCTTTATTTGTGGCTGCCGTTGCTTTGCTCACCTCCCCCCCCCTCCCTTCAGGGAGCTCGGTTCCATTGGGGAAACGACAACCTCACCTACGGGACGACGCTGACCTTCTCCTTCCCATAATCCTTTGGGAGAGATCACGTGTCCTGCTTCAGCAAATGGAAGGAGACCTTCTTGATCATGTGAGTCTTTGTTGTCATCTTGATTTCCCCAGCCTGCCTCGGGAAAGTCAATGTGACTGCTACGGTCGAATAGACTTCCAAGGTTCAGAGTCCTAGATCGGCAATACAACCCATCATCACCGCCATCTTGCTCAGGTGGGAAGTATGTTTCCAACTCATCGTCAAGTTTAAGAAGACAGGCTTCTGAAAAATAACTAAAATAAGGTCCTGGCATTTTTTTGGCACATACCTCCAGACTTCGATTGGGTTCTCCTAGTACGTAGAGGTTGTCCTTTGTGTCCGATGTCCTACAGCCATCCCGCTGCTGTAACGCTCGGGTCCTCTCGGTGTAAATTGCCACCCTGTCTTCCTCGCTTCCCACCAGGTATGTCCATAGACACGCAGCGTCATCTAGAGTCTGCTCCTTTTGTACTTTCCCATTCTTCTTCGCTAATTTCTTCCCCATTACGGAACGATATACAGTGGGGTTTTCTGGTGTTGTAGCGCTGCCTGTTGGGTTTGCGTCCGTGTTCATTTTAAAGGTTTTTATGACCAAATAGATGGCCAGAATCCTGACGACTACACCAATGTAAATATGTGGATGCTTGGTGGCGCTATTGCGTACTTTTTTTTCCCAACAGACAGTACGCAGTACATGGGGTAAAATCACGCAGAAGTTGATTTTTAATTATTTTCTTCAATAAAGTGCCCCAAAGCACCTCCACCACCATGAATAATAAATCAATAACAATAAATCAATCCTCCTCTCCACCCACCAGCTCCGTTACACTCCCTCCAAACTCCAGCTCCACTTGCTGGGTTTCAACCAGTCCTTTAAATAGTCCTTGACACAGAACTGTTCTTTGTCCAGGTCAAACGTGACATCCTCCTCCCTCAAGTAGCCTGGAAGTACTGCTGGCTTCCATCCTCATGCCTCCGAAGTACTTCCAGGTCGTAATGACGGTAGGAGTCCCCAGGTTCTTTGTGAGCTCCCCCTGGCGGCACCCAACAGGGCTGAAGAACCGGACTCCATGTCCCATGATGCCCTGAGGGAATCCGGGGAACCATTTCCGTCCAGGGGAGCTGCCATCTAGCGTCCCGGGGGAAGTAGTGCCTTGAAAAGGCTGTTCTTCCTCCTTCTTTCTGTTGAGGGACGTCCCGGCCAGACTGAAATGCCGGCTGTCCATCACATCTTGTTGTAGGATGAAGCGCCATCCAATGTGTTTGTAGGCATTTGCTGGAACTTAAGCACATAAGATGTTTCCATACGCCTCAGGCTTCATCGTGTGACTGGCGTCAGCAGTTCCATCATCAGTGAAGATAAGTGTGTCAGTACCTGTGGCAGCCATACATGCCCAAACCATAACACCCCTACCACCATGTTTAACAGATGAGATGGTGTGCATTGGATCTTGGGCAGTCTCCACACTTTGCTCTTTCCATCCCTCTGATGCAGGTTCTACTTTGTCTCGTCTTCTGTTTTTCACAAACAGGAATCTGACCATCCTGTTTTGTGTCTAACTAGTGGTTTGCATCTTGCATTGTGGTATCTGTATTTCTGTTCATGAAGTTTCCTGTAGAAAGTTGTCTCTGACACCTCCACATCTGACTTGTGAAAATTGTTTCTGATCTGTCAGACAGATATTTGGGGCGTTGTCTTTACCATAGTGAGGAATTTTCTGTCAGCAGTAGTGGAGGTTTTTTGTCCTACTATCGCTTTGAGATTACTGAGCATATACACCAGATCACTCTGTCTATAATACAAAAGAGAAGCAAAAAACAAATAAATACCTTTTTTTGCTCAGAATCCCTAAAAATATTTTTTTTCTTAATTGCTTCCAGTTAGCTTAATCAACCCAAAAATAAAGAGCAAGTAAATACTGTAAAAGTAAATACTTTCCTTGGGTTTACAAAATGAGTGCCCAAAGCAATCATCTGGTTGACAGGGCAATGTCCAGGACAAGTTTATCAATCCGATGACCTCTCCAATTGCAGCAGAAGCAAGTTCAAACAACTTCCCGTTGTTGGCATGCCCTCATCCAGCATGTGAAGTTTTGCAAGTAAGACTTACTTGCTTAGTTGTACCGCTCTCAGATCCGGCACGATTATAATACGAGCTGCCCTATTTGAGAGGCAGCAAAAGAAAAAGAAAACAAATAATCTGAGGCGCGAATGACCAACACTACTTTTCTACTACACCACTTCAATTATAGAGACACACCAGTGAAAGCAGGGTCAAGCAAAAATGATTATTGGAAGACAACACACGTTAATCACTGTAACAACAACAATAAAAAACCTTATATACATAATATCGTGCTGCAGCACTTCCCCTCCCCACACAAATCACGACAAAAACACTTGAAAACATACATTACTAATAAAGACTTGACCAAATGGAAACACAACAAAAAAAAAACAATGGATTTATAGTCTTTTAAATCTTATCTGTACGGAGCGTTGAGCTGTCTGTAGTGGGGAATGAGACGCCGACCATATCTCTTGTTCCGGGAAACGTACTGATTAACTGTTCCTTGTGTTGGCCCGTCAAGTCCTCTCCCATATTCCTTTCCTCCCGAAAGAAAAAATAATTTGATTGGAAATGAACCCGGGTTCACCTGACGATATCCAAAAGGTTTTAATCCTTTCCCTCGTGCCTTTTTCTGTTATGGCCTCCTTCTTTCTCCTAACTCTTTCCTTTTCCTTTTTTCCCTCCACCTATTTACATTCGGATAGCTCCTCCCCATACAGTCTGTTGGTCCTCCAAGCCAGGTGCTCCCCTCCCTCTGTATAAAGGGCCGGCCCTAAACATAAAGGCATACCCCAAAAACAGGTATGGGAAAAGGTACAAACTTACAGGTACATACACATATTTTGGTTGAGCGTTACATAGTTCCTCCAGTGCTGTTAACACAATGGGCAATAATCTTTCTCCACTTTTGTTGATCTGTTGCAACTGTATCCATATCTTCCTACTTGATGTTGATAAGTGTCTGGTCTTCTTGAAATGCTCTGCGCCATGTTTTTACTGGTCTTCTCTGTTTTCCCTTCCCCTTTGGTGATGTCCATGTCGTTGCTATCCTGGGATGTCGATGGTCAGGTAGGCAAAGAATATGTCCTGCTAATCATAAGCAATGTTCCATTATATTCCAGTCTTTTCATGCCACTACATTGCAGGATTTCTTCATTTGTGATATGATCAAATAAGTGATGCCCAGGATTCTTTTTAGACAGTTGGAAAACTTTCAGTTTTCTTGCTATCTTCACTGTCATTCTCCATGTCTCGCTGGCATAAATTGCAATTGGAATGACAATGGTGTTGAAGAACTTAATTTTCATCTACATGGTAAGTGTTTGTGATGACCACATAGAACGCATCTTTTGAAACACTGCTGAAATTTTGCTGATTCTGTACTTGACATCTGCTTCAGTTCAATTATGCCAAGGTAAGGTACCTGTTGCATTCTTTCGATCACTGTATTGCCAATATGGTTGTTTATTTGGTTTTGAATAATGCCTTTGCACATCACCTTCATTTTATTTTGGCTTATTCATAATCCAACTTAGCCAGCTTCTGCCTCCAAGTTTGTGGTCATGTCGTGCATGTCTCGGTTAACAATGATATGTCATTGGCAACATCCAAATCTGTTCGTCGGGTGCCTTGTTTCCATGAAATGCCAGTATTTGGCTTGCCCACTTCATTCTTTATGACAAAGTCGATGGCAAGAAGAAACAGAAATGTTGATGAAATGCATCCTTGCTTCATGCTTGTATTGATGTTGAAGAAATTGATGGTGCCATTAATGGTTCCTACAATGCAACTGGAATTAAGATAGAGCTTCTTAAAGATTTTAATATATTGTTGTGGGATGCCATATGATCTTCCGATGTGCCATAATGATTCTCTATGAATGCTATCAAAGTCCTTTTGATAATCGATGAAATTAATGAGTAATAATAAACATAATAAATGGCATTTGATACATTGCTCAATGATGTTTCTCAATGTGAATATTTATTTGCTACATGAACATCCATGTCAGAATCCAGCTTGCTCTTCTTGAAGGATTTTGTCGACTGCCCCAATTAAGCACCTAAGAAGTACTGTGCACATGACTTTGCCAGGGGCAGAAAGGAGTGTGATGCTCCTCCAGTTGTTACAGTCTATGAGGTTGCCTTTCTTTGGGAGCTTGACGAACACACTTTTTCTCCATTCTGCAGGGATGCATTTTTGTTGCCAGTACAGATTCAGTAAAACTGTCATTCTTTGTGCCAATCCATTTCCACCATTCTTCAGTAGTTCATCTGTAATATGGTCAATTCCAGGTGTGTTGTTATTCTAAAGACTCCAATTGCTGCTTGAGCTTCCTCAATAGTGATTGTATTGATATTCATGTCATGTTCATCTACTTGCCAGTGAGTATCGAAATCATATGTTTTTCTTGGAATTGGTTGATTTAGTGTCTCTTGGAAGTGCTCCACCCATCGTGTATCCTGTTCTTTTTGTTGTTTAGAATCTTGCTGGTTTTGTCCTTAATTGCGGTTTTGGAATTGCCCCAGGCTCTGGTCAGATCTCTAATTATATGGTACAAAGTCTTGACATTAGTCTTCTCTACTGCTTCCTGTGCTTCCTCTCCTTTATGCTCAATCCATGTCTTCTTGTCAGACCGGCAGCTTTGTTTGACGAAATTGTCTAATTGTATTTTCTCATTGCTTTTTCCTTCTCTTCTTCTGATTTCACCTGCTCTCTTTCATTTTTTGCAATCTTCCTTTCATCAGTTAGCTGCCATGTTCTGTCACGTATCCAGCATTCTTTCTGTGTACTTCATCTTCATCTAATTATTTCTTCTGCAACCTCAATCACTGTATTTTTTAACCCAGTCCACTGATCTTCAATATCAGCTGTATCCTGCAATAATTCTAACCGATTTTTGAGTTTAATCTTAAATTGTTCTGCGACTATTGTGACTTTCAGTTTCTCAACTTCTATAGGTCGTATTGGTTTGAATTGTTCTTTTCCTTTTCAGGTGTAAACAATCAGTGGCCATTAGCAGATGGTGATCTGATCTGATGTCGGCTCCACAGTATACTCTAACATTCAACAGACCTGATCTCCATTGACTACTGATACTCATATTGTCAACTTCGTTGTTGGTAAAACCAACAGACGATTTTCATGTTTTCTTTCTTTCCATGTTTTCTACGCCTGTGGGAAAACTCCACCTGTGGCAAACTACTGCTAGTCCTAGGCTTGGATAAAAGAGGAGGGTCGGAAACACATATTTTGTCCACAAAACTATTCACAAGAAAACATGGAAATTGTCTGATAGTGTTGCCAACAATGAAATTGACTACAGTGAACCCTTGTTTATCACGGTTAATCCGTTCCAGACTCTACCGTGATAAATGAATTTTCGCGAAGTAGGATTCTTTATTTATAAATCGAATATTTTCGCAGTTAGAGTATAGAAAACCTGTTTACGACCTTCTAAATACGTTTTTTAACATTATTAGAGCCCTCTAGACATGAAATAACACCCTTTAGTCACCATTACACTCGTATTACCCAATATATTAGACAAAATAAGAGAAAATAAGACATTAGACGTTACAAATATCATATTACTAGGCGCACTCACTTTTTAAGGCGACCGACTTTTATCCTCAATTTTTGTGCGCTCCATGTGTACATCAGGCATGTAAGTGTAGGAAATGAGAACATCAAAGTGCTCATTCATAACATCTCCTGAAAACCGAAATTTTTTTTTATCCCCTCAAGTGCCTGTCCAAAGTCGTACAATGTCAGCCCGAATCTGTACTGCTAAAGACAGAGTTTCATGCACTAAATAAGCTATAGATGAGAATAAGCAAGCAGCATCTCCCCTGATATTTACTACGCGGTGAGGCTTTTGTACTCCATCAACATTAATTATTTCCAGAGACATAATTTTGTCTATTTTTCCAGCGCATCTTGCACAAAAGCAAGGGAACGATGAGAGCACCAGAACTCTGCTCACATCGCGTCACTTCGTACCGACTTTTATCCTCAATTTTTGTGCGCTCCATGTGTACATCAGGCATGTAAGTGTAGGGAATGAGAACATCAAAGTGCACATTCATAGCATCTCCCAAAAACCTAAGTTTTTTTTTTTTTTTATCCCCTCAAGTGCCTGTCCAAAGTCGTACAATGTCAGCCCGAATCTGTACCGCTAAAGACGGAGTTTCATGCACTAAATAAGCTATAGATGAGAATAAGCCAGCACCATCTCCCCTGATATTTACTACGCGGTGAGGCATTTGTACTCCATCAACATTAATTATTTCCAGAGACATAATTTTGTCTGTTTTTCCAGCGCATCGTGCACAAAAGCAAGGGAACGATGAGAGCACCAGAACTCTGCTCACATCGCGTCGCTAATAGTAAGTCTGTAATAAGCGGAATACCGCTACGCTTTGCACTCACGGGACGGAATGACAATCCCGAACGCTTTTATATAGTAAATTATTGTACTGTACATTTAATTGCACACAACCACTAACCTATGAAGGCACGACCTCAGTAGGAGAGTCTTCAGAGGTGGTGCAGTATCTTCAGCAGGTGCATTGTTGTCTTCAGTGAAGAAGTACTAGGAGTAGGCAGTGGGTGTCGGGGTGGGCGGCTGAAGAACATCTTGATAGGCAGTTGCTGGCACTGTCTTTTCATATGCGTGAGGAGGCTTTTGTAGGGTATTGCCATCTTTAATCATATCCAAGAGTTTCACCTTCTCCTGGATAGTAAGCATCTTCCTCCGGCGCTTAGTTTTATTGTCAGAAGGCATAGAAAAAGCAGCATGTTTAGGAGCCATCGTAGGGCTTAGATAAAAGTTCTCAGAAAGCGCATGCGTAGTGACGTAAGCGTGTATGAGAAAAAATCGCGATAGAGTGAAGCCGCGAAAGTCAAAGCGTGATATAGCGAGGGATCACTGTATTTGCAAGTAAGACAACTTCTTAATTTCAGATTTTTTTTCTTTTACAAGATACTGTTTGGCATAAGCCTTCACCAAAAAACAAAAGTATCAGCTAGCTCTCAGCAAAAGCTGTTCACTCTGTCTGATTAGTGCAGTCTTCACACTCAAGTCACGGTGCTGATGATGACCAAAACTTTCTGGGTCCTTGGCACACTCTTAGACACCCGAATGCCATCTTCTTTTCTAAATTGCACCACTCAGAATTTTTCTTCAGCTGCAAATGATTCACAATAATCATTCTTAAGCTTACAAGATGTCTTTTTTTAAATACGAGTCTCTAAATTGTCATAAATTAACATAACAGGCTTTAGGCAAGTAGTAGGCTTCAGCTAGATACACAAGCTTGTACGTGATATTTTTGTTGTAACTCTGCTTTCAAACATATCCTTCCTTTCATTAACACTAGAATCCCTGAAGCCTACGAAAAAGCTTGCATTCCCAAGCCACCTTAAATTCCTTCGCACCACTCCATTAGTGTCTTTTGTTTTGCAAATGTGTCAATCAGCTCAAGCAGCTTGCTATCCCATCCCCCACTGCTGCAGCTCAACTTGGGCAAAAAGTTCTCCCAGCTCAAGTGTTGTTTATCTGGCTGTGAGGTGCCTGGAGTTGTATAGGGTAAATAATACATCATTATTTGGAACACATGCATTTCATGTGTGTTCCATGTCTACAACGATTTATGCAAATGTAGGATGACAGGAAATGTTGAACACATACCTAAAACAGAAACTTTTTTCATATCATAGTATTAATAACAAACTTTTCACATGAAGTGTATAATGTGTCAGGACTGATGTCCAAATGTCAAATAAACACTTTCACAAAAGGTACACGTATAACAAAACAAGTGCACTTTTATTCAAGAATATAACCGAAGAAAAAGAAATTGGGTTAGGGTACAACACTGACGCAATTGCTTGGATGGTGCAGCGGTAAAGGACTGCTGACTCATAATCAAGAAGGTGCCGGTTTGATTCCAGGCACTTCCCAGAATTACCATTTTAAGTAGTGAGCTGCTCTTATTGTTACTATTATACAATAAAAACATACATTTGAGTTGAGTCTGTAACAGCTGGTATAAATTTGTGGTACTTGTAAAGGTTAGCGTTTTTTTTTATTCAGTTTTTTTCTCTCAGTCACGTTCACATTCTCCCCAATCTGACACTACTGTTACTGTATACTACTCAGATAAAGATGTGCTGTAACAGAGGTGAACTCAGATGAAGATGAGGGTTCTACATCAGAGAAAAAAAACAGAAGTTCTCCCCACAAGAAACATCCTCTCACACATAAGAACAATGCAGCTGCACCAGGCATAACGGTGAAAGATGGCACCATTTGGATGCAGCAAGAGGTCGGGCATCATCCTACCAGTGAATCTGACACACTTCAGCGAAACAGTAGGGCCTACAGAGCTTGCCAAGGTATTGTGCAAATTTAAGCTTGTCTAATATTTTGTGATTGTCTTTATATGAAAAAAAATGTATATGTTACTTATATAAAAGCCCGATCGAGTGTTATTTATCTATTTTATCTATTTAACTTGATTTATTTACTTATCTTCCTACAGCGTAAAGTCACAAGTAGACTGCAGAGCTTCCTGTGCTTGATTGACATATGAATGCTGATAAAGTACGTGTGCAATGCCATTCCTTATTCAGGAAAAGATCCCAGTTGTCCCACAGGAGAAAGACTTTCTAATTTATGCATTTATTTCTAGTAGGATTGACCACTGCAATGTGGTGTTCACTGGATGTTCAAACTATTCCTTATACAGCTTCGAGTTAATCCAAAATAATGCTGATAGGATTATTACAAGAACAAGAAAATACATACGAATAACTCCAGTTCTTAAATCCTTACAGTGGCTCCCAATTAAGTTTAGGGCAGATTTCAAAATCCTCCTTTTAAAATGTAAACCTCCACCTTACTTATCTGAATTTATCATGACTTACAAACCAGAAGATACATTAAGATCTCAAGATGCTGGCCTGCTTATAATTCTAAGGATTAATAAAATAAAAGTGGGAGGTCGAGCTTTTAGTTACAGGCCCCCTAAACTGTGGAATGGTCTGCCTGCTACTATAAGAGATGCCCCTTCAGTCTCAGCTTTCAAATCCTGGCTGAAGACTCACTACTTCAGCTTAGCATATCCTGACTAAAGCTGCTCATTAACTGTACAGACTGCATCTCTGTTGTTAGTCATTAGCACTAAAACATAAATACAGTTAGTCCCCAAGTTACGTACATCCAACATATAACTTACAAATGGGGCCACAGCTGCTCCTTCATCTGTCTGGGGGACGTGACACAAGCTCCTCAGTACCTGCCACTACATCATCTTCGGCATGGGGATGCTGCAAGCAGTAGCTGGAGGGGGCGATTTTGCTGGTCGCATAGTCTAGTGTCCATCGGGCAGCTCCAGTTGATGAATGGGCCAGTGGGAGCCACACCCCATTCATTCTCAATGGGTGGCTCGGTGCGTGGCAAGTGTTCCTGACTGGATTGGGGCTGGATGGGGCAGAGGGGGACGTTTCACTGCCCGCACACCAAATAGGCTTGCAGTGTCCCACGAAAGGCTGCCCTGTTCATCCTCGCTGGGTGGCTGGTGATGCTGCAAGTGGTGACCCGGGTGTGGCTGAACAGAGGCCATTGAGGGTGAATGAGGCGGCGGGGGGCAGCACTGTAGTGTGCCTCGGGTGGCTGTCTGTTGAATGGGGGCGGTGGTGGGAGATTCAAAACCCACTTTGGCCGCACCCTGTTCACTCTCGGTGGGATGATGCTGCAGGCAGCATACTGTATGCAAGTGGAGGTGACTGTGTGGTGGGCAGGTAGTGAACTGCCCCTCGCTGCCCCCATTCATTCTCAATAGGAAGCCTGCTTGTACTGTTACGTACATAGCAGGAAGTTGTCTCTCGTTAGTACACCAGATGTGCTGACAAGGGGCGCCTTTACTGATGTGATAGCGTGTCCAGTGCTGTACAGAAGAGCTCATCTTAACCTTTTGTCTTCACCCTTCAACAATGTCTCTGAAACACAAATCTGATGCAAGTGCTGGTGATACAGTAAAGAAGAGAAAAACCATCACCATGGAAAATAAAGTAGAAATAATAAAAAGGTCAGAGAGAGGTGAAACTCCATCATTCATTGGCAGAGCACTTCGTTACAGTCTCTCAACAATAGCATTTTTTAAAACAATGTACCTGTACAAATTCAACTTAAGAACAAACTTACAGTCCAAATCTCTTATGTAACCTGAAGACTGCCTGTAATATGATAGTTATAATTTGTTACTAACCCTCACCTATTCTGTTTCTCTTCTCAGTACTCAAATGTGGCACTTGGTGCCACTGCCCACCTGCCAAGTTGTTTTGCCTGCCTAAAATAAAGTCATCTCTGATAGAAGATTGAAGGAATCATTGGGTAGAGGAGTCCTTTCATCAGATTGGCTGACCCAGCACTGACTCAGCTGTGGAATGGCCAGTAGGGGGAGGCAGATTGATGGCCAAGGTCTCCAGGACTCTGAACAAATCCAAATCGTATTATGTAATTTCATCTACTTTAGAATTCTGATCTGTATTTGTAATATTTCTACTGCACTGTTATATTATATTGAGGATTACTTGTGTTCTATTCTGTGTATTGTATTTTTTTTGACACCCACTGCACGCCCAACCTACCTGGAAAGGGGTCTCTCTTTGAATTGGCTTTTCCAAGGTTTCTTCCATTTTTTTTCCCTACAAGAGTTTTTCTTTGGGAGTTTTTCCTTGTCTTCTTAGTGAGTCAAGGCTGGGGGGCTGTCAAAAGGTAGGGCCTGTTAAAGCCCATTGTGGCACTTCTTGTGTGATTTTGTGCTATACAGAAATAAATTGTACTGTATTGTATTATATTATCTTCCTACAGCATAAAGTCACAATTACACTGCAGAGCTTCCTGTGTTTGATTGACACAGGCATGCTGACAAAGTACATGTCCAACGTTACTTCAAAATGCAAATGACTATAGCTGCATGTGGAAGCTCCTGTCACATTTTATGCAACTGTTGTTATAGTTCTGCCTTTGTCCAGAAATGGCTCCATAAGCTTTATGACCTTAGTCTCTTTCACCGATGTAGAACCTTAATCCTCATCTGAGTTCACCTCTGTTTTAGCACATCTTTATTTGAAAACAGCTGTGTCAGATCGGGGCAAGCGTGAACACAACTGAGAGAAAATAATGAATAAAAAAAAATGCTAACCTTTACAAGTACCATAAATTTACACCAGCTGTTACAGACTCAAATCAAATGTATGTTTTTATTCTGTAATAGTAACAATAAGAGCAGCTCACTACTCAAAACAGTAATTCTGGGAAGCACCCAGAATCAAACCAGCAGTTCTTAACACTGTACCACCCAAGTAGTCATGTTAGTGCTGTACACTAACCCAATTTCTTTTTCTTCGGGTTATATTCTTGAATAAAGGCGAACTTGTTTTGTTATACGTGTATAATCTTTTTCTACAATCTACAATTAGAAAAGATAATTTGTGTGCAAAATACCATACTACTGAAATACTGTGGCACCACCAGCTTCCAAGAAATATAAATCAATTGAAGCAGTTCTGTGCAGAGGAATGAGCCAAAATATAAATATCAGATCACATTTTAAAGGTTTCCAAAACATTTTTTGAGACTTATACAAATGGAAAATTTAAAGGTGAAAACCCTGGGTAAAGAAATGGTGGGCAAGCCATAATTGTGGACAGATCCATTGCTAAACCAAATCTTAAGCTAGGCAGTTGGATTTCTGCAGGCAGGGGCTAGGCAATATACATTTTTCAATATAAAATTAACTTAATTTTCATCTGTATAATCTGCATTCACCTGTACCATTAGGTGGTAATAATATACTCCCTAACATATACTTTTATTTTTTTCCATTTTCCACAAAGCTTCACCACTTGTGTCACACTAGGCCATTTTCCAAACAGGAAGGGAAACATTACAGGATTACGAAGATTGCAGTTTTGCAGAGAATTACCAGAAACATAAAACACAACTCAAATACAGATCCATGTTCATTCTAAGAAAAAGGCCACACACACTCTAAGTAAAAGGCCACATTTTTATTGCCACCTTCTCATTAGACTTTAAAACCAGTTTGGCTGGTCTGCAAAATCTATTATTCTCCTTTCTTGTCCCTTTACTGTTGTTTTCCATTAGCCTTATTTGATTCCTTTTTAGAAAACTGCATAATGTATCATAAATTCAATTTGACATTGATGAATAACATTCTGAGCTAGCAGTTTACAGTAAAAATTACAGAAATATGTGAATATATTTAGTGCTACCTTTCTTTTTATTTTGTAGCACTTTTTCATTTTAAATGTAGACTTTTCTCCAGTTTTGAGGCTCAGCTGATTAAAACTGATCTTACAAATCCCGTACTGTGTGCACTGGTTTATAGACATCCTGGATATAATAAGCATTTTGTCCAGGAGTTCTCAGAATTTTTATCTTTCATGGTGTCACGAGCTGATAGAGTGCTGATTCTGGGAGATTTGAACATTAATGTTTGTTGAGCGACAAAACCCCTGGTTAAAGATTTTTCAGGCCTTGTGGACTCTTTTAATTTTACTAAGGTGGTGTCAAGTCCCACACATCAGGGAGGACATACATTGGACTTAGTTCTAACACTTAGCCTCTCTGCAAATAACCTGAAGATCTCTGACGCCAGAATTTCTGATCATTTTTCAGTTGTTTCTGAAGTTACATTTTTGTGTCTGCCCAAGAATTTCACTAAACTATAGTGCTTTTCGCGTAGTATAAATGCTGAAACAGCACGGCAGTTCTGTGATATCTTCTCTGACATTCATTTATCCTTGGTGTTAGAAGCCCTCTATGTGTGTTCATATATTATTGATATGGTTTAAGCTTCTCATTCTCACTTGTAAAGATACTCTGGATCTGGTCGCACCCTTAAAGTTAAGGAGAGTCAAGGTAAAAGCCAGTGTTCAGCTCTGGTTAAATGATGCCACTTGCGATCTCAGACAGGAATGCAGGCAGGCTGAGTGAAGGTGGAAAAAGGACAAACTGCAGGTCTCTTATGAAATTCTCAGAACTTGCTGGAAGTCCAATTAAGAGGCTGTGAGAGTAGCAAAATCACATTTTTTATCTTGTCTAATTGCTAATGCTGCCTCGAGACCTAGGGTGCTGTTTAGCAACCTAAACACTCTCTTAAACCCACCTGTCAGCGGCTTCTCTGAGAGTACGCCTGAGACCTGTGAGCTTTTTCTCAATTATTTTATAAATAAAATCTAAGACATTCATTCCAACATTACTCTTCCAGGTGTTGATTACTGTGGGATGACAACAGCCCTACAAAGGCCAGTGCACAGCCAGTTTACTTCCTTTCAATCTATTTCTTCTCAGCTAGCTGATATAATCCTGCGTATGAAACCTTCCAATTATGCGCTAGATATCTTTCGCTCATGCCTATTTAAAGATACTTTCAGAGCTATTAGCCCAATTGCTTTGACTATTATTATCAACTTTCTAAAATCTGGTATAATGCCAGAGAACTTTAAACATGCAATTGTTCAGCCTTTGCTGAAGAAGCCCACACTTGATCCTACAGCTCTTTTAAACTATAGGCCTATTTCTAAGCTCCCATTTCTGTCCAAAATTATGGAGAAAGTGATTTCTTTGCAGTTACTTTCATATCTGGAGGATAGCAATGTATATGACGTGTTTCAATCATGTTTTATAAAACTTCATGGTACTGAATCGACAAATGATATTCCTTTAACTTTGGACTCAGGCTCTTCTGCAATCTTAGTCTTACTGGATCTCAGTGCGGCATATGACACAGTGGACCATGGAGTTCTGTTAAAATGGCTTGAGGATGAAGCAGGCATTCAAAGCTGTGCATTGAAATGGTTTGAGTCCTACCCTAAAGTTAGATCGATGTCAGTTAACATAGATGGGAACTTCTCTCAGCCAGCTCTTCTCATAGAAGGCATCCTACAAGGTTCTATTCCAGCTCCTCTTCTATTTTTCCTTTATCTGCTCCCCCAAGGACCATCTTACAAAAACATGACGTCGCGTATCATTGTTATGCTGATGATACGCAGCTATACCTCAAAGTTAATCCTGACATCACTTCATCTGTAAAAAAGCTGTTGAAATGCTTTGAGGATATTAAATATTGGATGGCACAAAATTTCTTAATTAAATGAAAATAAATCAGAGGTCATTATTTTTGGTCCTACCAAATCTGCAGTTGAACTCAGCTCTTGGTTGGGCTCCTTGCAGCAATGATTCATAATGATGTCAGAAACCCAGGTATCATCTTTGAGTCATCACTAAGTTTTGAAAAACAAATCTCCAGGATAGAAAAGTCCAATTTTTACCAACTAAGGCAAATTTCTAAACTAAAGTCTTTTCTTTCACAGAAGGACTTGGAAACAGTTATTCATGCCTTTATTACATCTCGGGAAAATTATTGTAATTCCTTATATGTGGGACTGTCCGAATCTGCTATGTCGTGCTTTCAGCTGGTTCAAAACGCTAGACCTAGATTTTTAATTGGGTCTAAAAAAAAGGTCACATCTCACCCATTTCAGTCTTTCTCCACTGGCTACCTATGAGGTTTTGCAATGAATTTTAAAATCTAAGGTGCAAGGTGAAGAGAGAGGTGGCGAAGGCTAAAGAAAAGGCGTATGATGAGTTGTATGAGAGGTTGGACATTAAGCAGGGAGAAAAGGACCTGTACCGATTGGCTAGACAGAGGAACCAAGCTGGGAAAGATGTGCAGCAGGTTAGGGTGATAAAGGATGAAGATGGAAACGTACTCAAAACTGAGGAGAGTGTGTTAAGCAGATGGAAAGAGTACTTTGAGAGGCTGATGAATGAAGAGAACGAGAGAGAGAAGAGGTTGGATGATGTGGAGATAGTGAATCAGGAAGTGATTAGCAAGGAGGAAGTAAGGACAGCTATGAAGAGGATGAAAAATGGAAAGGCCGTTGGTCCAGATGACATACCTGTGGAAGCATGGAGGTGTTTAGGAGAGATGGCAGTGGAGTTTTTAACCAGATTGTTTAATGGAATCTTGGAAAGTGAGAAGATGCCTGAGGAGTGGAGAAGATGTGCACTGGTGCCGATATTTAAGAATAAGGGGGATGTGCAGGACTGCAGTAACTACAGGGGAATAAAATTGATGAGCCACAGCATGAAGTTATGGGAAAGAGTAGTGGAAGCTAGGTTAAGAAGTGAGGTGATGATTAGTGAGCAGCAGTGTGGTTTCATGCCAAGAAAGAGCACCACAAATGGAATGTTTGCTCTGAGGATGTTGATGGAGAAGTTTAGAGATGGCCAGAAGGAGTTGCATGGTGTCTTTGTAGACCTGGAGAAAGCATATGACAGGGTGCCTCAAGAAGAGCTGTGGTATTGTATGAGGAAGTCGGGAATGGCAGAGAAGTACGTAAGAGTTGTACAGGATATGTACGAGGGAAGTGTGACAGTGGTGAGGTCTGAGGTAGGAGCGACGGATGCATACAATGGGGAGGTGGGATTACATCAGGGTTCAGCTCTGAGCCCTTTCTTATTTGCAATGGTGATGGACAGGTTGACAGAGATTAGACAGGAGTCCCAGTGGACTAAGATGTTTGCTGATGATATTATGATCTGTAGCGATAGTAGGGAGCAGGTTGAGGAGACCCTGGGGAGGTGGAGATATGCTCTAGAGAAGAGACTAATGAAGGTCAGTAGGAACAAGACAGAATACATGTGTGTAAATGAGAGTGAGGTCAGTGGAATGGTGAGGATGCAGGGAGTAGAGTTGGTGAAGGTGGATGAGTTTAAATACTTGGGATCAGAAGTACAGAGTAATGGGGATTGTGGAAGAGAGGTGAAAAAGAGAGTGCAGGCAGAGTGGAATGGGTGGAGAAGAGTGTCAGGAGTAATCTGTGACAGACGGGTATCAGCAAAAGTGAAAGGGAAGGTCTACAGGCCCTCTCAGGACTACCCAAAAAACACATCAATCGATTGCAACTAGTGCAGAATGCAGCTGCTAGAATCCTAACTAGGAAAAGAAAATCCAAGCACATTCCTCCAGTTTTAATGTTACTACACTGGTTACCAGTGTCATTCAGAATTGACTTTAAAATACCACTTATGGTTTACAAAGCCTTAAATATTCTTGTCCATCTTATATTTCAGAATGTATGACACCTTACATTCCAAATCGTAACCTTAGATCTTCAAATGAGTGTCTGCTTAGAATTCCAAGAGCTAAACTTAAAAGAAGTGGTGAGGCGGCCTTCTGCTATTATGCACCTAAAATCTGGAATAGCCTGCCAATAGGAATTCACCAGGCTAATACAGTGGAGCACTTTAAAAAACTGCTAAAAACACATTACTTTAACATGGCTTTCCCATAACTTCATTTTGGTTTAATCCTCATGCTCTGTATATTTAATTAATTATCATTACTATTCATGGTGGCTCCAAAATCCGTACTAACCCCTACTCTCTCTTCTGTTCTTTTTCCAGTTTTGTGTGGTGGCGATCTAGGCCACCACCACCTAATCAAAGCACCATGATGTCCCTACATTGATGGATGACCATCATCATCAAGTCCTTCCATGAGAACCCTGAATACAATGAAGACTGATCATTTATGTTAGGTAGAATGCCCAGAGGGGGCTGGGCAGTCTCATGGCCTGGAACCCCTGCAGATTTTATTTTTTCTCCAGTCATCTGGAGTTTTTTTGTTTTTTCTGTCCTCCCTGGCCATCGGACCTTACTTTTATCCTATGTTAAATAGTGTTCTCTCATTTTAATTCTTACTTTCTCTTTTTTTTCTCTTTTTTCATCATGTAAAGCACTTTGAGCTACATTATTTGTATGGAAATGTGCTATATAAATAAAGGTTGTTGTTGTAGTGAGACCAGCTATGTTATATGGGTTGGAGACAGTGTCATTGACCAGAAAGCAGGAGACACAGCTGGAGGTAGCAGAGTTAAAGATGCTAAGATTTGCACTGGGTGTGACGAGGATGGATAGGATTAGGAATGAGTACATTAGAGGGGCAGCTCAAGTTGGACGGTTGGAAGACAAAGTCAGAGTGGTGAGATTGCATTGGTTTAGGCATGTGCATAGGAGAGATGATGAGTATATTGGGATAAGGATGCTAAGGATAGAGCTGCCAGGGAAGAGGAAAAGAGGAAGGCCTAAGTGAAGGTTTATGGATGTGGTGAGAAAGGACATGCAGGTGATGGGTGTAACAGAACAACATGCAGAGGACAGAAAAATATTGTAGAAGATGATCTGCTGTGGTGACCCCTGTTGCTACCCGATCTACGTGCCTACCCGATTTGCGCGCGCAGACGTATTGAAAGCCTAACATGCCGTAAAGTGTTCACGCATGCGTTAAACAGATTGGGCAGCACCGTAAAGTGTGTGATGACATAGCTTTCAATACGCACGCGCATGCAGATTGGGCCGGCAACGGGAACCAGGTAGTGACACACACCTCATGCACTTAATGAAAAAAACATTAAAAACAAAAAAATCCACTTTACGGCACGGCCCGATCGGAACTGTGCATGCAGCACAACTTGACATTACGGTATATTCATTTTAGTTCCACATTAGTTGACCATAATGAAAATATTCTTTCCGCAAAATAAACGAAGCAGCCTTTGTGGCGTAACGTTGATGTCCAATGTTTGATCGCCGTAAGAGGAAGCTTAGGTGTGCACACCTGATAAGCCCCAATTAGGGCGAAACACATGCTGTGTACTCTTTGCATTATTTGGCAGGTACTATATATATATATATATATATATATATATATATATATATATATATACTCACCTAAAGGATTATTAGGAACACCATACTAATACGGTGTTTGACCCCCTTTCGCCTTCAGAACTGCTTTAATTCTACATGGCATTGATTCAACAAGGTGCTGAAAGCATTCTTTAGAAATGTTGGCCCATATTGATAGGATAGCATCTTACAGTTGATGGAGATTTGTGGGATGCACATCCAGGGCACGAAGCTCCCGTTCCACCACATTCCAAAGATGCTCTATTGGGTTGAGATCTGGTGACTGTGGGGACCATTTTAGTACAGTGAACTCATTGTCATGTTCAAGAAACCAATTTGAAATGATTCGAGCTTTGTGACATGGTGCATTATCCTGCTGGAAGTAGCCATCAGAGGATGGGTACATGGTGGTCATGAAGGGATGGACATGGTCAGAAACAATGCTCAGGTAGCCCGTGGCATTTAAACGATGCCCAATTGGCACTAAGGGGCCTAAAGTGTGCCAAAAAAACATCCCCCACACCATTACACCACCACCACCAGCCTGCACAGTGGTAACAAGGCATGATGGGTCCATGTTCTCATTCTGTTTACGCCAAATTCTGACTCTACCATTTGAATGTCTCAACAGAAATCGAGACTCATCAGACCAGGCAACATTTTTCCAGTCTTCAACTGTCCAATTTTGGTGAGCTCGTGCAAATTGTAGCCTCTTTTTCCTATTTGTAGTGGAGATGAGTGGTACCCGGTGGGGTCTTCTGCTGTTGTAGCCCATCCGCCTCAAGGTTGAGCGTGTTGTGGCTTCACAAATGCTTTGCTGCATACCTCGGTTGTAACGAGTGGTTATTTCAGTCAAAGTTGCTCTTCTATCAGCTTGAATCAGTTGGCCCATTCTCCTCTGACCTCTAGCATCAACAAGGCATTTTCGCCCACAGGACTGCCGCATACTGGATGTTTTTCCCTTTTCACACCATTCTTTGTAAACCCTAGAAATGGTTTTGCGTGAAAATCCCAGTAACTGAGCAGATTGTGAAATACTCAGACCGGCCCGTCTGGCACCAACAACCATGCCACGCTCAAAATTGCTTAAATCACCTTTCTTTCCCATTCTGACATTCAGTTTGGAGTTCAGGAGATTGTCTTGACCAGGACCACACCCCTAAATGCATTGAAGCAACTGCCATGTGATTGGTTGATTAGATAATTGCATTAATGAGAAATTGAACAGGTGTTCCTAATAATCCTTTAGGTGAGTGTATATATATATATGTTATACAAAGTATGTAGTGTTTTTATTTTCCTACTCACGTAATAAATCATATAAAGTTTCCTTTCCGTTTTGATTTATTGTTGTAATTTCCCTCTTATGAGCAAATTGTGTTTGTTTAAAAATATCTTTAGACCAGTGTTTCCCAAACTCAGTCCTGGGTGCCCACTGTGGCTGCAGGTTTTTGTTCCAACCAGATTCCTAATCAGTGACAACACCTGATAACACTGATCTCATTTAATTAGCTGGTCTTTATTATTCTATTCTCTTATTCTACATTCAGAAAAGCACAGCAGTCTGATTTTTACATTTATAAGACATTTAGAAATATTTCTGCTTTTGCTATAGATTTAAATTTTTAATTCTCTTTTGTTGATTTCATTATATTTTGCTCTTTCTCTGTGCAGTTTTCCCCTTCATTGTATCTTAATAATGACAATTAAAAACAAGCAGAGCAGACACCCTGGCAAACAACGCTGAATCATGAAAGGCTGCAACTACTTTAGTGTCAGACCCACTAATTAGTAAATAATGGATTAATTAAACAATTAGAACACCTAGAAAAGTAGAATGAAAATCAAGATAAAAATATTGTTAAAAAGAAAAAAATACATTATTCCCATATAACTGCTTGGTACATTTTAATATTTTTTTTTTTTTTTACCAAGCTTAGTTTTCTAATTTCTATATTGTTCCCAAAACACAGAACTTGGGAAATAACACATCACTTAATTAGCCCAGGAGTTAAAAACAGAAGCTGGTTGGAACAAAAACCTGCAGCCACAGGGGGTCCCCAGGATCGAGTTTGGGAAGCACTGCTTTAGACATCAATTATTATTAATAAAATTGCCATTTGTCTTAAGGCATCAGGTTTACAAATCCTAATGTATCCAACCAGTTTTATAGAAATATATGGTCCTTTTTCAAAAAAAGAAAAGAATTAACACTGTGTTGCATTGCATTGTGCTGACTCCCCCCTTAGTATTAACTGTGACTGTCTACTTGTTAAAATTCATTAATTCATTCTCAGTTGTGCAATCAGGTCAGATGCTGAAGAAATCAAGAGTATAAAGCCACCGGTTAAAATCTTCATTTATTCCAATGGCTATTAATCTTACAGAGAAGTTAAACTTTATATCCACAGACTTAAATTAAGGAAGTGAGCTGTTATCACTTAAATCAATCTATTTGATCTATTTTTTTACAGTAAGTGCTTGCTGCTATAGTTCATATTTGTAATACATTTGTTCTTAGTGATGATTAGCACGCCGTTCACTCATTAGCACATTGAACACATTTTATAAGTGGTCAGAAACTTGTAAATAACTCATGAAAGAATAAAGTTACGTTAAAACCAAGCACACCATTGTTTTTCTTGTGAAATTCCCAATAAGTTTGATGTGTCACATGACCCTCTTCCTATTGAAAAAACAAAAGTTGGATCCAAAATGGCCGACTTCAAAATGGCCACCATGGTCACCACCCATCTTGAAAAGTTTCCCCCCTCACATATATTAATGTGCCACAAACAGGAAGTTAATATCACCAACCATTCCCATTTTATTAAGGTGTATCCATATAAATGGCCCACCCTGTATATCCGTTTGTATATGCATAGCACTAGTTTGCATATGAACTATATTGATTCTCGTGTGTATATCACTGATTCCAGTATGTTTGTTATTGATTTGTGAATGAACTGCATTGGTTTACGCTCGCATGTTATCGTTTTGCGTATGAACTATATTGGTTTGCATTCTGTGCCGGTCTAATGATGGATTTGTGTATGCACCTTATTGGTTTCATGCACGTCTTATACTGGTTTCATGCGGGTAACATATCGGTTTTGCACTTGAACTCTATTGGTTGTAAGTGTGTACTACAGTGGTGTGAAAAACTATTTGTCCCCTTCTTGATTTCTTATTCTTTTGCATGTTTGTCACACAAAATGTTTCTGATCATCAAACACATTTAACCATTAGTCAAATATAACACAAGTAAACACAAAATGCAGTTTTTAAATGATGGTTTTTATTATTTAGGGAGAAAAAAATCCAATTTCCTTGTCTTCTCAGAGAGTCAAGGCTGGGGGGCTGTCAAGAGGGAGGGCATGTTAAAGCCCATTGCGGCACTTCTTGTGTGATTTTGGGCTATACAAAAATAAATTGTATTGTATTGTATTGTAATTATTACTATTTAATAGAATGTGCCATCAAGTTTGTAATGAACACAAAACTAAAGTTAAGTACATGTTTTGTTGTCTTTTTATTCGCTTCCAGCTACATGCTCGCTTGCAACCCGCGACTGTACTTTTTCATACAGCTTTTGCAAACTAGTTACTTATTCTAAAGGCAAAATATTCTACATTTACGACTGACACCTTTATCCAGTATAACATTTAGTTACTACTGGTTACATTTCTTATGCCCAGCGATCCCGCACCATGCCGCCTAGACATGTGAAGTGACATGCTCATGGTCACACAGTGTCACTATCAGGACTTGAACCGACAAATGCAGGGTTTAGAGGACAAAGCCCTTACCACAATGCCCCAATGCTTGAACATCTACAACGTGTACATTATTTGACATAATATAAACTTGTCCAGGACAGATTCCTTTGTTAAAGTTGAGTGTAACATTTTCAGCCCATTCAAGTTCTAAATCTAGGATAATTATTCTTTCAAATAACGTATCAGTTTGCAGATTAATGTACATGCTGTAGAATATTTTGCCTTGCTCTTAACATTGAAGAAGAAATTGGTTTGTGACTAAGTAGCTGACTACAAGCATATGTGCAGCTACGAGTGAATAAAAAGCCGGCTGAATGCGTACCTAACTTAAATCCCGTGATCATTTCAGATGTTGAAAATAATCACCACCAAGCCCTTTCACAAACATTAAGTGGCATACAAAAGTATTCAATCCCCTTGAAAGTCATACTTTTCTGCAAGTCAAAAGATTTATACACATATTTATTCATTCACTATTTTTCTTATGCTGTGACAAAACATTTCCAAAGTCAAAATAAACCATTTTCTGTAGACATTTAACTGAAGAAGAAACTCCAAAGTTAATGTTTGCATAGGTATTTAAACCTCTGTGCTTTGGAAGCTCCATCTTTACCCTAATGACACATTACTTACAAAGGTGAAGGTCATTTAACAGTCATAATTAAACATGATGAGATGAACTTGTGAGTCCTTTCTATCTCTCTGGATATAAACAGCCCCCTTTGTAAGGGCCGTAATCTTTGGTGGACAGTCACTGCAAAAATTAAAACAAAGGAGCATTCTACTCTATAATTACCACCAAGTCCTTTCTCAAACCTATTGTGTGGAAAAAAATACTGTGCTTTTTAAACCCAGATCCGTCTCCTGTCAGCTTCTCCACATGCTCCATGACTCTACCGGCCCCTGAGTTCCTGTTTCTTGCCCCTCCCATTTCCACTGAAGATCACGTGAACAAACGATATAGTTTGCACGCAGAACCGATATAGTTCATACACAAAGTTGCGACAGGGTGCGTACGCATAACCAGTATGTTTCGCACATGAAACTGACATGGAACACACATACAACCAATAGAGTTCAAGTGCAAAACCGATATGTTACCCACATGAAACCAGTATAAGACGTGCATGACTTGCATGAAACCAATATAGTGTGCATATACATATCCATCGTTAGACAGGCACAGAATGCAAACCAATATAGTTCATACGCAAACCGATAACATGCGAGCGTAAACCAATGCAGTTCACTCACAAACCAATAACAAACGTACTGGAACCAGTGATATCCACACGCAAATCAATATAGATCATATGCAAACTAGTGCTATGGATATACAAACGGATATAGTTCACGCAAAAACCGATAATATACAGACACGAACCAATATTGTTCATATGAATGAAACCAGTATTGTTCACACACAAACCAATTAAGTATGCATGCAGACCGATAGTAATTATCCATAAACCAATAATGTTCACACGTAAACCAATAGTTTTCGTACAAAAATATAAGATTTTTGGTCTGTTTGGCAGTGATCTGGTAACTTGGGCTTACTATAGTCACGTGGCGCAACTTCAGTAAAGGACCCTTGTTTGTTTGTTAAGGCACATTTGGCTCGTCGGGTTGAAGCAGTAAGCACGTGTAGTCAGTGGCGTAGCTGGGGGAGGGGGCAAAGGGGGACATCTGTCCCCGGGCGCAGCATCCAAAGGGCGCCAAATTGATGTTACGAAATTTTAGAATTAAATGTTTTCCATTCTTAAATGCACTAAAAAGTAAATAAAAAGCAGTCGCATACTCAGTCCATCACTCCATCAGTATGATGATATCTTTTTCCTGTGTTTTTTGTCTCTTTCTGATTTCGAAGCACATATTAGTTCTATATACCCAACAGGCAATAATTTATCACCTCCACTACTCTAACATGCTTGACTTCCACCCAGAAACATTTTTGACGTTATTAAACAGGTCGCGCGACTGACATGAGGCATTAGTGTATCATTGTCTAAGTTAAAACTATTTAAAATAAAAAACATGAAATTTTTTTCTTTAAATACTATTATTTTAAATACATTTTTTAAAATTTTATTTCCCTTCCCCATTGCATTTTGGCAAACAGGAGGGGACACGAAATCTTCAGTTGTCCCCGGGCGCTGAAAACCCTAGCTACGCTTCTGCGTGTAGTTGAAGGTGGCGAGTTTTGCACAGATATTTGCGGGTAGAAATTGAGGAAGTAACGTGTGAAAATACTTTAATTACAGCGCAGATGATAATTAAGCAGCTATACGTGCAAGAAGAAGAAAAGAGTCTTGGAGTTTCAGTGCAGGACTAGCTGTATCAGTACTTAGTGGAAGTCCAGCACTTCTCTGGCACCATGAATGCTCATCAGGGCAACAGAGTGAAGCTGCAGACCACAATACCTCTGACATCAAAATAAACTAACAATGATAACATAAGATATTTTTTTTATTCCGACTGACTGCCAAAATGGAAGATTAAGACTTTTAAAGCTAAAGGAAAACAAGAAGTACTTTTATAAGAAAGTGATGGAGATTATCATGGAGAAGGATAGGCTCATGGAATCCATTTACAAATAAAGGTAAGACCATAAACGGTTTTCAATTTTATAAAAAGTGGGATCAGACTAAGAAAAAAATCCAATTAAAAACTACATTTTGACTTAAAAATATTTTTTAGTTTTTCTTGTTATCCTTTTATTGAACAGTCAGTGTTAAAATTGATTAAAGCATCAGAATTAAAAGCTTTTAAAACCAACTAAATACAGTATTTCAATTAAGGTCAAAATTGAAATCTGTGTTTTTTGTTCACCACTCTGTACTTTCATTTGTATTGGATGAGTATTAATTGAGGAATTGCAACAGCAAATTTAGAACACATGGAAGATGCGGAACAAATGCATTCTCTCCACTATAAATGTAACGTTCTTTCTAAGCCAAATATGTACCTTACCTATGTGTGCGGAAAGAATGCTAATGAGATATGAAACAGAAACAGTAGTCAATGTGCATGCTTCCAGCTGAATAGTAAATAAGCTACTCTTTTGGGTTCATATATTTGTAAATCTGACTCTGAAGGAGTCAGTGTCTCACCAGCTTCAGTACTGGCAGCAGAAATCGTCAACATACAGTCTGCTAGCGCCAGGACCTTGTCGAGTGAGTATTTTCACTGTGCGACTATCTGTGCAACGGACGTCATTGCAACATTAGGAAACCTTAACGGGGCAGAGTGTGGCTCTGAGGCTAAGGATCTGCACTGGTATCCAGAAGGTTGGCGGTTCAAATCCTAATCACTGCCAAAAGAGATCCTACTCTGCTGGGCCCTTGAGCAAGACCCTTAACCTGCAATTGCTCCAGGGGCACTGTACAATGGCTGACCCTGCACTCTGACCCTCAAGGGGTATGCGAAAACTAACAAATTCCTAATACAAGAAATTGTATAAGGTGAAATAACGAACAAAAAAAAAAAAAAAACCTCTCAAAAAGTGTACTTGTTTAAAGCTTAACAGTAACGGTGCTTGCACAGACTGGTTTCTTGGGTTGAAACATTTTATCTGATTGACTATACTCATTAGGCCACTTAAGCTGTTTGCTCATTGATAGTCAAGTTGTGTTTAACGGCATTATGAACTGTGAGTGTATTTTGTTGACTGAAACATAACTTGCATTGAAGTATGTGTAGGCCAGCATTTGTAGCCTTGCAACAGAAAAAAAACTGTGTACTAATATTATGTAAAAAGACCAGAACTAAATAAAATAAAAACTACAATTTTAAAAACAGAACTAAATAAAAAAAAATTTGACTCCACTGAAAACTAGAACAAAATAAAAATAAAAATTAATTTTATAAAATAAAATAAAAACTATAATTAATATCAGAACTGAAATATCACTGCCTCCTTCACCCCTATATGGCACCAAGAGCATTGAGGTCATCTGGACAACTACTCCTTGTAGTTCCAAGATCTCAGCTGTAGGGGAGACGGAGCTTTCTCAGTTATTGCTGCTAGGCTTTCGAATGACTTGCCTTTCCACAGCAGTCCTTCATCCTCTATCGATGTTTTTAAAAGTCGGCTTAAGACCTACTTGTTTTCTTCTGCCTTTCACTGTGTGTAATGGGATTGTGGTGGATGTTAATTGGTTGTTTTATTAATCTGCTACTGCATGATTGTTTGCATTGTGTTTATTTTAATGTTTCTTTGTACAGCACTTTGGCGCAACCTCTGTTGTTCTAAATGTGTTTTAATAAATAAATAACCTAATCTAATCTACTTGTTATTAAATCCATATATTTCAGGAGGACTCACCAATTCAGCCAGTTGAAGATTCTAACTATTGCCAGGTTAATCTCTGATATGAAAACTATTTTGCAGTCACCATAATAATGCCATGTAGGGTTAACATTTGGCATTTTCAGATACATTTGTTGGTGTATGGGATATAAAGAGAATATGTCAATAATCTTTTTTAAGATATCTAACACTTATGCCTCAAATGCTACCAAGCATTTGAACTGTGGACTACTGCAAAATTTTTGTAGGACTGGAATCAGAGATATGAGAATCCATATAGAACACACAACCTACTAACGGATAATCCTGTTTTACGCATAATGCAAAGTTCAGTGAGCATAAAACCATAAGAAGGAGGGCAAAGCCCATGTACCACTGTATTATTACAGGTTCACGAACTGTTTACACTGGAAGTTGCCAAAGTGCTGATTTCATCCATACATGAGAAAGGAATAAGTCTGAATATACTAAGGCAGATCGCATGGGTTTAATTTTTTACTTTATGAATTTAGAATGTGATTATATTGAGTCAGTTCCAAATGAATTTCTCAGAAGAAAGGGGTTTAATGATATTGTAATAAAGAGTGTGGTGTATGGCCGGCCGTTTATCCCGGCCAATACCCCCAACTCGCCAGGTGGAGCCCTCCCTGCAGTATGGAGGTTCCCCGAAGACCAGCAGGGCATCATGGACATTGCAGATTTTATACGCAGCCCTGCTGGATGCCGTGGGGGCCACTAGGAGACGCTGCAGGGGGGAACAATGGGTATTTACCCTACGCCCCGGAAGTACATCCAAGTCACATGGACAAGGGGAATGACGTGCTTCCAGGGTGAAGAAAACGACTTTTTCCCTGACCCGGAAGTGATGCAAGATCACATGTACTGGGGATTGGGAACACTTCCAGGTCAGGGAATATAAAAGGATTGTGGGAGCTCCCAGACGGCGAGCTGAGCTGGATGGAAGGGTGGCAGCGTGTCTGGGAGTTGGAGGATTATTTATTTGTGAATTATTATTGTAATTGTATGAGTATAGTGGAGGAGAGGGTGCTTTGTGCACTGTGGCGATTTAATAAAGTCATCGTTTGGACTTTTACCTGGTCTCTGGAGTCGTGGACAGGGGTTCAAGGGAGCGATAGCGCCCCCTATCTGTCACAAGAGTTTAAATGAAATTAAATAACAACTTGAAGTTAAATGTAAGTTTTTTCCAATCCAAAATATCTGATCCAACATTGATAATTAGTTGATGAGTAGGATGAGGTGTTTTTTGAACTCACAAAGTTCATTAATAACTGGTCCAATTTTACACACCCTAGCTTAACATTGTTATACAGAAAGACACACACACCTTATCCACTTAATCACTGTATCATGTTTCAGGCAGCATGTGGTGTTCACAGTTGTCTTATTTATTTGTAATTGTCTAAACACATGCCATTTCTCTGTACTTTTTAATTAATTTATTTTACATACATTTTCCTTTGCTTTCAACTGTAAATAGTAATGACCCAGGTTATGTCTCTTGTTTTTTGTTGGTGGTTCCCCAAGGGGTGGGGTGACCTTCCAGTCACCGATGTGAATGGCCCTCCACCCTATTTATGGGAGAGCCTTCTATAGTTCCTGGCGGTTCATTTTGAACACACTAGGAAGTGGAGAGTAATGTGTAACTACCTGTGCCTTTGTTATTGCCTTTGATTTTTTTGATTTTTGAACCTGAGCTGTTCAGAAATTTTATGTTTTGCAGTGCCTTTCAATAATATAAACCTTTTATTTTATAAAGATCTCTCGTGACCATTTTGGTGTCTAGTCAGGGTTTTGATAGTGATTTTTTTTCCCCCTGGTGAGCAATTTTTGAAAGAATTTTGGGAATTGTGCTTTTGGCAATCCCACAGTCACCACACACTGATTAATAGTGATACATGCACAGTTTATCACTCCCCGGTACTCCACATAGGAATTTACTAGCTTTAGCTTGAGTGCTCCACAAGGGTGTCCCCCGATGGTACATTATCACCTTATGCCTTGCTTACTATTGGAGGCATCTCTCTTCAGCCTTTAAACCTGTGGAAAAAATCTGGCTATCAACCCACACCAGGTGCATTGTATTTACTTTATTAATTTAATTACTCGGGATGTACAAAGTATGGGAATTTAAAAGGAAAGCAATATTTATCAAAACAGAGTAATAGCAGTAGAAAATGTAACTTAAATATACAATGAAAAGTATCAATGAATAGCAATGTCTGGCTATACAGCCCTAATAAAAATACACCATTGTTTCAATGGTTCAATGTTAAAAAGCTTAAACATTACTTTCTGGAAGAACATCTTTTCAGACATCATTTTCCTGAGGCAGGCAGTCATCCACAAATTCTTCAAACACACCACCATCATACCCATGTGAAAAACGAACTCTGTCTCTTGCCTGATCACCCTATAGCAGTCACACTTGGCATCATAATGTGCTTCAAGAGGCTAATTGAAGACCTCTTGAAAGTCAGACTTCCCATATCACATGACTCCCTCCAGTTTGCCTATCACCTGAACCATTCCACTGAAGATCCCATATCATCTGCTCTTCATCAGACCCTGTTCCATCTGGACAAAAGATTCAGTTATTCCAGAGTGCTTTTCATTGACTTCAGTTCATCCTTCAACACCATCATCACTCAGAAGCTTATAGAGAACTTGGGTTTGCTAGCCTACAACAATTCCCCATGCAACTGGATCCTGAAGGTCCTGACAAGGAGACTGCAGACAGTTCACATCAGAAACACCATCACCAGTGCCTTCATGCTGAGAAATGGTGCCCCGCAGGACTGCATACTCAGTCCACTTCTGTTCACTCTGCTGACTCATGAGGATACAGCTGTGTTCACCTCTAACACCATCATTAATTTTGTGAATAACACAACAGTGGTGGGTCTCATCAGCAATAGGGATGAGTCAGCTTAGAGAATAAGCATACGACGATTAGCAGACTGGTGTAAGTGCAACAATCTGTCTCTTAATGTGGACAAGACAAAAGAGAAGATTGTTGCCCCATGCTGTCTACATCCCACTGCACATCAAAGGCTCTGTGTTGAAACTGGTCAGGAGCACCAACTTTCTTGGTATGCACCTAGCAGCTGACCTTACTTGGTCAATTAACACCATCTCCATATCCAAGAAGGCACAGGAGCACCTCCACTTCCTTCAGGAATGAAGAAAACAACCCTGCCTTGCTCCATTCTCATTACATTCTACAGGTGCACCATCCTAAGCACTCTGACCAGCTGCATCCCTGTCTGTTTTGGGAATTGCAGTGTCTTTGACCATAAGGACTACAACAGATAGAGCACAAATCAGAAAAGATTATTGGGACCTCTCTGCACTCCAATAAATAGATCTTGTTAAAGCATGGCATCCACAAAACATATAGCATTGTGAAGAACCACTCCCACCCCTCCCACACTCTCTTTGTCCATCTTCCATCTGGCAGAAGTTACTGTAACATCCAAACTAGTTCTGACTGGTTCAGCAATAGTCCTTGGCTGTCTGGACTCTAAATTTTGTGCTTCTAGTAGCTTATAGGCAACACAGTTGTTACAGATGTTACTATTGTTTTTTTAGTTTTCTTTCTTTCTTTCTTTCTTTCTTTCTTTCTTTCTTTCTTTCTTTCTTTCCTTACTACTCTATTTGTTTCAAATTACTACTATCTATTTATTTACCTATTATTTTTTTATTTATTTATCTCTTTTATTTATTGTATCATAGTTCTTTATCTGTTTTGCACTTGTCTTGTGTTGAACTACAGACCTGTAGAACATTATTTTGTGCCACCATATGCTGCAATACAATGTATGGATGGTATGACAATAAAGCCACTTGACTTGACTTGATATCAAAGCTGAAGATCAGTACCAAAGAAAACGTCTGTGTCAGGAGAGAAGCTTGACTTCTGGGTGGCTTGTTTTGATTCAGAAGTCAGGCTGATGCATGGAAGGCATTTTAAATGTCCAAATGGATGGTCTGGCTCTCTAGAATCAATCAATCTGTCTTTTATACCAAATGGTTTAATTTGCATGTGGTTCTGGACCTCGCGATATCACACATGTATAACTGGCTAATTATTCTGGACGAGAGTCTGTCCAAAATGTTCTAACCATAAAAAACAAGTGGAAGCATCTTATCCTGTTGATATCGTTGAGCTGCATGGTGTCCAATTCCCATCTGTCATAAACGAGTCATAAAGTAACCATTTATTCCAATCTATGATTGTAATGTAAGTTATACACTGACATTACAAAAAAGAAATGCATGTTAAAACTTGTATATACATACAAACTTGGAATAGATAGATAGATAGATAGATAGATAGATAGATAGATAGATAGATAGATAGATAGATAGATAGATAGATAGATAGATAGATAGATAGATAGATAGAAAAAAAGGTCAAGAAAGAATGAAGCAAATTCTCACAGTGTTGCTATGTATGAAATATCTGTAACTAAAGTCACAGATGTGTAGATAAAAAAAGTTCTGGATTCAATTAAAGTTTACCATAGTGCGCCTCAGAAAAACTTGCACCAGAAAGTACTCCACTGTGGTATTAAGCAAAATGTCTGCAGTCACAAAATGGCACTTTTGTCACTCCAGAGCCTCAGGGAACACTTGAAACTGTGCAGGGTTATGGGTCCCCAGGACTGAGATTAAGAAAGTCTGATCTATGTGATAGGAGCACCTGTGTCTTCTCAATACAGCACTGAGCCTTGTTCAACTAGTTCCTTTCTGGAGATCTGGACTAAAGCTTTTGAATCATAACTATTTCTAGTTTTTAATGCAAAACTAGGAACAATTTAATTAACACAAACCATTTAAACTGATAGGATGGTGCAAAGTTGACATAATCAGAACAAGTATCTTAAAATAACGCTAAAATAACATAAGAATTTGTTGAAATACAGCAACGTTATCAAAATGTATAACTTTTCATGAATAAATTTCACAACATCAGACATCATCTTGATGTCTGAATCCAAAACAAACATGATCCTGTTAGGTTTGACAGTGCTCTGGAAGGGGCATTTAGAGAAAGCCCATGAAAAGAAGTTAGGGGTAAATATGAGGGGTTTTCAATAATTTATCTACTTTAATATGGAAGAAAGTAGCAAGCATGTTAAAAACAATTCTGGGGATGTTGTGATATGTCTCATGGTTACTCATGCACAGTTGTGGCTCAGTGCAAGTCTAACATTTCAAGAGAAAGGATGTCAGAAGAGTCCTTGTGCAAATCAAGTAAGCTTCTTCACGATAATGTGCCAGTTCACATATCACATCAATCACAGGCTGCCATCCAAAAATGTGGGTTCCATCAGCTGAACCATCCACCTTAGAGTCCTAACCAGGCTCCCTCAGATTACTTCCTGCTGCAAGTTTTGAAGAAATTTCTCCATGGATAGCAGTTTTCAAGTGATGAAGACGTCAAGGCAGCTTTGACGTCCTGGTTTGAAAGTCAAACAGAAGATTTTTTTTTTCAAAGGGGTTAAAGTTGTTGCAGGAAAAATGGATGAAGTGTATGGAGCTAACAGGGGACTATATTGAAAAATAAAACAAAATTCTTTTGAAAACTCTTTTCTTTCCTACTGAGGTAGATACATTATTGAACACCCCTCATGAAACAGTTGGTTAGCAACTACCAGAGAGACGGCTGGAATACAAAGTGTTTATCTGAAGAAGTGGGCTACAGGGGATTTGAAGGACAATCTCTTTACAGAGCACTCAATGAGGTAGTAATCATTGGTGAAAGGTGACAGATAGACATCCAGAATTCTGCTAAGAGAGTCTCAAGATGGTTCTGTTTGAGGAGAGCAGGTCCATGTGGATCTGCTTTGTATGCTATTTGAATATACCTGGGCAAGGGTGTCTGATGTTGCTAGACCTGATACTGCTAATGTCCCCAAATTACTTAAATACAACACAATGCAATTTATTTTTGTAGATAGATAGATAGATAGATAGATAGATAGATAGATAGATAGATAGATAGATAGATAGATAGATAGATAGATAGATAGATAGATAGATAGATAGATAGATAGATAGATACTTTATTAATCCCAAGGGGATGTATAGCACAAAATCACACAAGAAGGCCCTGCCTTTTGACAGCCCCCAGCCTTGACTCACTAAGAAGACAAGGAAAAACTCCCAAAAAAAACCTTGTAGGGAAAAATGGAAGAAACCTTGGGAAAGGCAGTTCAAAGAGAGACCCCTTTCCAGGTAGATTGGGCGTGCAGTGGGTGTCAAAAAAACGGGGTAAATAAAATACAATATATACTGTAGAACAGAACACAAGTAATCCTTAATACAGTACAATAGTGCAACAGAAATATTACAAGTACAAAGCAGAATTTAATAGTAGATGATATCACATAACATGAGTCCTGGAGACCTTGGCCATCACGCTGCCTTCCCCTGTTGGCCATTCTACAGCTGAGTCAGTGCTGGGTCAGCCAATCCAATGAAAAGACCCCTTTACCCGACTATTCCTGTGATCCTCCATCAGAGATGACTTTTCCTTAGGCAGGCAAAACAACTTGGCAGGTGGGCAGTGGCACCAAGTGCCACACTTGAGTACTGAGAAGAGAAACATAATAGGTGAGGGTTACCAACAAATTATAACTATCATATTACTTATGTTTTAGTGCTAATGACTAACAACAGAGATGCAGTATGTACAGTTAATGAGCAGCTTTAGTCAGGATATGCTAAACTGAAGTAGTGAGTGTTCTGCTGGAGTTTTGTCTGTCTGTTTTGTTTGTCTGTCTTAGAAGGGGCATCTCTTACAGTAGCAGGCAGACAATTCCACAGTTTAGGGGCCCTATAGCTAAAAACAAGACTCCCACTGTTATTTTATTAATCCTTTGAATCATAAGCATACTTGCATCTTGAGATCTTAATGTGCATTCTGATTTGTAAGTTATGATCAGTTCAGATAAGGCTTTACATGTTAAAAGTAGGATTTTGAAGTCTTCCTTAAACTTAACCGAGAGCCAGTGTAAGGATTTAAGAACTGGAGTTATGTGTGCATTTTCTTGTTCTTGTAATAATTCTTGCAGCAGCATTTCGGATTAACTGGAAGCTGTATGAAGGACGGTCTGAATATCCAGTTAGCACTGCATTGCAGTAGTTAGTCCTACTAGAAGTAAATGCATAAATTAATTTCTTGGTATCCTGCTTATATAGAAAATGTCTTAATTTCCTAACATGATAGAAGATGGAAGAAACATAATTTAGACAATTTTGTAATGTCCGCTTTAAATGACATGTTAGAGTCAAAGATAACCCCTAGATTCAGTAAAATTAGTAGTGATTCCAACTGTGTTAAATAATGGCAAAATATTGTTGCGATCAGCATCATTACCCCCAATAATTAACATCTCTGTTTTATTGGTGTTTAAAGACAAGTAGTTCTTATACATCCACTCTACACCATATCTTAGTTCTGTGTATATTGTAATCAATTTGATAAATAAGTACTAAACCAGGCAAGGGCAGTGCCTGTAAGCCCAACATAATTTTCCAGCCTGTTCAGCAAAATTGAATGGTCAACGGTATCAAATGCTGCACTTAAGTCTAACAACATAATTACAGTGGAGTTTCCCTAATCAGAGGGTATCAAAATGTCGTCTACAACACGCGTTAGTGCCGTTTCTGTACTATGACCAGTGCAGAAGCCAGACAGGAATTTCTCAAATAAATTGTGATGCATAAGGGGTGACTGAAGCTGATTGGTGACTACTTTTTCAAGTACTTTAGAGAGAAAGGATACATTTCAAACAGGTCTACAGTTATTAAGTATGTGTGGGTCTTGGTCTTACTTTATTAGTTATGGTTTGATGACTGACACTTTTAGTACATCAGGTACTGTGCCATGCAATAATGAACTATTAATAATGTTAAGAATAGGCGCTGCAAGAACATACATTGCACTTTTTACGAAGTTTTGTTGGCACTGGATCTAGGCAACAAGTAGCAGGTTTCATTTTAGAAATTGAAGTCAAGACTTCCTACTCTGTTCAACAATTAAAATTTTGAAAGTATTGAATGCAATGTGAGACAGGGTCTGCCAAGCTAGTACTGTATGTGGTTTGCACTGCTATGCTGAGATATGGGATCTTATATTTTTAATTTTCTCATTAAAAAGTTCATGAAGTCTGTACTGCTATTGTCTGTTGGTATTTTGCACTGTAGATCTGAATTCCCATTTGTTAAATTAGCCACTGTTCTAAACAGTACCCAAGGATTATTATTGTTCACGTTGCTGGTGTTGCATGTTTTCCTGCTGGGTTTACACAGTGTGCTCCAGTATCCTTCCAAAGATATGCAGGTTTGGGGATATGGTGGCACTAAAATGACGCTAGTGTATGTGAGTGATTGTATTCACCTTGAGATGAGCTGATGCCCCATCTAGGGATTGTTTCTGCCTCGTGCCCAAGCTTGCTGGAATGGACACATCCTTGGATTGATGGATTTAATCATTAAACATCCTTTTCAGAGATATTGCAGTAAGGTGTCATCGAAATTTAATGGATGTTCCAGGCAATTCACAACACAGCCAAGCCAAATGTTTTCTCACCGTGATAATATCTCATACTGCCACTTGGTGGATTCTTCCAGAGTTACGTAAAGTACGCACGCAAGTATAAACAGTAAAATGCTTGCCTAGAACGAGCGTCTACTGGAGCAGGCATCGGTTTTGTGTGAAGTATAAACCTGGCAAAGCCTATTGGAGCCAGAGTCATCAATAATGTACCCAAAGATGAGATGTGATAAGTGAGTGCTCTTCAACCATAAATAAATAGTAAATCCAGGATAAAAATCAAGTGCAAGGTCATGGAGGTAAAAATCAATAAATAATTAAACAATAAAATGAATAATTATTCCAATAAAATTAAGGTTAAAATCAAGGAAGTCATCTTTATCTTAAAACAATCTCGGGCCTCTGTGCTCCTTCCAAACTCTAGTGCTCCTTTAGCTGATCATTACTGGCATCCTCAACTAGAAGAAATACCTACAGACAAGTGCAGTTAACTTTTAGACCCTGGCATGATTTTCTTACCAACAGTCCCTCAGCGTTCTGCAGTTAACCACACTTCCCCGACTGCCAGTCCATTAGCTCCCATGGAAAACACTGCCATATGGGCCACTGCTGCTATAAACAAGTAAATCAGTAGGAGTTCCCTACTTCAGCCCCCCATGAGTGCTAGACTCACCTTCATCCTCTGAGTTTTCACTCCCTACTACCTGCCTCTGCTCGGTACTTCTCAGACTCCTGCCTTTCACACTAATCTTCTCTTTTAACCTTCATTCTCTTCTTCTTTTATTGCTCCTCCTGGTGTTGCACTTCAGCTTTCTTTTAAACTACCATGGGACACAGGTGCAACAATCATGACTCAGGTGCTAATGAAGGAACAGGTCAATTCTGTATGTGCGCATGTGAATAAGGCTCCGGATCTGCTGTATATAGCACTGGCAGATATAAGAATATTTGCCAGGTACAGTAAACTCAGCCACAATTTTTACTCACATTTTAACATTGTTTTGAAGCATGGCACACACATCAGAAAGACAAGCTTTTCTTCTGTTTGTGCAGCCTAAACACTAAAATTTCTCCTTTCCTTGAGGGTCACATTGTATGCATTGTACCTCCAGCTCAGTGCTCATTGGTTGTCAACTCATGCACACACAAGAGCTCATCATTGTGTCACTATGAGGACATTATACAATGAAGAGGGGCATGCACCGCAACTAGGATTATGTAAAAGAAGGCTATAACTGGAATCTCCGGAAAAATCAGGTATGTTATGTCAGCCTAAGATTCAAAGCCATTTGCTCATCACAGAGGATTCTGGGGCATGCAGGAAAAACAAGGAGCATTGAGAACAAGTCTGAAAAATGGGTGGGTGTGCTATATGTAGGCAGGTAAAAATCTTGTTACACTTTCTCAGGTGTTTAGTTCTTACTTTAAAGTATTGTTAATTCTGTCAATTATTTTTACTTTTGATTTCACTTTAAGTTAGTTGCTATGGGTTGCTACTGAATTGCTACTCTGAGACAGCCAGGAATGTGTATCATGTGATATCATGATTGTGAAAGTATAAAGGTCAGTGTTGTGCACTTCATGACCAATACTGTATATTCTCTCAACAAAAATTCTTGTGTGCTTTAGCATTTCATTTTACATTAGTACTTACTGTATATATACTCACTCTCTGCACCATCCACTCCAGTTATCTCTCCTCTCCAATAATCAGCAAATGTAATCAACTAGTTGAAGCACATTTTTATCAAAATAGTTTACTGTACTTGAACTTAAAAAGCACAGAAACCCTAATTCACAGTAATTGAAAAAGGCCCTTACTCAATAACTTAAAGTTTCTGTGCTTACGTGAATTCTGTACACATCTGACTCATAATTGTAGTTTGAGGATTAATCTTTCAAAGACTATGTCATCAAAGGTATTGTAACATTTAGACTAGAAAAATCAGAGATCCAATGATTCACAAGCTTCACCATAAAGATTAGCATTTTCTCAAACTCCCTAGCGTATTTACAAAGAACTGCCAGGAACTGCAGAAAAACCTTCCAGATTTATAGGATGGAGGGCAAATCCTGGCAGAGATTGGCTGGTGGGCACACCTCTTAGGTGACCACCCACACAGCACATGGAACATAACAAAGGGCTCTTATATAGATAAACAAAACCAAAAATAAGGAAAAATGCACATAATTAACATTCAAAGAATCAAAAATTAAAAAAAAAAGACATGAACATGAAATTGAACCCCAAACCCTGGCTAAGACATGGCAAGGCAATTTTGTGCCTTTCTAAACAATGTCAAATCAATTAATTTTGCCACAGGTGGATTCCAATCAAGTTCTACACGTATTTTACAGAATATTTAAAACACACAACATGCACCTTACCACAATCTGGAGTGTTAAGATAAGGTCTGAATATCTACACAAATGAAAGATTTTAGTTTTTCATTTTTAATAAATTTGAAAATCTTTCTAAAAACATGCTTTCTACTTTGTTATTATGAATTATTGAGTGAAGAGTGATGGACAAAAATAGAAAATTTATTCATTTTAAATTTAATCAACAGCATTATAATGTTTGCAGAAAGTAAAGGAGTCTGAATACTTTCTGAGAACACTGTATTTATTTTAAGCCTTTGTAATCTTTGCAGCACATCTCTCTTTATATTCTCCATACTGATTAATATGGCCTCAAAATTCCCTACAACTAGTTGCATTTTATGAACCATTTTGCAAGCCTAAATTTGCTTCACAGATCCGGGAGGCCAGTTGGGTGTTGCCTGTGTGGAGTTTGACCATTGTTCCTAAAGCTGAATAGGTTTTCTCCAGGGATTCCAGTGTTCCTCTCTCCACCCAACTACTTGTAGGCTGTATTGACTGGTCACTTTAAGCTGGCACAATGTGGGTGAGTGGTGGTTTGTGAATGAGTGTGTGTTATGATGGACCCTGATCCCGACTAGGGTCTAGAGATCTGAAAAGAGCCACTTGTCGTCTTTTAAATAAAAGTGTGTCTTTTCTGTGAAAGATACTATATTAAACTATTTGTGGATAATTCTGGACAAGTATATCAACATGGTACAAGTGTTTGCATTTT
>JANRMT010062840.1:27270583-27280647 GCA_026402145.1 Polypterus bichir lapradei | reverse complement strand
GATAGATAGATAGATAGATAGATAGATAGATAGATAGATAGATAGATAGATAGATAGATAGATACTTTATTAATCCCATGGGGAAATTAACATACTCCAGCAGCAGCATACTGATAAAAATAAACAATATTAAAGAGTGATAAAAATGCAGGTAAAACAGACAATTGTAGTTAAATACTAATTTAAGGTAACTACAGTAAGCTAAGGTCAGTTAGCAACCTGGAGAGAATTAACTAGGCCAAGTGATCTTCCAATCCTTCCCTGAGCATTCCGTTATATTCTATAGTGTAGATTATTTAAAAAGAAGGTCTGATGTAGATTTCACAACTAGCCATTTTCTACTGTTCATTCTCGGGTTAGAGGATCTGATATCATTGGGTATCTCTTGTTAATGTATTTACTTTAAAACTGATATTCCAGTTTAATCATTTACCATCAAGCACTCAGTTTTTCCATTAGCATCCAACATCACAAAGCAAGAACTGTTCATAAAGGCAGGCAATATTTCCCATTAGAAGAAAGAAGAGTAAAAGAACACTTTTTGGTCATTCCTGAAAAAACACATCCACAATCTTTTGAGCTTGGAAACAAAACATTTGTCATTATTAAAATTTCCAATGTAAGTAGACTTTTATAGACTGCACACAGCCCCTGTTTTATAATGCCAGAGGTTAAATCATTAGTTGAACATAAATCATTCTCCTGGAATGACAACTTTGAATTAGTTCCAGGAACAACAGAAACCTGAGGAAATCAGATCGACCCTCTAATGTAGTGTTCCAAGGCCAGGGCAGTAACTTGGACAGAGTAGCATTGACAACAAGCACCAGTGCAAAATACACAAAAGAAAAATAGCCTTGGAAAGATTTAGTAGCAGCAGGGAAGAATGATTGATCAAACTAAAGTCAAAGAGTAGACAATAATGCAATATAAACAGCTGTCTCAATGGCAGTATTTTACAAAATTAATAATAATCTCACTTGGGACTTCCTTTAAATTCCAAGAATGATAGGGCACCTCTAATAATATTAGATACCATCACTCAAGTAGTTTTTTTTTTTAATCTAGTGAATGCTAAGAAGCCTCTGTCATGTCAATGTATGCTCAAAGTCTAGAGTATAAGCATTGATGATTATTATAAAGTTAAGAGCAGTAAGGCACTTTACAGCTTTATGTGTCAGGAGGAGGATTCTTAAAATGGCTTTACACATTATTGAAAGCCAAGATAGTAATTTAAGAATACAGTCAATTTTCTGCTACTTTCTACTTTCTTTCTTTCCTATGTTTTCTGAGCAATGAATTAGCTTTTGGGCAGTATGAGGGACGGTCAGCAGCTCAACCCAGCCGGAAAGCTCAAAGGAAGGGAGGATGGGGGAAGGCAGCCTTTCCAGGACACTGCCTCTCCCAAAACACTAGATGGACCTCTGGCCTTCAACCCATCAATGTAAGGTCAGCACGGTGCTTTGATCAGGTGGTGGTGATTCAGAAACTGGAAAAAGAACAACAGAGAAAGTAGGTGTTAGTAAGGATTTTGGAGCCATGAAAAAAAAGATAATTAAATGCATATACAGCATATCAGGGTTACACTAAAATAAAGCTATGAGAAAACCATGTTAATATAATGAGTTTTTAGCAGGTTTTTAAAGTGCTCCACCATATTAGCCTGGCGAATTTCTATCAGTAAGATATTCTAGATTTTAGCTGCATAACAGCAGAAGGCTGCCTCACCTCTTGGAATTATAAGCAGACACTCATTTGAAGATCTAAAGTTAATATTTGGAATTGAACAAGCTGAATGACTGAACTAGATTTTGCACATCTTGCTGTAATAAGATAACAAAGCCATTGGAGTATATTCAAAATAGGAATAATACTAGGAGAATACTAACAAAATATGCACAAGCTGTGTGTGAAAAACCAAGTACACCCCTGAACAATAGCAACAATACTTTGTAACACACAGCTTCTATATGTTTTCTTATTTTTACCACCTGAAATTAGATTAATCTAATTTTAAGAGCTATTAAGGATTAAGGGTTAGTTATAGCCTGATGTGTATAGTCATGGAACTGTAAGGCGGTGTACTTACTTTTTACATGCTTGTATTTTTCAGTTGGATTTATCCAATCTAAAGTACAAGTCCTTTGAGGCAACAGTTGGCATTATTGTCTTGCTATAAACAGAATAACCATGTAATGAGAAAACTTCACTTTCTTCAAAAAAAAAGTACTCATTACTACAGTAATGCAGTTCATTAATGATTGAAGACACATGGTTATTGATAAACACAACATGAGCCTTTTGAATACTTATTATATTAATAATGTGTTCCTGAATACACTCTTCTGATGGCAGCAAAGAGAATAAAATAAATTAGTCTAAGGTCTTGTGATTCATGATTTTTAACTGCTAACAAGATAAAGACTCACATATTGTTGCATAAACCTGACTAATCATGAAGTAAAAATGTAGATGAATTGGCAGTCAGCCATTATAATTATGTTGGTTAATCAAGATTTATACAGTAGGTATTCTGTCCAGTTATGTGTGGATTTCACACAAGTCAACATCAATGGGACCCTTTGACCAGCATGTCAACTTGACGTCCATATGACTCACTTACTGTCAAGGAGTTGTTCAGCAAAATGATCAAACTCTCTCTTGAACTGGCACATTCGGCTTTCATTTGACTACCAGCCTCTCTTAAATATCTCTATCATTTAATCAGCTATGAAATTCCTGTTCACCCTGACTGAATCATATAGTGGTTCCTCACTCTGGCAACAAATTTAGCTCTCAACCAAAACTCCTTAACAGGTTTAAATTTAAGTTTCTATTGTCGCCCTGTCGTGCTTGAAAATTTGCAAAGTTACAAGGTTTGTGTAACCAAAGGATTTTTTTGTTCAAAATTGTCCGGAACATTGTACTGTTGGTAGAGTTACCCTTATTGATAGGTCTAAGAGGAATGGAAAGAAAAAGTATTATTCAAAATTGGCTACCATGATTGTCTCTTTATTATTAAAAAAAAACCTGGGAGAGAAAGACGGGAGACGAGACGTAATCTTCACGTTAAGATCACGGAAGACACTTAAAAGACCTGCAAAACGAAAGGAAATGGCCACGGAGCGTCTCACGGGGATCTTAAACATGAGACTTTGTGCCAAGAGATTGACCCAGGACCGTCTCGCGATGATGTAGAACATGATATTCTTGCAAGACACGCTCTACTTACAACCAATATCAAATAAGACCACAGGCAGCAAATCACTCAGTCGTGTGAGTGTAAGGCTTTGAGCACACATAGATCCAGGGCTCTCAGCGCATATAAAGCGTATAAGCGTAAAGGACAATACGTTATAGATGAAACGTTGACAACTAAGTGAAGAAGAAAGAGCAGTGCGAAGAAAAGGAATTCAAAAGCGTTGGAGAGGAAAAAATGTAATAAAGAAAAAGAATAATCAAGGTGCAAATTCAGAAAATAAGGAAAGTAATTATCAGCCCAGAACAAGTGGAATTGAAAAAAAGCACATCCAATTGGGCTCAAAATTAAAAGACAGAGTAAAAGACAAAGTAGAACTTCATAAAGATGTTCAAAAACGTTGTCGCTATACAAATACAGAGCAGGTTAGAGATTACGAAAGCAGTGGAATTCGAAAGGCTCAAAAAAAAACGTTGGTGTGATGCACATGTGGAGAAAGTTAAAGAATATGAAAGTAGGAAAATTAGAAAGTATAAAAAAAAGAAAGTAAACATTGCAGTAGGTCAAACAAATGGAAATTATTACTCGAAAAAGGGAAAATAATCACCACGAACCAGGTATCATTGAAAAAAAAGCAGGACAAAACGAGGTCAGAAATAAAAGACAGAGTAGAAAACAAAGTAAAATGTCATAAGAGGTTAAAAAACAAGGGGACCAAACACATGCAGAGCAGATTAAAGATAATTAAAACTGGAATTCAAAAGACTCAAAAAAAAACGTAGGTGCGAAACACATGCAGAGCAAGATATAGAAAAAGAAAGCAGTAAAAAAGAACAGTGTAAAAAACAAAAGAAAGTAAACATCGCATTAGCGCAAAAAAAGAGAAATTATTATTCGGAGAAATAATGAAAAGGCGAATAGTAATCAAATATATGGACACAGGTGATATGTCAGAAGTATATAAATATTATAAGCCTTTGAAGTTTAAGTCAGAGAATTTCAAAAACGTGCTTTACCTCATATGCATTTATTGGCTACTTTGCAAAAAAAAATGATTACCTGCTAATGATGTAGAGCATTTTGTCTGTGCTAAAATTCCAAACAAAGAAATCTATCCTGAATTATTGTACAAAGTCATTAAACACATGTCTCATTGACCTCATTTAAAAGATTTGGCATATTGGGACTCCAAAGATTCCAAATATTGTTTCTACAGAAGTTCTGAAATAAAAGTGAAACTAATGAAATAGCAACAATTCAAAGAAAAAAAAATCTTAAAAGTGTGTATACAGAAAACCAAACACGGGGGTTGGCGAGCGAAGTCTCCTAGTTCCTATATAAATCAATAGATTCAGATTGTGATGATGTGAGCCAAGTGTATAGGATGAAAAGTAGTGCTTTTTTAACAATTTGTTAAATAACACTAATAATTTGTATGGATATTAGAATTATTGTAGGATTAGATAAGATGCAGCTTTTAAGTAAATAAACTTGGAAAGCTAGCATTTTTTTTGAAAGAGTATAATGTATGTAGACAGCAGTTTAGCAGGCAGGTGCTCTTTTGGACAGAAGATAACACATGACTGACTCATAGACAGAGACATTGGGATGCATGCAAATAAATAGAAAAATACTGGGAAATAAGCAAATATTAAAATCTTGCATAGTCAGCCACCAAGGCACTGTATAAAAGAAAAGGATATGGGAACATTTTTTTTGACATCTCTGTCAGGGCAGACTGGTGGCTAGGGATTTGCACTGGCAATCGAAAGGTTGCTGGTTCAAATCCTGTAAACGCCAAAAGAGACTCTACTTCGCTGGGCCCTTGAGCAAGGCCCTTAACCTGCAATTGCTCTTTCCCGGGTGTGACATTAATCTGCATGCAGGCCCTGCAAGTAAACCCTCCAACCTGGAACTCCAGCCACCATAAATAAAAAAAAACCTCATACTATTTCACTCCATCTGAACTAGTGTGGTGCTGAGGGGTCACCTGTTGCATGGCTGCACTTGGGTCCTAATCTGGGATCCTGAGTTGGTTTGTCATGTGGTGGGTGCGGCAATGCGCTGTATCAGTGTGTGCTCCTAACCTCTCTCTCTCTCTCTCTCTTTCTCTCTGTGAGGGTAGCCACCTACCAGAAACATCTTTATATTCATAAGCATGAGATGAGATTGTGTTGGTTTGGACATTGGGAGAAGAATGTTAAGCATAGAGCTGCCAGGAAAAAGGAAAAGAAGAAGGCCTAAGAGAAAGTTTATGGATGTGGTGAGAGAGGATATGCAGGTGATGGGTGTAACAGAGCAAGATGCAGAGGACAGAAAGATATGGAAAAAGATAATCCGCTGTGGCAACACTTAATGGGAGCAGTCGAAAGAAAAAGAAGATTACACCTGGCCTAAGAAGACAAAGACTGTAACAACTGAAAGCCAACTTAACCAACTGACATGAAGCTTGCTGTGTAACTCTGATCTAAATCAAGCAAGTTGAATGTTTTTCATTCATTATTTTGTCTAGCATTTGATATGCCTGGCTTCTGTTCAAATAAACATATGTTTAGACTGAAATAAAGTTATGGTTTTATCTCAGAGAAACTGTCTTGCTGTTTGCTGACACTTGCAGTCTAACTAGGCAGTAAGTGTTCATTCAGGTTACACCTTTCCAAAGGTATCAAACTGGGAACAGAAGGACATGTGTGATCCCAGAAGAAGCAGGCAGCTAACCTCAGTTAGAATATTTAGGACAAGCCTTTCGATGTGAGCCAGTTCTTGCTACGCATACTTGTTCGGAGGTAGCAAGCTGGGTGCATTCTGTGTTCTGTGATCCTGGCTGAAGCAGGCTTCAGAGGTTCAACCCTTGCAGTGAGGGAAAATGAGGCTAAAGTGCCCTCAGCCATTTTTAAGATATTTCAGAAGTTAGAGGAAGAAACCTAGCAAGCCCTTCTTAAGGATCCCAGAGGTAAGTATCACAGGGTAGTACATGTAGAAACAAGGCTAATAATTTGGGTAATTCCAGGATTTAAAAAAATGAAACATTTTAAAAATGTAAAAAAAAAAAACAAAAAAAAAAAACACAACTTTGAAGCTAAAGTGCCCTTTGTGGAAACTTTCACGATAAAACACCGAGTTAAGCTAAGTCAGAACAAGCGGTGCAGAGCCATTGTATGGCTTTAACATCAGCAGCAGACAACCAACACAATACCAGTCAAACTATCATACATGTGTGAGACAGATTCTGATAACTAATTCTCTGCCTGTCAGGACATCTTTTTAGACCATCAGGCATTTGCCATTATCAGACAACTAACTCCTGAGATGTGAAATGCCTCCTAACTCAGAAGTAAGGCGCTGCAGCTTGCATTCAAGGTTGAACAGTTATGTCTAGATATAACTGATATTGCTGCTCTTTTGGGGAAGACCGCGTTTCTTCAAGCGAGATGGCCTGCATCCGAACAGTTTCGGTGCCCAGGTCCTCTCCGAAAACATATCTAAGGTAATTCGTTTATCTTGACTATCTATCTCTGCTCTTAACCACTTCCGAAATGCTACTGTTGTGCTAGGACATGATAATTGTTTAATAAAATCTTCCGTAAAAGTGCACAACATTAATACTGTAATAACCAATCTCAATGCACGTAGAAAATCTAGGAAATACGGCATAAACACCAATAATTTAATTAAAATTACTACTTTAGATGAACAATGTATTAAAACTATAAAAACAGATTATAGATTAAACAAAAAATACACACAGAGCGGAGCTAATAAAAATAACTTAGTTCCTGTTCCAAATATCAATAACGCACATAGTATTTATCTGTGCCCCTCCGAAACATTAAATATGGCACTATTAAATGTTAGAGCTTTCACTAACAAGACATTTTTTATCAACGATCTTATTAGTGATAAAAAAATCGATTTTATTGCACTAAGTGAAATGTGGCTTAGCTCAGATGGCGCAGCTGTTTTAATCAAATCTGCGCCTCCGGATTACAGTTTTACTCGTGCAGATCGCCAAGGAAAAAAGAGGCGGTGGCTTGGCAAACATTTACTTGAGCCGATTAAAATGTAAAGATGTCAGTTTTGGTAAATTCAAGTCCTTTGAGTATCTCGCCGTTGTTATCCATGGAGATTCTCACGTTCTAGTATTATCCGTGTATAGACCTCCAAAATTCAATGTGTCTTTTTTTAAGGAATTCTCTGACTTAATGTCAATTTTAATTAAGAACTGTGACACACTCTTACTAGTCGGCTACTTTAATTTTCATATAGATAATCAGTGTGACCAAAAAGTAAAAGAATTTATGAACATCCTGGACTCTTTTGATTTAAAACAGCTTGTTAATCAGCCTACACATAAAGCAGGTCATACGTTAGACTTAGTGATTACTAAAGGACTAAAAGTTGATACAAAGCAGGTCATTGATACAGGTCTATCAGACCATTTTCTTCTACTTTTTAATATAGAAATAATTATAGAAAACACTCATGCGAAGCATATTGTTAAAAAACGCTTCTTTGACTCATCAGCAGCTTTAAAACTTACAAACATTCTAAGCAATCAGTCCGTTTATAGTGCCAACTATGATAGCGAAGATAATGTAAATAGTAAGGTGGAAAGATTTAATACTAAAGTGAGAGCTGCTGTTGACATAGTTGCACCTGAAAAGACAGTTAAAAAATCTTCTAGCATTATAATACCATGGAAGACCCAAAGAGTGTCTGATTTAAAGAGAACATGCTGTAGAGCTGAGCATAAATGGAGGAAGACTAAACTAATTATCCACTATGAAATATTAAAAGTTAAAATAACAGAATACAATAACATAGTCCGTCTTGAGAGGCGCTATTTCTCTAAGATTATAAATAACAATGCTAGTAATCCCAGAGTCTTATTTTCTACGATTGATCGTCTGCTAAACCCAGGTAACTCAAAGGAATGCCTCCTAAGTACTTCCAGTAAAACCTGAGAGGCTATTGCTGTATTTTTCAATCAAAAAATTAATGATATTAGAAATAGCATAGTATATCTCCCCAACACTAAGGATCCTCCTAAACTCCAGCATTCCGTTATAAACAAATTAAACTCTTTCACTAGGATAGATTTACCCGATTTACATAAAATAATTTCTTAACTGAAACCCTCCACCTGTGTCCTTGACCCAATACCAACAAATTTTTTCAAAGAAGTGACATAATAAATTCGTCATTAGATATGGGGGTCTTCCCAGACTGTCTTAAGACTGCTGTAGTTAAACCCCTACTTAAGAAACATAATCTTGAAAATCTCTAACCTGCCTTTCTTTAATAAAATTCTGGAGAAGGCAGTCATTATGCAGTTAAATGACCACCTCAATAAACATGCTATCTATACTAATAAAAGGCAAAGCCCTCACTGACTCACTCACTCACTCACTCACTCACTGACTCATCACTAATTCTCCAACTTCCCGTGTGGGTAGAAGGCTGAAATTTGACAGGCTCATTCCTTACAGCTTACTTACAAAAGTTGGGCAGGTTTCATTTCGAAATTCTACGCATAATGGTCATAACTAGAAGCTATTTTTCTCCATTTACTGTAATGGCGTTCAGCTCGAGGGGCGGAGTTTCGTGTGACATCATCACGCCTCTCACGTAATTACGCATTACGTAGAAAACCAGGAAGAGCTACAAAACGCGCTTTAGAAAACATGCATTATATAATTAAGAAGGCAGCGAAACAATTAGAAGCGAGCGAGTGACATATAAAACCATATTCAGCGGCTCACGTGAACTGACGCAGTGCGCAGACAAAAAACAACAGTTCCAAAGAGTGCTGAACAAAAACCGAATTACACTGCTACGCTCAGATAGGCAATCCACACGCAGTGGCGCAATCGTAGAGCATTCGCCTGTAGCGCCCGCGTCCGAGGTTCGATTCCCGAGAGGGGACGCACTAAGTATGTATGCACGCTTCTCAATTTATTTTAACCTCGCATCCCCTTAGTTTGAGACGTATGAAAACGCATGCGGTTAACGCAGAAAGACAGATCACCTATTGAAGCTTCATGAATAATGGATACTTTATTTGCGATCAATGATTGTTTTGGTAAAGCCATACTCGGTGTATTCATTAGATGAACGGTAAAAAAGTAAGAGCGAGGGGACGGTAACTTACTGAAGCACACAAGCAAAACCACAATAGCACGCGGGCTCAATGTACTGTAGTGCGCGTCAACTAGATCTGACTTGCGCGATCACATTCCAAAAAATATTTCTTTTCAAGTTCTATTTAGTCCATATGAGTCAAACTCAAGGCCCACGGGCCACATCCGGCCCGGCGTGTAATTATATCCGGCCCGCGAGATCATTTTATATACTGTATTATTGTTATTAATGGCCCGGGGATATGAAGCGCTGGTAACACAATAAACTACAGATCCCATAATCCAGCGCTTCAGCTCCCTTGCCGAACACTTAACCACGTTAATCAAGTCTATCTTATGATGCTACAAGTTATTGCCAAGCTAGCCCACACGATGCCAAAGAGAAAAGGTGATTCTGAACATAGAGCCTTTAAAAACCGATGGCAGGCTGAGTATATGTTTACTGACATTGCCGGTAAACCCGTGTGTCTCATTTGTGGAACGTGTGTACAAAAACTGGGGTCTCCTTCCCAGCAAAAGTCGAGCAGCCGGCGCGCACGCATAGCTGTGCCGGGATTTGAGACGCTGACTGCGCTTCTGCCTTAAGTCAAAGTGAGCACTTTTAATTTTTTTCATCCTCCCCCTGAGCTATAGCCCAGACAAGTGCAAACACGGGACCCCTTTTCTACACCACGGCAAAATAATATTAAGGCGATTCACACTTTCTTTTGCACGTATACGATTAT
>JANRMT010062840.1:27207696-27270183 GCA_026402145.1 Polypterus bichir lapradei | reverse complement strand
GAGAAAATTCTTTGTTAGTTGTGGTAATTACAACTCAAAGACACATGATATCCGATATGGTGTTCCACAAGGCTCTATCCTGGGTCCACTGCTCTTCTCAATCTACATGCTTCCGTTAGGTCAGATTATCTCAGGGCACAACGTGAGCTACCACAGCTATGCTGATGACACACAGCTGTATTTATCAATAGCACCTGATGACCCCGATTCTCTTGATTCACTAACACAATGTCTGACTTGTATCTCAGAATGGATGAATAGTAACTTTCTCAAGTTAAATAAAAAGAAAACTGAAATCTTAGTGATTGGCAATACTGTAATGGATAGAATGAGGCTATTAGAAATAAACTGGAGACATTAGGATTAAAAATCAAGACGGAGGTGAAAAGCTTAGGGGTAACTGTTGACCGTAATCTAAATTTTAAATCACATATTAATCAGATCACTAGGATAGCATTTTTTCACTTAAGAAACATAGCAAAAGTTAGACCTCTTATATCATTGAAAGATGCTGAGAAATTAGTTCAAGCGTTTGTTTTCAGTCGACTAGATTACTGTAACGCACTTCTCTCAAGACTACCCAAAAAAGACATAAATCATTTGCAACTAAAGCAGAATGCAGCTGCTAAAATCCTAACAAGAAAAAGAAAATCTGAGCACATCTCTCCAGTTTTGATGTCATTACACTGGTTACCTGTGTCATTCAGGATTGACTTTAAAATTCTGCTTATGATTTATAAAGCCTTAAATAATCTCGCCCCATCTTATACAGTATATCGGAATGTCTGACACCTTATATTCCAAATCGTAACCTCAGATCCTCAAATGAGTGTCTCCTTAGAATTCCAAGAATAAAACTTAAATGAAGTGGTGAGGCGGCCTTCTGCTGTTATGCACTTAAAATTTGGAACAGCCTGCCTATAGGAATTCACCAGGCTAATACAGTGGAGCACTTTAAAAAACTTCTGAAAACACATTACTTTAACATGGCCTTCTCATAACTTCACTGTAATTAAAATCCTGATACTCTGTATATCCAACTCATTATAATAACTATTCATGGTGGCTCTAAAATCTGTACTAACCCCTACTCTCTCTTCTGTTTCCTTTTCCGGTGTCCATCTACTCAAAGCACCGTGATGTTCCAACAATGATGGATGGATTAAAAGCCAGAAGTCTGTATGACCATCAACATCAAGTGACTCCGTGAGAACCCTAACTACAAAGAGGACTATTTCATTTATGTTAGGTAGAATGCCCAGAGGGGACTGGGCGGTCCCGTGGCCTGGAACCCCTGCAGATTTAATTTTTTTTTCCAGCCGTCTGGAGTTTTTTTGTTTTTTCTGTCCACCCTGGCCATTGGACCTTACTCCTTTTCTATGTTAACTAATGTTGTCTTATTTTAATTTCTTATTTTGTCTTTTATTTTTCTTTTCTTCATTATGTAAAGCACTTTGAGCTACTTTTTGTATGAAAATGTGCTATATAAATAAATGTTGTTGTTGTTATTGTACTTTAGCTGTCAAACTGGTTTACTTTGCTGAGATTACATTCTTTTCTGCTTTAAATGTGTTCTAAAAGACATGATTCAGATATGCATAAACAGTTAGATATGGTGCATTTGGATGTTTCACCAGTAAAAAAAAACTTGGTACAGTGCAACTTCAAGCCAAAGAATGGAATATTTGACAGTTATTTGCATATACATAACCAGCATTTTAAATATGTAATCATTTTAAAGAAAAGTCTATTTAATGTGAATCTAAGTGGTAAATGTTATTGAAATTCTGTGGAAATCAAATATTGTCTATAATAAATACTGTGTTGAAACCAGAGATATGTACAATACAGTAGCTGAATCCAATCCAAAAAGTTAAAAAAGAAACTATAACTGTGTGCTGTCCAAAAATGGATATGGCTATTTTCTGTATATCTTCCTTTTCCCCACTGGGGTTTTACACATTCCTAAACTTATTTTATCTTCTGCAGCATAATATTCATCTTTTTTATTACAGCTCCAATGGTTTTATGTTGCTGACTTAAATTTTCATTTGCCTTTGCAGTAGCCATTTGCATACACATTATGACCAGATGCCCAATCTTTCCAGTTTCTTTATTTTTATTATTGTGCATTTTGAGGTTAAATCCTTTAATTCACACTTCATGTCCATCTTTGATTACCTGACATTATATACTGTATTAGCCATCTACTTGGTGACATATGTATGGATAATGGGAGGTGTTTTTCCCTGTAGCTTAGCTGTCAGACTGAATCTATTGTTTTTTGTATTTTGTAATCATTGCCCACCTTTCCCTATTGCACTCTGTAATTTTGCTAGCTATTTATGGACTCTTTCAGAAAGCATGACTAGAAGTTACTGATTTTACATCTCTTGATGATAGAAATGTATATATAATCTTCTGAAGAGCAGTATGTGACAATTATTATGAACAATACACTGATACTGAAAAGCCCTACATAATATTTCAAATATGAAAAATCAAAAATAGGTTCAGTTTGCTTTGACAGATAGCTGACAATTCTTGGAAAACTGCTGTGATGAAGGTTTTACTATCCACTTTGTGGCCTACCAAGCATTGGAACCTGATTTGGTCCATTTTGTTTACATGCTAAGCAAAAGTAAGCCAATTCAATATGTATTTTTCTTCTTTATTTTTCCATACTGTATGATCTTTTTGAATTCTCTCAGTTTCTTTCTGCGACAGTACATGATTGTTCCTGCAGTGTTCTTTATTTTCAAAATCTTAAAACCATGCTAAACCAGACACCTGGGTTGTGGGGTGAATCTGCTGACTTAGTCTTTTTTTTACCAAGGGCCACAAGGCATTTCTTAGTCTTGCATGACTTTTTGAAATTAAGTGAAAGGAAACCTCAGCCTTCCCAGTCAGTGTTAGCCAAAAATGATAAATGTTATGTTATACTCATGTTAAGCCATCATGCAACAACATTTTCCTAGTCTGCAGCTGGTGATAAAGACTAGCTTTAGAATTAAATTTCTGTGCTGAATATTGATTTAGTTTAGAAATAGCCTCTTCCATTTTTTTCAGCACTCAATCCATCATTCTTCATTTTATATCATGCCACCAAAAACATGTACAACATGATGATTTGCAGGGGTTAACAAGATTAAAATATCAAACTCAGTAATTGGACAGTACAACATTAATAATAAATTAATGATCTAAACCTCAAGTCTCGGTTCACATGGGCTTACTAATGGTAAGATGTTCATTTTATCAGTCAGGCAGTGGGCAGTAATGCTGACTCATAGTTCCTTAAGTCTGGGTTTGCATTTCATTCCCCTTATATTTTATGTGGAATTTGCACCATTTCTCTATATGTTCATGCTATTTTTGTTGGGAACTCTGCTTTTACTCAACATTTTTATTGTATGCAACATAACATTCTAAAACTCACTTTTCGTAATCCAATTCAAGGTGAGGGGGACAGAGCCTGCCTTGGTCAAATCGGATACAATACAAGAACCAACCCTGGGCAGAGCATCAGTCCCTTGCAAGGCTTATGCAATCACAAATCCTCAGTTTCACTTACAAAGGGCTAATTTAGAATCAAGAATACATTTTGAATCAAGAATTAACCAAAAAAGTATTTCTTTGGGGATGTGATAAGAAACCCAACATGTTGTGAGGAGCTCCTGCCAACTCCACACAGATACGGACCACACGTGGGATTCATACCCAGGACACAGGTTCTATGAGACAGAAGTATTAACAACTGCACCACTGTGCCACCCATACTGTGCACATTAATTGATGACTTAAAGAGGCTGATATGAGTGAGTTTTGTTTGTGTGCGTGTGTGTGTGTGTGAGTATGCTAAGTATGCCATGTGATAGATTCCTACTTTTTGCCCAGTGCTACCAAGTTTAACTCCAGCTTCTTGCCATCCTTATTTTGGATTCAGATGGATAGATGGAGGGATGGATGTCAGTTTACATTGCACATAAAAAGGAAAACTTCAACAATATTTTTTATAGGCAAATAGGTTCTGGTATTATGCAAATTACCAATACAAGATTTTCTTTTAAAGACAATGACAATTTAAAGTTGCATTACAATTGCTCTTACTTCCAACTCCATAACATATATTCTCTCATTCCTCCCCTTATCTGATGCTGAGAAACTGTCCCATGATTTCATTATGTCTCTCATCGACCTTACACAGAAATGCAAAAGTGAGCCCATAACAAATGTCTTGCTCTGCCATTACTGACTCCCTTTGTCTTACAGGACTGAATAAAAAATTCTGTTAATAACCTACAAAGCTTTACATGTTCTTGCACCAGACTTCACCGGTCTTGCACCAAGTTACATCAGTAACCTCCTTCATTACTATGCTCCTATCTGTCCACTAAGGTCCACTGATTTTGACAATGTTGTTGTGCCCCAAGTTAACCTGTGCTCTATGGGTGACAGAACCTTCAGCTCCATTGCACCCAGACTTTAGACGAACCAACCTAAATTAATGAGATCAGCTGGTTCAGTTCATCCTTTTAAAAAGTAGTTGTTCAAGATGATATTTAACCTATGCTGACATTCTGACAGTTTCTTTCAGCTTACCCTTTCTACCGAGGCTCTCATGATAATTTGTGCTTAATTCACATATTGATGCTGATATTCACGTACTGGTTATTGTTATTATTATCATTAACGTTATATATTAATTTTGCACCTATTTTAGATGGTGGTGGTCATTGCGGACTTGGAGGATGTGTTTTTGCTCCAAGGTAACCATCACATTTATTTATATTAAATTTAAAATGCCTCATACCTAAAGTACGTTCTGAATATTGACCAAGCTCATGTTAATGTATAATCTAACATGTTCTCATTTTTATATTAAACTTACATATTTTTACACCGTCATATACATTGTCTAAATACGTTTAAACGGCCAACTTTCTTGTAAGATCGCTATTTTTTTAACTCTATTTTATCGAAAGCTTTTGTAATTTAGCAAACCATAGCTCATCGCTTGCCAGTTGCGAGTTCTCTGAGGCTGCGCAGGTGTGGTGCTGCGTGCATACTCTCAATAATAACCCCCACAACACTGTTCGGGGGAGTGGTCACATTGATGACTCATTTCGACGTAACAAAAGGGGGCGAAGCGAAGCAGAGCATCAGTGCGAGTCCAGCAGAACCTCTCACTGACTGCCAAGCCGAGTCAATTCGAGCGGTACCAACGACGAAGATACATCACGGTCGTTACGCAGAACTGGGAGGTTGAGGGACAGGTTGGTTCGACTGGGTTTTATTGGGAGAGGTTTACACAATGGCACCGCTAGGTGAGATGCACAGTGGGCCGTGACGGCTTTGTTTTGATTCGTATGTCACAGCGCTGAAGACAAACAGAGAAACCAGGGTTCGGCGGCCTCGTGCCGAAAGGGTTGAGGACTTTAAGGGGTTTGGGGCCTTTATGTGGTAGTAGACTAGAAATGCTTGTTTTTGTTCTGCGTTGGGGGAGGAGCCGTTTAGAGATTCTAGTTGTTTCCCAAATGTTTGTGCCAAAGATGATCATCTATTCCGTGAGACAACCTTCTGTCTAGCAATACATTAGATCCAAATGATGGGGGTCGGACGGGACCGTGAAGTTATTGAGGAAATTCAGCGGTGCAGCGAGTGATAGGGAGTCTGATCGAGGTGTGACATAAGACCAAATAGACGGGCCAGGTTGTTTATCCAAAGATACTCAGCTGCGCTAACTGTGCAGTGAGGAACTCGGAGACAACATTTCAGTCTCTTGTGATAGAGAAAGAGAAGATAGTCGTAATGGAATGAAAAAGAGATCAAGAAATGCCAGGTTGTCCAAGAGACACCCAAGAGCCCTGTTTAGAAATGTGAGGATGACAGGCCACTTTTTTTCCATGAAAGATCTGGAGAGGACATTAATGTGTCCTCATGATGTACAAGTAGATGTGTATAAAGAAACCTGACTGGAACATTGATAGGGTGAACTGGCAGTTTAGCAGAAACACTGGGAATAAAAAGTGCCCATTGAGTGAAGGTACCATTGTAAAAAAAAAAAAAAAGAGCACACAGAGAATAACCTAAACATCACACACTTTCCCAGAATGTCCAAGATGGTTGGTTGTAAGATCTTGCCTTGTTTTTAACCAGTCCTCGATCTCTTGCCCCAAAGAGGTGTTCATTTTTGTGGTTAGACATTGTCTGTTTTTAATATGTCCCTGTAGTAATAATATATTTTAATTATATAGCACCTTTCCCATGCTGAAAGTGTGTGCGGGATTATTTTTTAAATTTATGGTTTTATTGTAATATTGAATTAGTTATAAGTGTATCGTTAGAAATTAACCTAAACAGTATAGTAAGCAGTAAGACATATTGACTTGTTGAAATTAGGTTTGGTCAGGCTGAGATTCAAAATTCTCAGAGTCCAGATGGGAGGTGATCTGTTAAAAAAAGAATGAGCAATTTATTCAGTATGCTTGCAGTTTGATTATGCTATCTTTAAATTGTTTAGGAATCAATATTGGCACTTTGACCTCAGCCCTTTTTCTGCTACTGTTGTACTCAGTTTATTAGTGTTCATGCTGCAAATTTTCTAGTCCTTTTCTGGGGATATGTTATATATTTGTTTACTCTATCAGTTGTATCTCTAAATGGATGGACATCCATCCATTTTCAAACCTGCTTATCCTGAGCAAGGCAGCCGAGAGGCTGGATTTAGGTGTAAAAAAAAAAAAAAAAAAAGTGCTTTAGACTATTTATCGTATTCATGATTTTTTAGACTTGGCAGTGTTAGCCAGTTTTTGGTTTGTAGGTCCTGTTGAGTATTGGTTCAGGCAATTTTTTGTTTCTATGAATTTTGAAATAGGATAATATTTATTGAAAATGTTTCTTATATTTAATTATTATGGAATGCAGATTAAAGGACAGCTGTTTTTAGAGAAGCAGAATTTTTTTTTATTTGTTGGATTTATTTATGTGAGCTTAGATAAGTAATCATAGTTGCTGCTTGTAGACAGATATCTGCTTATGTTGTTTATATCAGAGCCTGATTTATTGTTGCTTTTATGTTCTAGGATATTAAGGTATTTTTTTCTAATGTGAAGTCATCCATTTTGAAAACCATTGCAATTGTTATTGTATCTTACATAACAATAAAGGTTTAAAATTTGTTAATGAAATGAGGTATATAAAATACTAGTTATTTTCTTTGTACTTTCACTGATATTTGGTATTGTCAGTCAGTCAGTCATTGTCCAACCCGCTATATCCTAGCACAGGGTCACGGGGGGGTCTGCTGGAGCCAATCCCAGCCAACACAGGGTGGAAGGCAGGAACAAATCCTGGGCAGGGCGCCAGCCCACCTCAGTATTTGGTATTGTAATATTACTAAATATACAAAAATATCTTGTTAGTCCATTATTAAAATACAATTATTTGTTTAATATTTTAAAATCAAGAACATTTTAACGATGGTTGTTTATTAAATAATCTTCTAAATTTTTAAAATGAAAAGTTCTTTGTACTTTTAAATGCTATTTGGAGTTAAAATAAAAAATATATTTTGTGCACATTAAATACCCTTTTAACCTTAACATGTTTATTAAAATAAATGATCTAATATACAGTAAAGTGGTCATTTCTAATATGTTTTTGGGTATTAAGCAAGGTAATATTTTTGCTTCCTTCCTAAATAAAGGCTAAGTTGCCTAAATACAATTTTAGCCATGTTTATTTAAACATACTATAAAATATATTTTAACTGGGTCCACTCCAAGTCTGCTTCCTGTGTTATATGTGGGATTAGTAAATGGATAGACATGTATATATAGTAAAAATGTGCCCACACTTCCAAGGAATTGTTTTCATAATGAGTCTGTTTTCCTAACATACCTTCAAGGAGTTAACATTACTTTAAAAAACCATAGACAAAGCAAAAAAGGCCCTGAAAATAAGTATCAATTATCTGTATTTTTTAGCAGCAGCTTCTTCCATTACATATTTGTTGATAAACTTCAAGTATCACGACATCACCATGTTAAAGACCAAAAATAATTCCTTAAAGCAAAGACATTTGTTCACAACTTTTTCATTCACACTCCCACGCTTACTCGTGCTGTGTTTAAAATAGCCAGTTAAATGTATGTTTGGGCTGTGGCAGCAAAGCAGAATACCTGTGTGCAATGCAAATGACACATCTGGTTCAAAATCCCATAAATGTTACATATATCAGATTATTTATAAATTAAAATATAAAAATGACATTAGAAAATTATTACACACATCTAAAAATGTCTTATTATTTATTGCTTGCAAGTCTCAAGTTGTTCTTGTTTTCAGTTCTGCAATAATGACTAAAGAGGAGTTGTCAGATGTGGAGGAGGCTCAGCCGCCCTCAGAGTTCCACAGCCCAGTCCTAGAGATGAGGAAGAAGCCCATTGTCCACCCTTCCGCCCCAGCACCTCTCCCTAAGGACTATGGTAAGCAAGGCCACTGGAACAGAGAGTCAATAGTTTGTCGGCACAGTCGATGGACAGATGCCATTGTTTACTGATGCATGCTATGTTTTTATTTCAGCCTTTACTTTTTTTGACCCCAATGATCCTGCCTGCCAGGAGATCCTTTTTGACCTTCATACAACAATACCAGAACTATTTGCCATCATCAGGCAGTGGGTTCCTCAAGTTCAGCACAAGATAGATGTGATTGGAAATGAGGTGAGCACATCATATACTCATAGCAGGCTGGGTGAATTATTTGTAGCTTTTCTGCTCATGAGTCTCAGATAGTCCCATCAGAGGAAAGTGAGCTTAGTGAACATGTGATTTAATGCATAAACATTTTGGAATTACCTAGAGAAAAATTGAGTGGTTGTCCTAAAGAATATGTCTTTTTGGCATTTTGGGGGTACAGCTTTTTTTCACAGCTGTGATATATGGTCATTTGCCTCAGATACAAAGTATATTTAATCTGCATTTTCGTACAAGATTAATAAATTACCTGTCTATCTATCAAAAGTGGCTTACAAGTGTAACCAATAGGGTGTAAGTACAACTGTGAAATAAAGCCTTACAACTTACAGAATACATCCACTTCAAAACGGAGAACAGTCTTGCATACCGATGCATGCCATATTAAAAAAGTGCTTATACAAAGCATTTTCAAATTGCTTTGGTAGACCCTACTATTATTGAAAGATATGTGTGGCTTCTTCACCGTGTTGTATAATTATTTTTCACCTCTATTGGTTGGTTACAAGTAACTAGTTTACTTTTAGTAAAATTATATTCTTTGATTTATAGTATTAGCCTTGTGCTTTTACTTACTTTTATTTATTTATAATCTGATATTTTTCTAAGTGTTTAAACAAAGTGTCACTTTTACCAGCAGTATGTCCCAGCAAGACTATGTATGGCGTAGTGATTAAGGCTTTGGACTTTGGATGTTACACTGTGAGGTTTTGGGTCCAGATCCTGTTACTGACACTCTGTGACCATGAGAAAGTTACTTCACCTGCCTGTGCTTCAATTGAAGAACCAAAGCAAATGTAATCAATTGTATGACAAATGGTGTAGGTCATCTTGGATAAAGGTGTCGGTCAAATAATAAGTAATAATAGTAATCTTTGTAAGATTATGCCATTGAGCTGTCATCATGATAGACTGAGTATTAGAGAGTAAATAGACAGGTATAACTGGAGAAAGAGAGACAGGCAGAGGTAAATATACAAGCGGTAGTTACTGTGGGACTTGTGTGTAGTACTAGGGTGTTGTACCGTGTTAGCCATTATGGATGTAATGAGAAGTCAAGGAAAAAGAAACATTTTATTGACTACTAAAAAGATTACAATTTGCGAGCTTTCAAGACAACTCAAGCCCCTTCTTTAGGCAAGATGGCAGCTGATAATGAGCATATCAGAAATGTTTAACAAAGCCCACTGGAAATAAATGCTTATTCTATGAGGTGCAGGACTTATTACTACTGCCACTCAAAAACATGGATATGTCAGACCATGTCCTCCCACAACAATTCAGTTTTCTACCCATCATAAAGCATGCCATTTTGTAGGCCTTGTTTTATTTTCACAACTAAGTGTTTTACCCTGGGCCCAAGTTATAGTGTCATGGGTTAATTGGATGTATCAGAAGTACTGCATAACTATTTTTTTATTTTTAGTTCACTTGATTTGATAACTATTAAACATGCTACAAACAGTCCTTGGTGGTGTTGGTGTCAAAGAGACTGCAGCAGAACTCCGTATTAAAGTGGTATTTGTTAATATTGCAAAGGTGATTTAAAGTTGATTCATTCAAAGCTAAAAATCTTGACTTTCCATTAGCATCAGATCCTAAAATTAGTTCTGACTCGGTATGCAATGGATTGATTCAATACAGGAAACACAAAGCTTTGAATTAGAATAACAGGCAATAGACCATAATAAAATACGAACATGCAAATACTATAAGAAAACTCTGAACAAATAAGATAATTTGGGATAGAAAAGAAAATCCTGAGCAACTGGACAGAGAGGTAAACTGAAGGAAGGATCACAATATCTTCAATAAATGAGTTTTAAGTTTTTTTTAATGAATTATTTGAGTCATCTAATTGATTTATATTAAAAATAAGTTATTGAACACAATGTAAAATAACAGCTAAGCAACAAATAAATAAAAACATATTGCACATACAGTGGAGGAAATAATTATTTGACCCCTCACTGATTTTGTAAGTTTGTCCAATGACAAAGAAATGAAAAGTCTCAGAACAGTATCATTTCAATGGTAGGTTTATTTCAACAGTGGCAGATTGCACATCAAAAGGAAAATCGAAAAAATAACTTTAAATAAAAGATAGAAATTGATTTGCATTTCATTGAGGGAAATAAGTTTTTGAACCCTCTAACAAAAAAAGACTTAATACTTAGTGGAAAAACCCTTGTTTGCAAGCACAGAGGTCAAACGTTTCTTGTAATTGATGACCAAGTTTGCGCACATTTTAGGAGGAATGTTGGTCCACTCCTCTTTGCAGATCATCTCTAAATCCCTAAGGTTTCGAGGCTGTCTCTGTGCTACTCTGAGCTTGAGCTCCCTCCATAGGTTTTCTATTGGATTAAGGTCCGGAGACTGACTAGGCCACTCCATGACCTTAATGTGCTTCTTCTTGAGCCACTCCTTTGTTGCCTTTGCTGTATGTTTTGGGTCATTGTCGTGCTGGAACACCCATCCACGACCCATTTTCAGTTTCCTGGCAGAGGGAAGGAGATTGTCGCTCAGGATTTCACGATACATGGCTCCGTCCATTTTCCCGTTAATGCGATTAAGTTGTCCTGTGCCCTTAGCAGAAAAACACCCCCAAAGCAAAATGTTTCCACCCCCATGCTTGACGGTGGGGACGGTGTTTTGGGGGTCATAGGCAGCATTTTTCTTCCTCCAAACACAGCGAGTTGAGTTAATGCCAAAGAGCTCTATTTTGGTCTCATCAGACCACAGCACCTTCTCCCAGTCACTCTCTGAATCATTCAGGTGTTCATTGGCAAACTTCAGACGGGCCTGCACATGTGCCTTCTTGAGCAGGGGGACCTTGCGAGCCCTGCAGGATTTTAATCCATTGCGGTGTAATGTGTTTCCAATGGTTTTCTTGGTGACTGTGGTCCCTGCTAATTTGAGGTCATTAACTAACTCCTCCCGTGTAGTTCTAGGATTCTTTTTCACCTTTCTCAGAACCATTGACACCCCACGAGGTGAGATCTTGCGTGGAGCCCCAGAGCGAGGTCGATTGATGGTCATTTTGTGCTCCTTCCATTTTCGAACAATCGCACCAACAGTTGTCACCTTCTCTCCCAGCTTCTTGCTAATGGTTTTGTAGCCCATTCCAGCCTTGTGCAGGTCTACAATTTTGTCTCTGACATCCTTGGACAGCTCTTTGGTCTTTCCCATGTTGTAGAGTGTGGAGTCTGCTTGATTGATTGATTCTGTGGACAGGTGTCTTTTATACAGGTGACTAGTTAAGACAGGTGTCCTTAATGAGGGTGACTAATTGAGTAGAAGTGTCTAACCACTCCGTGGGAGCCAGAACTCTTAATGGTTGGTAGGGGTTCAAAAACTTATTTCCCTCAATGAAATGCAAATCAATTTCTATCTTTTATTTAAAGTTATTTTTTCGATTTTCCTTTTAATGTGCAATCTGCCACTGTTGAAATAAACCTACCATTGAAATGATACTGTTCTGAGACTTTTCATTTCTTTGTTATTGGACAAACTTACAAAATCAGTGAGGGGTCAAATAATTATTTCCTCCACTGTACCATTAAAAAACACAGCATCTTTGAAAACGTATACTATATGAACTATAGAGTAAAAAAACAAGAGTAACAATGAAGAAAATATACAAAGAGCTGTTCTTCTCATTCCCTTTGATTCACCACTGAACAAAAAACAAACCAGCCTAACTAGACTTTTAATATTGCTTTTGAAAACATCTTTATGAACATGAAGAAAAATTCTGTAATGACAAACCAAAGAAAATTTTTATCTGCATCAGCTGAATACTGCCACAGCAGATTCTAGAAATCCAAGCCTTAAAATACAGCCTCCTAAAGAAAACTTTCTCACTTGTCACATGACTGAATTTTCAGAATCCTCTTTCTATGTTGTTGGACAATTATTTTTAAAATATATTATAATGAAGAAACATTTTCATGAAACAAAATGTCTCCTATTCCATTGCTTACTAATTTTGAAGATATGCATCATTTTAACATACATGGAATAAAAAATAATTGAACAATAATGCTTATTGTTGCCTACTTATAAATTTATTTAAACATAAAGTTTCTTCCTCCTTTTTTTAATAACTCTGTAGTGCTCTGTTTTCTTTGGCATGCTAAACATGCTCTTATTTTACCTAATAGTTAATCTAGGGTTACTTTATTATCATTATCATCAGTATTTGAAATGGAACAAATAACCATACCCTGTTTCACTGGTTCTTTATCTGCTTCTCAAAAACAACAGGGGGTGGGTGAATGCTCTTCTTCAAAGTTCAAATCTAAAAATAATTTTGGAGGGTAAAAAGCAAAAGGGTGATTTGGGGGTGGGATGGTGGTCCTCTTCAAGGTCCAAAGATGCAATCATAAAGTTTTAGTGTGGGAGGGTTGCGGTTTTGCCTTGCGAGAAATGCCATTTGTGTGAGAAGGTAACGAAATGCCCACTACCTACCACTCTTTTGCTGCAGGTAACAAAGGCAGCTTCCTGATGTCTTCAACCATGATTGAAATGATATACAAACATTTCTACCAGTTGACAAATTTCTGCTGTTGTCTTATTTTTACCTGTTTACCACTCACTGTCTGTAGTGTGACCTAACAGATGTGAGATCTTGCTGGCTTTAAAATGCATGTTTTTAAATACTTTTCTGCACTTCTATAACGGGTATTAGGTTATCATTTTAAGATCTGTTACCCCATGCTTCCTAAATGTACAATGGGAGAAACCAGAAATACAAATCACCCTAGGGACAGACCATAAATGCAGATTTCCCTGTAGGTAATCTCACATGAATGGCTGAAATTAATGGTGCTACCTGAATTACATAATACTGACATTTTACCTCATTCAATAATAGAAAATGCAAAATTATAACAACCAAGTTTAGTGAGAAATGGTATTTGATCTGCTTACACTTGGGGAAAGACACATAACATTATACATAATCACCTAGACAAGGACATGAGATGAAATCGTTGTTAAATAATTAGCAAGGGTCTAAGACAAAAGATCAACAGAACCAAACACCAGAATCTCTTATGTAAACCAGCAAAGGCTTTGGCTCCCTAAATTGATTTTCAGTAACTGAATACACTGCAAAGGGTTTTTTAGAATCTAGAAACTTGGGCCTCTGGATTGGCACGCCACCATCTATATTAGGCAGGGAATAATCACTCAAAATTTCCCATTATTGTTAATAATATGGCCATTACCATGCAGACAGCAACAAAATGGTGGTAAACTTTAAAATTCTAGAATACAAAATGGAGGAGTTGTATGAAAATTGATGAAAACAATAAAACCCAACCAAAACTACAAAATATGTACATACATGTGTTTTTCATGGTCAAGAAAAAAAATATTCTAACAGCATTTTTGTGGTTCAGTTGTATTTGGAGTGGTGTGTTAAATGCTTAATGTGTTTTATTTGCCTTTTATTTTCACAGAAAAAATAACAGCTTAGTTTTAATAATTTTTTTGTGAAGACCAAGTATCAAATTACAGCAACCTCACATTTAACCCAAAATGGTAACTAGAAATTCTTGTAAACACAATGAAATAAGAAGGTGAGACCGTACATGTGGTAACTCAGAAAGTGTTCTTTGTACATGAACACAGTATTGGCTTCGAACTATTAGGAGTATTCAATGAATTGGTTGAATTTAGGACTTCTTTAAAAAAGACCCATGTAGGGTAGATAAATTCCTAACAGTACATATAGTATAAACTGAAACACACCGTGTACTGAAACGCTTAACATGTGTACTGAACTACAGTATATATACTCCATTGTGAAGCACATAACTATATACTGTGATATTATCTCGTACACAATATACACTTCAAAAATAAACACACAGATGACATTTTGTCTCATACGTTATATGCTAAAATACATGTAATGTATGCTGAGAGTTTGTGTCATACATTGTATGCTGATACTTTTTAACAGTAAAAATGCATTGACTTGACTGTAACAAACTGTTAATGTGCTTAACTTCATTTGCCAGGTATTAGCAATTAAGTAACAGCTCAAGAAATCAAGGAGGTTGTATTGTGCTGCATTGTATTGTGTTTTTTTTTTTTCAGGGCAGCATATAGGCATGTGCAAGTATGTTACTCCTATTTAAATTTTATTTTGATGTTGTCCTGGAAGACTCTGTACTTGTGTTGTCTCATCTCATAAAAAAAGGAATGTGTTCTTTGTTCTTTTACCAATAGTTCAGACAAAGTAATTGGACTTGCAATACATTTTTTTTTTCATTCAGTTTCATTCTCAAAATAGATTGACTCAATTTGTTATCTCCTCGCTGACTTGTAAATTCCTCAATAATATGTTTAATTAAATTTCACCGAACTTACTTTCAGTATGAAAGATTTTAATTCCAATATGGAGTCACTGCAATTCTTTGTGCATTGGATACCTTTCACTTTCAATTGCAAGTGTTCCAGCATATGGACTATGTAGTTAAGTGTTTCAGAGTAAACTCTATCCATTTCACTATACAGTATGTGCATTTCAGGAGATTGTATAAGCATTTCAGTTTACAAAGTTTCAATAAATAGCGTTTGCAATTCAAGACTTAATGTATATGTGTCACTACGAAGCGTATGTCCCAAACAGTGCCTAATAGTTGATGGGAAATGAAGACTTTTCATTTTGCTTTCACATCTTGGTAGATCTGTACACATTTTTTAGTAATATTTTTTGAGAGAAATAGCTAGAAATTGACATATTTTCTTTCTGCATTATTTGTGATCTCCTGCCATAATTTTTAGTTAGTTCTGACTAATCCATCTTGTTGTTTACATGGAAACCTCACCCATAATAATTATGCAAGAGAAGAGAAAGCGATGGTTCCAAATAGCTGTGATAAAATTAATTTTACGTTTGTTTTATTTTCAAGCATATCTAGGAAACACAAATACAATGGGTCTTTTTTTTGTGATTTCACTGAATTATTGACTCATTTAAGTTTGGTTTCTCATACAGGGTACTTTTGTAGGTGACTTTAACATCCACATTGATGATCCTTTGTATAAGCTGACCAATGAATTCTGTTTCCTACTGAACTGTTTGGACTTGATGCATCTTGTTGATAACTATAACTCAGCTTTCCATTCAGCACTAGATAAAAAAGCTGCTTTAAAACACAAGGAGTTTTCCTTTAAGCATTCAGCACCATATACACTGTGTGCACAATTATTAGGCAAGTTGTATTTTTGAGGATTAATTTTAATATGGAACAAACACAGTGCTATCAGTCAATCCAAAATGTTAATAAACCTGAAACCTGAATGTTTCACAACGGAAATGTGAGTGTGAACATCTTTAGGGGAATACATATGTGCGCACAATTATTAGGCAACTATTAGTGTGCAGATTTATTATGCAACTAAAGGAAAAATGAAAATTTTCCCATCTCACTTGTTTATTTTCATCTGTTATGGTGAGAATAATAAACAAACACCTCATAATTTACAAATAAACATCTCAGATATTTCAAAAAAAATAAATCGGTCAATCAATGACCAATATAGCCACCCCTCTTTCCAATAACAGTCATAAGCCTTTCCATTCATGGAGTCTGTCAGTTTCTTGATCTGTTGACGATCAGCTTTTTGTGGAGCAGTGACTACAGCCTCCCAGACACTCTTCAGAGAGGTGTATTGTTTTTCTCCCCCGTAAATCTAACGTTTAAGAAGTGTCCACAAGTTCTTGATAGGGTTTAGGTCAGATGAGGAAGTGGGGCCATGTCATTATTCCTTCAGTCTTTAAGGCTTTTACTGGCTAGCCACGCAGTGGAGAACTTCGATGCAAGTGATGGAGCATTGGCCTGCATAAAATCATGGTCTTCTTCAAAGATGTAGACTTTTTCCTGTATCACTGTTTGAAGAAAGTGTCCTCGAAAAACTGGCAGTAGGTTTGGGAGTTGATTTTGAGTTCATCTTCAATGCAAAAAGGTCCAACTAGCTCATCTTTAAAAATACCAGCTCATACTAGTACCCCACCTCCACGTTGGAGTGGAGCTCTGTGCCCATTACTGATCCACAGGTCCATCCATCTGGTCCATCAAGAGTCACTCTCATCTCATCGGTCCATAAAACCTTTGAAAAAAATCTGTCTTCAGATATTTCTTGGCCCAGTTTTGACGTTTCAACTTATGTTTCTTGTTCAGTGGTGGTTGGGTTTCAGCCCTCCTTACCTTGGCCATGTCTTTGAGCACTGAACACCTTGTACTTCTGGGCACTCCAGGTAGGTTGCAGCTCTGGAATATGAAAGTACTGGAGGATAATGGGTTCCTGGTAGCTTCACGTTTGATTCTTCTCAAATCTTTGGCAGCTAATTTGCATCTTTTGTTCTCAACACGTTTCTTGCGACCCTGTTGACTATTTGCAACAAAATGTTTGATGGTTCTGTGATCACACAGCAATATCTTAGCAATTCCAAAAGTGCTGCATCCCTCTGAAAGACTTTTTTACAATTTTTGACTTTTCAGAGTCAGTTAAATCTCTTTTTTGGCCCATTTTGCCTGAGGAAAACTAGCTGCCTAATAATTCTGCACACCTTGATATAGGGTGTTGATCTCCTTAGGCCACACCCTCCCTCATTACACAAATACACATCACCTGACGTGCTTAAATCCAATAAGCATTCAAGTTAATACAGCTTGGAGTTGGAATATACGCATAAAAATGATGATATGGTCAAAATACTCACTTGCCTAATAATTGTGCACACAGTGTAATTCAACATTATGGTCTGCAGCTGGCCGAGTGTTGCATAAGAACAACCTATTACAAATACAACAAATCCTACCCAGAAGACAGTAAACTTATGTTCTTCCTGAGCTGCCCCTTCTAATCTGTTATTGCAGATGGTTCAGAACTCTGCTGCAAGAGTCCTTACACAGACCAGTGAGATACAACACATATCCTGTTCTTTCTTCACTTGTTCCCTGTGTCTGACAGGATAGAGTATAACATTCTATCACTACCCTATAAAGCTTTATATTTCCTTGCATGGAACTACACTGGACAATCATCAGTAACCTTGTCCTATGCGCCTGTCCACTCACTAAGGTCCACTTATTCTGTCAATCACGTTGTGCCCAAAACTAACCTGTGCTAAATTGGTTACAGAACTTTCAGCTCTATAGCAACTCAGACTTTGGAACAACCTCCTTAACACTAGAATTCCTGAAGCCTACAAAAAAAATTGTAATCCCGGCCCACCTTAAATCCCTTCACACCTCTACCATCAGCATCTTTTGTTTTGTAAATGCATCGATCAGCACAAGCAGCAGGCAGCAAGCTGTTCCATCCCCCACCTTGACGGAGCTGAGCTCGTGGGCAAAAAATTCTCCCAGCTCAAGCCAAGGCTCCTTATCTACATGTGGGATGCCTGGAGGGGAAATAATACAGTATGTCGTTATTTGGAATAAATGTATTTCATACTGTATATGTTCCATGTCTACAAATGTCTGGGTAAGTGTAGGATGAAAGGAAATGTGAGAAATGCAAGAAATGCTGAACACATGCCTAAAGCAGAAACTTTTACCTTGTTGAACTAATAATGACGAGAACTGCATATTATGTGAAGACTTTAGTCCAAATATGAAATAGACACATGTGCTTTTATTCAAGATTATAACCAAAGGGAAAAAAAGCAGGTGGCTGTCAATGAGTTAAAAGCTGTGTTTGAGTAACAGTTCAGGCACTATCTGTGTGGAGTTTGCACAATCTACCTATCTTTATGAGGATTTTTCCCATTTTCCCAGTGTTCTTTGCATATTCTAAAGTCATGTGGGTTAAATGGTAAGACTTTGATGTACTGACACCACATTCCTGCCTTTTTCCATTAATGCTATTAAGATAAGTTTTGACATGGTTTGGGCTGATTTAACGATGGACAGAAAATGTGATTTGCTCCTGGAGTGACACATTGTGATCCAGTTGTATTCCTTAAATATGGAAACTAACTGCTTAGTCTACTATCTTATGCTATGTTTTTCATTGTTAGGAAAATCTATAAAATTACTAACAATAATAGGAGTAATTGTAATACAGAGTCACAATTTTTTATTTATCAGGTTTTGATACCCCCTAAATAAAATTTAAAGGATGTAATGTTTTCATGTATTACTTTGAAATAATAATAAAATTAAGGCGTTGTGGTGAGGTTATTAAAATTGCTTAGGTTTGATACCCCCCTAAATAAAATTTAAAGGATGTAATGTTTTCATGTATTACTTTGGAATAATAATAAAATTAAGGCTTTGTGGTGAGGTTTTTAAAATTGCTTAATAATCCTGACCATGTGTGCGAATAATTGTGTAACTTAATAACTTTTGTGAGTATGTAATTTAATATTGTTCTTTATCAGTATGCTGCTGCTGGAGTATGTGAATTTCCTCTTGGGATTAATAAAGTATCTATCTAGATTATCTATCTATCTAAAATCTTTTATTATTTAAGCGCTTTATAGTTCTCTTTCTATGTGGGCTTTGGGAAGATCAGAACTTGTCAACTAGTGATTTAAAATTATTTAATTAACAGAAATAACAAGAAAGTTAATTATATTTTGAAATTTAATTCCACTCATTCTAATGTATGACTATGAAAGTTCATACCATATGTGTATTCTCATTTTGCACATGTAATATAACAACTTCAAAAGATGTACAGTGATGCCTTGTAGATAGATAGTACTTCGAATTTACTTTGTTTCAGGAGGCTGTTCGAATTGTCTGAATTCCAAATCAGTTTATCCCATTAGAAATAATGGAAAGTGAATGAATCCGTTCCCAGACCCTAAACAGTACCCATTTTGATAAACTTAAAAAGCAAATGCACATTTTTTTAAGGTTAAATTAACACAAATTCCATAAGTAATAAATTAAAACATGAAAACAATAAAATATATAAATACTGTATAATAAAATGAAAATTACATTTACTGTACCTTCATGCTTCGTGAGAAGTTCCTTTTTTACCTCATTGATTACGACAACCTTCCTCTTAAGCTTCATTACTTTCACATTCTTCTTGGATGCCATGGCTAACAGATAGGGGTTATATATATATATATATATATATATATATATATATATATATATATACAGTGTGACAGTAGAGGGCGTTGTCGCTCCTCAAACCCCACAGACAAACGTCCAAGACACCAAGTAAAAGCACCAAGAAATATTTTTAATTTCTTCTTTCTTTGATATTGTGCCACAGTGCACCACAGTCAACCCCAATAAACACTAGATCAATAATCACAATAATACAATATCTTTCCTCCTCTCCTCCCAGCAGCTCTGTCACACTCCCAACTCCGGCTCAGCTTGCTGGTTCTTGACCAGTCCTTTAAATAGTCCTCGATCCGGAAGTGCTCCTGTCCTTCTGTCCATGTGATTTAATAGCACTTCCGGGTCAGATGAAGACTTGTATTTTTCTTCAGCCCGGAAGTACTTCTGTTCTTCCGTCCCCATGACTTGGGAGTACTTCTGGGCTATAGGGAAAATAAAAATCCTCGTGTCTCCCTGCAGCATCACACGGTGGCACCCACGGTACCCAGCAGGGTTGTGAATCCAAACTCCATCTCCCATGATGCCCTGCGGGAATCCGGGGCACCTCTCTGCTGCAGGGAAGACACCGTCTAGCGTCTTGGATATGTTGGCCGGGATGAGCTGCTGGCTGTCTATCACAACAGTATAACCACACACATCAAAAATAAAACATGAAAAACTCACCAGCGTAATGCAAGACATGCTTTTCGCTCAATGCGTAAACTTCATCTGTTACTGTAGTTTTTCATTGCACACGCAGTTCAAATGTACAAGCATTGTTCAAACTCTGGATCAAATTTCTCTCTAATTTATTGTTTAAACTCTGGAACATTCAAAGTTAGAATCATTCAAAGTATGAGGTGCTACTGTAATATCTCCTAACATTTTTGAAGATATTTGAAGGCCATCATTAAAAGTCACCCAGTGTTTACCTTTTTCTACTAGTTGTGCAATGTTTTTGTAAGAAAAGCCAGACAAAAACACAGTTAAGGTAGTAATGTGTGTGTCTCCAAGCTGAGTTTCAGGGAAAAAACAGATATTGGACTGTGTAACAAGCTTTATTTATTTCTTAGTGAGCAATTATTTCTGCAGAAAATTCCCATGTCTGACACACTGCACCTTTAGGTTACCAAAGAATCTTTATTTATTTGGTGTTGCCTGATGTTGCTGGCTGTTAGTTACATCATAGCCTGGGTTTTACAAGATTTATCAAAATGTGATTTTCACCTACTGAATTATAAGCTGTTGCTTTTGGCCAAATGTGGATATGCAGGTAACCCCAATAAACCTGAAGTTAATTTGTAAAGTTGTGGAGAGCAAAGGTCTAACAAAGATCAGGTAATCAGTCAAACATTATTTGGTTTATGGCTACCTAAAAAATAGTGGTGTGGCCAGGGTTGGTTACTACTCAACACATAGTCATTTTGGGTGGTGTATGCCCTGTTGCTGAAATTCCTTGAGTGTCAAATTGACCCAAACCAGCCAAGTGATGCCTCTCCAAATCCATTATGGCCATGCATCAGTAATAAGGATATCTCACAGAAGTTTAATTTTTATCCACTGGCTTATTGTTTCTCTTTCCTCTCCTTACAGATATTAAAGAGAGGGTGCCATGTAAATGATCGTGATGGGCTGACAGACATGACCCTTTTGCATTATGCCTGCAAGGCTGGAGCACATGGTGTGGGTAAGCACTTGAATGCAGCTTATAGGAAGTAGAGTCTGGCCTTTAGTTGTTTTAATGATCATACAGATAAGAAATCTTTTGGCAGGAGATAGGAGATTTTCATGCCGATTGTTATCACCCCCAGAGAGCATATTAGACAGACCACTGCCTTCCTGACGTTTTCAAGGAAGAGCTCTACACCGCAGGCTGACCTGTGGCCACCAAGTAAAGCCTGTGTCATTTAATATGCAAACTGTTTGTGTATATCACTGTAATGGATAACCTCTGCACCACAATGTCTGTAGGTGACCCTGCTGCAGCGCTAAGGCTGTCTAGTCAGCTGATTGGTCTAGGTGCTGATGTCAGCCTGCGCAGTCGCTGGACCAACATGAATGCACTTCACTATGCAGCCTACTTCGACGTTCCTGAGTTAATCCGTGTCCTGCTGAAAGCATCTAAGCCAAGAGGTAAGTTTGAAAGTATAGTGTGGAGCCTAATATAGCAAAGAAAAAAATGTGGTTTTACCAGGGCTTCAAAAGATTGTCATGCTACCTCTGTCTGGTGAGACTTCATTAGCAGTCAGGGCCTGGCATCGTTTGCCACTGATTTGTTAAAAATAACCTGATGATGTCTGGCTAATTTATCCAGTCAGAACAGGAAACGCCATACATACAACAGTATTTTTATTTAATTATTTATTTTGCTATCAAGATGACTTTACAGTCACAGTTTAAGTACAATCTCACTTTAATTACGTTTATAGAAATTATGGCAGTCATTTAATATCCTCAGGCCCCCTAAGCTCATGTAATATCCTCACCCTTTCACTGCCTGCTGTGTATCTTCGTTTTTAGTCAGAAGTGTAAAAAGTTCTCAGAAACCATACGTTCTTGAATAAAAGTCATAGTACTTCATCAAACTTTTACTTTCACTGAAGTAAGAAGTATTTCATTTAAAAAAAATACTTGAGTAAAAGTAAAAAAGTATCTGCTTTCAAAAGTGCTTGAGTGCTAAAAGTAAAAGTATGTTTTATAATAAAGACTTTATCTAAAAACATATTTATTTTACTTATAAACAACACTCACAAAATATTTTTGCTAAAGAACTGCATTCCAGAATAATGAATCATGCAAATGCAATCATACCTTTGATCAGTACATGAGTGCAGTGATGACCTACAGTTTGGTACTGGTGTTTGTGGATATGACATACACTCTGCTCCCTTTGGGATATCCGTCAGCAATAGATGAAGCACCCCTACTCCATAGAGAAGAATAAATAATTAAGTGAATAGCTCACAACCTTATCACTTGAATAGATATACAATATAAAAAACCTGACTGAAAGTGAATGCGGATTGGGTTTATTATACTTCACTGAAGCAAAGGTGGATTTCAGAAGGGCAATTATTACATTAAATAGTAATATAACAATTTCAGAATTGTTTATTTAACAAGTAATCACATAAGAAACCCAATTTTATCTTTAAACTACGCATCTGAGCACTCATGTAAACTATAGAATTAATAAACAATTAAACTTGAGGCATATTATTAACTTTCCTTCTTAACCCAGTCTTTAACCAGTGTGTTGTCTCATAATAAACACTATTATTTTACTAAAGACAATTTAAATTCTATAGAACAACATTTTCTCCACACATGTAAACAATAAATATGCTCTGGACATGGATCTTCTTTCTCCTGAATCACATAAAGGACTAATAAAAAGGACAGCTCAGAGGAAATAAATGTCATACACTTTGCTCTTCAGTGGGACAGTAATTATCCAGTACTTTACAGAGACAAAATATATTGCTGCTGAAAGTTCATAATTGCACACAAAACTAAAATATTAATTTAATAAGCCACCTATATTCTCCTTTGTCATTATGACTGTAGCAGATTCTGGTTTGGCAGTGCAGTGTTCTGTTAGTTTTCCCTGAGCTCATATTCCATAAGGTAGCAGCAAAAATACTAATCTCAGCTTGAAGGATATCTGACACCTTTTTTATTAGCTCTCACTTAATAAAGGACAGAAACACCCTCATGAGACATGAGATTTTGCTGGGTTCACTCTGCACTGCCCAATTTTGAGTTGCTTCTTTTGCTTTCTTACTTTCAAGCTCAGCCCTCCGCCTACTCTGTACTTAAAATAAAAGCTTTATGTTCCTGTTCACCTACTAACACAGATGCTTCCCAGTATAAGTGCTAGGTACAGTACTGCTTTATCTAGTTTTTTTTTCTTTATCTTAATTCCTTTTCAGTAAGGAAATATGTGTACTTTTTTCTATTAGCTACCACAACACTGTTTATTTATTTACTGTCCTTCCAGATTCTATTACCACTTGTATTACTCTAATCCCTTTTGCAAAGTGCAACATGAGTCCCTTTTTTCGGTTCTGAAGTTCTCTTTGCCCCTGTTCAGATGGAAAAAAAATTTTAAACAGAAAAGAAATGCTGTAAAAAGTCCTGCATAGCCCCTCAGAATTAGCCAAAAAAAAATTTTTTAAGAGAAAATGTTATATTTTAATTAATTACCACACAAAAGTGACACATAACATTCAGCTAGCACTTTGTTCGCTTTTTCAAGCAAGGATGACTCGGTACGTCAACAGACAGTAATCTTAATTTAGTCAGAAGACAGTGCTGTTTTTAATTATTTTATAGTTAAAACATAAAATCACAGATAGAAAAATACAGATACATAGCACAACACAGAAAAAAATAAATATATACATGGAATTTTACACATACATATTTACAGTATGTATATACAGTAGTTATATTTTTGTGATCTTATATGCAAACCAAATGTCAACTGTTTTTCATTTAGCACACATTAACAGTGGTGCAGTGGTAGTGCTCCTGCCTTGCTGCAGGGAGACCAGGTTTCACATCCCAGTGTTTGCTTTCTCCAGGTGCTCCTGTTTCGTCCCACTGTCCTAAGACCATGCAAGTTTGTGAGAGGTATTTTCTGCAAAACAGGAAACGAAAATTAAAATTATAAAGTGAAAATGCAACCTCTTTTTTGCAATTTCATTTTCAAAGTCTCTACGTAAGAATGCTGCAAAAATTAAAATTAAAATGAAATACCCCCATTTGCAATTTCATTTTCAGCCTGAACCATAATGAAGCTGCAAAAATGAAAAGTAAAATGCATTTCCACTTTGCATTTTCATTTTCAAGTTCTCAACATGCAAATAATATGGGTCAATGGTTGGGGCTTTGCACCTCGATTTCCCACAAATCTTTGTCCTTTGTAGCTGTAGAGCCGCTTCGATCAATAGAATACTACTCACTTTGTGTTTAATTCATGTGAGTTTGATCTTTTCACCTCTGTGGTGCAAGGTTGACAGCAAAACCGTCTCACAAAATCCGAAGACCACGCATAATTATAGTTTTTAGTAATCAATGTGCTATTTAATTACAATATTTAACAGGCAGAAATTAGCCTTTATTATGTCATAATTTACATTTATTTGCACTGAAGTAGAAACAGGGCGCTTTGTATTTTTGTAATATTATAGTGTAGCATCAGTACCGCAGTGACTGGATTCCCTGCTCATTACATGGCTCTTTGAGGTGGCTTGCTATCCTTAAAAGGTCTGCTTACCTTTTTCTGCACTAGTTTGTAGTACTAGGGTGTTGTACCATGTTAGCCATTATGAATGTAGTGAGAAGTCAAGCAAAATGACACCTTTTATTGGCTAACTAAAAAGATTACTAAATTGTAATTTACTCAGGGCCTGAGTTGCCTCGAAAGCTTGCATATTGTAATCTTTTTAGCTAGCTAATAAAAGGTGTCATTTTGCTTGACTTCTCACTGCACTAGTTTGAAAAGCCAGGTTGACTGTGCAGAGTTGCCATTTTTACAGGCACTGTTGCTGCTGATGCTACAATGCCAGCTCAGTCTTTTGGTGACTCATCCCTAGTTGATGTAACTTGTCCTGTGCCATTGCATAACCCTTCCCTTCAAAGTCACTGTTCCCAACAGCCACCTCCAACTCCTACCAACAGTGTATAAACTTGTTGAAATAGCTGGGTGGTTTTCTCTCCTGCTTCAGTTATGCAGCCTGTGTTCAGGGCACATCAGCAGGGTTTGGAAGTGCTGTGTTGTTAGATGGCACAGCAGGAATGTTGTGTCCTGCACTGGTAGGTGGCACAACCGCAATGTTAAGTGCTGTACTGTTGTTTGGTGTAGCAGGTATGTTCAACATTGGTCAGTTTTAGGCAAGCAGGCGAACCTCTTGGTGTGGAGATGCAGATGTACCTGTCTCTTTGCTGTTTTGGTTTACTGATCTGTCTCTGCAAATCATGTTCCAGGTCTGAATTTCAGCTTTGAGGCTCTCCCATCATCACTGCTTCACAACGCCTCTATGATCTGCCTTTTTACCACTGGCCCTGCTTCTCATGACTCACTTGGGGTCAGTGGCAACTTTTATCTGCCCTTTTATCCAGCTTCATGAGCCTGAAGCTCCGCTGGTGTCCGCGCACCTGGAAAAATGGACCTTAGCAGATGGAGAAGCTGTGGTAGAGCTGCCCAGGTGTCTGTCCCTCAGCTGTCTCCATCCCTGTACTGCTGCTGCAAACAGCACTCCAGGTAACAGATCTGAGCCCTAATGCTCTCCAGCATCTCTGCCGAGGAGCCATTGTGGTACTTGGCGCCGAAGGCACGATATAATACTACAAAAATACCCAGCGACCATTTTACACTTCAGTGTAAATAAATGTTAACTATGATGTAATAAAGTCTAATTTCTGTCATGTTAAATATTGTAATTAAATAGTACATTAATTTCTTTAGAACTACAATTATGCATGGTCTTCAGCTTTTGTGAGACAGTTTTGCTGTGAAGCTCGCCATATAGGGGTGAAAAGATCAAAATCATGTGAATTAAACAGTTGAAGTGAGAAATATTCTATCTACAGTGGCTCTACAGCTATGAAGGACAAAAAAATTGTGGAAAATTGCCAAGCCCCGCCCATTGACCCTGGCTATTTGCATGTTGAGTACTTGAAATTGAAAATGCAAAGTGGAAAATGAAACTTAAATGGGCAGCAGGTTGCTCCAGTGCTTATTTGTGTTTTGCTTTTCATTTTTGAGGCTTCATTACGGTTCAGGCTGAAAATGAAATTGCAAATAGGGGTATTTCATTTTAATTTAAATCTTTGCAGCATTCTTGTGCAGAAACTTTGAAAATGACAATGCAAATGGGGGTATTTTGTTTTAATTTTTGCAGCATTTTTGCACACAGGCTTTGAAAATGAAATTGCAAAAGAGAGATTGCATTTTCATTTTCATTTTTGCAGGAAATATCTCCCATACAGATTAGGTGAACTGGCAACTTTAAATCGACCCTACTGTGTGTAGTGTGTATGTGTGTTCACCCTGCAGTAGACCGCCGCCCACTCCTTGGTTTGTTCCTGCATTGTGCCCTAGGCTGGCTGGGATAGGCTCCAGCACCCCCTGTGACCCTTGTCTGGATTAAGCAGGTTAGAAAATGACATGACATGACTATGGGGGCAGCAGTGTTGCACAATGGTTTGCTCAGCTGCCTCACTGATAAAAACCTTCATGTTGTCTGTGTATACTGTAATTTGCACATTCTCCTTGTGTCTGTATGGGATTTGTTATCCCAAAAGACGTATTGGTTAAGTTATTAGACAACTGTAATTAGTGTAAGTATATGTGTGCCTGAGTGGCCCCGGTGATGGACTTGCAACTTGCCCAAGGCTGATTCCTTGCCTTTCACTGTGACCATGCCTTGGATTACATGGGTCTGAATGTTAGTATTAAAAAAATTACAGTGGTATCTTTTTTGACATGAGATTCTTAACTGTAAAATCTGTTGTTTTATGTTTCAGCATAATCCTCTAAATCATTCTTATACTGTTCTCAACTTTTTTGAGTTTTTAATGTGGTGAGGGGCCTAGTGATTCATTTATACAACTTTTTCATGCAGTGCTAAATTCAACTTGTAGTGACTTCCACCATGGAACGGCCCTGCATATTGCTGCCTCCAACCTGTGTCTAGGAGCTGTAAAATGCCTACTAGAGCATGGAGCCAATCCTATGGTCCGGGTGAGTCTTGATTTATAACTTCAGTTTCCACAGCAAGTCTAGAGTTCAGCAACTAGATCAAGCAATATGACAGGTTGGAGTACTAATGATGAAAAGGATGGATACGCTTGATGAAGCCTTAGAGGTCATTACAAAATGGCATGTTTTTTGCTTAAATATTGTCAGGAAAGTTTGGATGTTTTAACAGGTATGCTTACAAATACCTTGGGATGACAGAAAACAGTTGATGTGTAATTGAGAAAGGATGTGAAGTAATCGGTCCAAAAGATGCAGTCTTCAAAATATGCTAACCTGTGTATTGTTATTCACTACAATTTATGAATTTTCATTTACAGAACAGCCGAGGGCAGGGACCAGCAGATGTTGTTCCAGATCCAATGGACATGAGTCTGGACAAAGCAGAAGCGGCCATGGTGGCCAAGGAACTAAAACAATTGCTATTGGATGCTGTGCCACTGAGCTGCAACCTGCCAAAAGTCACCCTTCCCAACTATGATAATATCCCAGGCAACTTAATGTTAGCGTCCCTGGGTTTAAAGCTGGGTGATAGGGTAGTGCTTGATGACATGAAGGTAAGATTGACAGAGTGTGTTTCATATTTGAGTTCTGCTATGCTATGACAATAGGCAAAAATTGCCTCATGGTGGTTAAGGGTCACATTGTGGTAAAATAAGGAAACCACAATGCATATGTAAATTCTAAGTTTACTTGCAGACGGGAACTTTGCGATTCTGTGGAACAACTGAGTTTGCCAGTGGTCAGTGGGTTGGTGTGGAGCTGGATGAACCAGAGGGAAAAAACGACGGCAGTGTTGGGGGAGTGCGCTATTTCATCTGTCCCCCGAAACTAGGTGTGTGCTTCCAGAACCACATTGAGAACCTATACTATACCTATCCTGGCATGTTTAAAATAATTCCTCCTCTTTCTAGGAATTTTTGCTCCAGTTTCCAAAATTAGCAAGGCTTCTGATCAGGCACCTTCATCTGTCACTTCAACCCCAAAGACACCACGCATGGACTTCTCTCGGGTCACAGGCAAGAACAAAAAAGACAAAAAAGATAAAGGTACATGTATTTATTGTGCAGGGTTTTTTTTTATATCAGGGACAACCAGGATGTAGGCAAGGTCCTTATGTGATCCCCTGCTTTAGGCCCCTCTTTTTTTTATCCTTTCTTTTTGTAGCACTGCGAAAGAAATCACTGTCAGTAGGCAGCCTGGACCGTGAGGGGCTAAAGATTGAAATTGGAGATCAAGTCCTTGTGGCAGGGCAGAAGCAGGGAATTGTTCGGTTTTATGGAAAGACTGATTTTGCTCCAGGTGAAACCTTCTTCTTCTTCTTTCGGCTGCTCCCGTTAGGGGCTGCCAAAGTGGATCATCTTTTTCCATATCTTTCTGTCCTCTGCATCTTGTTCTGTTACACCCATCACCTGCATGTCCTCTTTCACCACATCCATAAACCCAGATAAGACCAAAAAACAGTTTATCTTTGTTGTCAATGGACTGAATATTTATAAATCTCTAAAGGGTGTATGAAATAAGGAACAGAGTTATCTGTTTATGCAAAAATAAACAAACACATTGAGCATGGAAAACTCTTTTTCACCAATACATATACTGTGCACCCTAATATTTAAAAAGAGTTTTACAGTGATATTATCAGACTTTTACGCAAAAGTATTGCAGGAGCCTTACCTAAATATCATTAGAGATAAGTGTAAAGGTTTAATGCTAATGTCATTTTGTAGAGTTGGGGCACTTAAAACTTGGTAAGAGAAATTTGCATTGGCTTTTTTTCTCTAGGTTACTGGTTTGGCGTGGAACTGGATAAACCCACTGGAAAGCATGACGGCTCTGTGTTTGGTGTGCGCTACTTCAGTTGTCTTCCAAAACATGGAGTCTTTGCTCCTCCCTCCCGTGTTCAGAGGTAAAATAGCAGAAAGTACAAAATGCCTTGGTGATGTAGCTTTTTCTGAACTAAAATTAACAGGATATCTGTACTTTCCTCAGAACTGGTGGGCCAAAGGATTCTCAGAGTGACAGCACACTGGTGAAGAAGGTGCACCAGGTAACCAGTAAGTATGTCATCTTGTCCCTTCATGTGAAGTAAAATTTGGTCATATCTGAGATTTTTTTCCTCCAGGTGTTTTCTAAACCTCATTAATTCCATGTTATTTTTTCTGTGGCTGTCAATATTTCTCTTCCCAAGTGAGTCAAAATAAGGGTTTGTTTGCAAGGCAGCCCATATGTACAACACCAAAGCAAAATGCTGCTAACCACTTTCTCTTCATCATACTGGGCAAGTAATTCCACTTGCCTGTTTTTCAGTTGTAAAGATTTATGTAATCACTTGTCTTCCAGTTCTGTACTGGTATGAATTATAGAAGCATGCTCTGTGAAATGTTTAGATGGATAGATAGAACGTTATTTGTCCCTAGGGTGAAATTTGGCTTTTTAAAGAAGTGCTTTAAATAAATTAATACATAAATAGATGTATGTATGTATACATGTATATGTGTGTGTGTGTGTGTGTATATATCTATACTAATAAAAGGCAAAGCCCTCACTGACTGACTCACTGACTCACTCACTGACTCATCACTAATTCTCCAACTTCCCGTGTAGGTAGAAGGCTGAAATTTGGCAGGTTCATTCCTTACAGCTTACTTACAAAAGTTAAGCAGGTTTCATTTCGAAATTCTACACGTAATGGTCATAACGGTCGACAACGTCCGCCATGTTGAACTTTCTTATTTATGGCCCCATCTTCACGAAATTTGGTAAGCGGCTTCCCTGCGCTAACCGAAACCAATGTACGTACTTATTTCAGTGGTATGACACCACTGAATGCCATCAGTAGACATTTGGACATAAATCCAGCATATGCAAACTTAAGAAGAACATGTTCATAATGAATAAAACTTTACAACCAATACCCCCCGAACATGTAATTATTTCTATATATTGCCTTTGATTCTTGTAAGTCTAAGCATTATCCTCTGATGAAGGCCCCTGGTAGGGGCTGAAAGCTCAGGAATAAAAACTACTTTATGATACATGATTCATTTTCTCCCTTTGTGGATCTCCAGCTGCAAATATATAATATTGTAAGCATAAGGGGTCGCTGATTACCCTGTTAGCCCAAACAGACTGTCCCTCTGGACACCGAGTAAAACTCCCAAGAAGTATTTTAATATTTTTGTTTCTTAGCGACAATGCCTTAAGCACCACAGCCAAAATAATCATACACAGGTAATTACTCAAAATATACACAATACTCTGGCTCATTTGCTGGGTTCACAGCAGTCCTTTAAATAGTCCTTAACCCAGAAGTGTTGCTGTCTTTCCGATCACTTGCGAGCACTTCCGATGCAGACGGAGAACTTGAAATGTCTTCAGCCCGGAAGTATTTTGGAGCTTCCGTCCTCGTGACTTGTGAGTACTTCAAGGCTATGGATAAGATAAGACCCCTCTGGTTCTCTTACAGCATCCCCTGGTGGCACCCACGGTACCCAGCAGGGCTGTGGTATTAAACTACTTGTCCAATATACTGCTGCGGGAATCAGGGGCACCGCTGTAGTCCAGGTGAGCTGCCTTCTAGTGTTTTGGAGGAGACGGTGTCCTTGACAAGCTGCCTTCCCCCATCCTTCAACTCAGTGTGGGTGTCCTGGCCGGGTTGAGCTGCCGACTTTCTAGCACTATATATATATATATATATATAAGTACTGTGTGTCAGAGAGAGGATGTGCAGCATTATTCATAATGGCACTCAGTTTTGTTTTAATTCTGACTTTCTGTATTATCACCAGGGGGTCCAGAGTGCATAACTTGAGCCCGCCCTTTTAATTAGCTTGGTAATGAAATAGACCCATCTTGAAGTGATGTTACCAGCCTAGCAGACCACAGGGTATAAAATTGCACTGGCAAGCACACAGTTGTAGAAGATGTGAGAGTGTAGAAGAGCCTGCTCAGCCTTTCCTTATACAGTTCCTCTGTGTTCCGAGACCAATCTATCTTGTCATTGAGTACTTGTAGGAGTGTATCACCTCTACATCCACTCCCTTAATAGTGTCTGGACATAGAGGGTTTGGGTGCAGCGAATGTCAATAATGTTTTTTTTACCAAAAACAAACTTGCTCTGACTTTCCCACTTTTATCATTTTAAGCTGCTGTCTTTTCTTCTGTTCTACATTCTTTCTTTCCAAAGTTTCTTTTCCTCTCTGTTCCTTCCAGTGTCACAGCCCAAGCGTAACTTTGCTGCCATGAGAACTCCCAAAGACATTACATCGGAGAACTCAATATCCAGGTGAGGCTTATACTTGTAACTATATATTGTATGTCCTACCACTTTCATGCTTCCAGTTGCCATAATGACATGTCAATTGTTTTATGGCATTATAGAAATATTATCATCATGGCCTGTTTATTTCACAAGGTTAATTTCCACTTCAGTTCTTGGACTGATAAGTAAAGTTTGGTCTCTTTTTTTTCTATCAGCAAAACTCTGGAGAAGCCTATGGAGAGGCTTTGCTAAGAACTTAAACAGTCCTATAACCCCTGCTAAAATCCAGGATTTCAATGATACAGGGCTAATAATTTCACCTGTATAGTGAAGTCTTGTACAAATACTTTATGGGATATGATTGATTATCCCTTTCCCTCATTTTCCAAGAGGCATGATTAATTAATCATTGAGATTTTTGTACTGTGCTTTCCTTTTTTTCTCCCCAACTGTCATGATTTGGACCTCATACTTTTTTCTAACTTTAACATTCTTCCAGAACATCATTATATTCGATGCTGATGTCCAGTTTCTTCTGCATTAACATTATAAGCATTAACTTGGTATAATTTGTAATATTTTACACTGTTTAGCTTATGTTTTGTTAAGTTAGATACTGTATATCACAAATTTTCAGAGATACCTGAATGGATCATACCATACTTCAATATCTGGGGAGGCAATCGTGGTACATTTGTAGAAGGAGTCAGGCCTGATTAATTTTTAAAACTTTAGTAATACATTACAAAAACAGATTAGTCTTGTTAAAGAAATAAGTTGTTTACATTGCATATATCACAATAATTTCAAATGCCACACTAAGATGTAATGATTAAAGGGCTAACCTGGCACAGACCAGTGCAGTTTTTTTTATATTTTGATCAAAATTGACAAAGCTGATAGATTCCAGACAAGTTAACATTTCAGTTCTCATCCATGTAGTGTATGTGTAACTGTCCAGTGATGGGATACAATACAAGTTGCTGATTTTACAACTTGTTACGCAATAAAAAAATCAGTTGTATACAGTACAGCAAAACAGAACAAAGGATGCACATCATGATTTTTATCATAAATGTACAATCCTAAAACTTTGCATTCATCATGTTTAAAACAAGACAGGAGGATTAGGAATTGTTCTCCTCATTAACAATTTCACAGTTGTTTAACCTGAGAAGTGTCAACGGACCAGAGGAATATACCTTTTTCAGTCATGTTAAGCCTTATCTGAGTCAGTAGTCTATAAAGCCACTTTTTGAAAAGACTGACAGTCTCCCTGCATTACCTTCAAAGTGAAGTTGTTGAACAATGTATTCTCATACAGTATACTAATAAATGTTGGACTTTGGTATTAATTTTAAATGTAAGTATAAGCCCATTGTGGTAATTCTTGTGTGATTTTGGGCTATACAAGAAGTAAATTGTTGTTTTAACTAGTTTTTCACAGTGGTATTATTCATTTACTGGGTTTGATATTGCTGGGTATTCAGCATTTGTCCCCTTAAAGCAAGTAAATCTTGCAGCAGAATGTATTCATGAACACTGAGATCTAGTGGTAGTTTCTTGATGTACACCACTAAATTCAAATGTTCCGGGTTCTATTACAGCCAGCATTTTTTAAGACCATGTCTTTATTTTGCCATTACCCACTGGATCAAGCCTGTTTATAAAAAAATTGAAAAACAATTCAAACAAACTGAAAACTGCAGGTTGCTTTCACACACAGAAATTTTTCATGGTAATAAAAGAATTTTAAAAGTGTTAATTTTGTTTTCAAAGTTTTGAAAGAACATTAGACTTTTTTTAATGAGAACAGGCCATTCGGCCCAATAATCTTGCCAATCCTATCCACCTAATTTCTCTAGAATAACATTGAATCAAGTGGGTAAAAAGTATGCTCACAACACCTCCTTTCATCTTTTCACTAGACGTATACAATTTCTATTTTCTTTAACCTGGTGTGGGAAGCTTGAAAAAAGAAAAGGTACATGAAATGAAAAGATAAAAAAGAGTATTTTAAACATCAAGGGTAAACAATGTGCAATCCAGCAAAATAGGATTGTCAGAAATGATAGATAGGTACTTATAACATCTGCTACATCATCTGTACTTGACTGTTTAATAGTAGTGAGATAGCTGGACAGATTCACCTTTTACAATATGAAAGCTGAAAGGGAAAGAATAAGGGAAAATGCATTTTAAAAATATAAAAAAAACAGCAGAGTAAAAGTGAAACAAGTAAAAAAAGTATCACTTTGTTGTGTCATAGATGTTGAGCTGCATTATAGGAGCCTATAACTGAGTGCAGTATACAGCCAATGCATGAACACCAAGACTATGGAGTATAAAATTAATAGGTGAATAACTTTGGTGTATAATGCAAACTGCTTCCTTACACTAAGTTAACAATGCCATGTTTCAGGAAAGCTGACATTTCTCCACACTTTATTCTTTTTTAATTTTCTTTCTTTCTTTAGGGGGTGGGGGTAATTGTTTTTCCTGTTTTATCTACAGGCTGCTCTTCTGCTGTTGGTTCCCCTGGATGCTGCGGGCTGAGATGCAGTCCTAACTGCTGTCTGTCTGCTTACTTGCTCCTTGCCACTGGATCTCCCTCTCGGTGTCTGTGCTTCATTTCTGCTTTTTCAGAAAATTGACTTAACTGTTGAAGTGGTGACACTATAGAATCCTTTCTTATCGCCGCCATCCTGTAGCGAAGCCTAGTGCCTTGTACCTCTCCTAACACCATGTGACTCTACTGGACCCTTTCCCCTTGTAACACTTTGTGACAGCAGCGGAATATTCTTTTAATGCCTTGTAATAATAATAATAATAATAATGAACTCAACACCTTCTCTGTTCACCATGGATTTAAGGTAGCTGCTTTACCTGCTCACCCTCCACTCTTCTTCTGTTGGCATGGCAGATGTAGAGTTTTGCTCTTTCTTTATCCTTTTTGTCTGGTAGTACTGTCTGATTTCAAGAAGAAACCTTCTAGTTCTTCTAAACAACTTGAGCAGTGTGGCTGTGTCATTGCTGAGCTGGGCCAGAGCCATCCAGATTCCTCCAGGTGTACTCATTCACACCCCATACATTACATTTCCTAAACATTCCTGCAGCTTACCTTTTTACTATCTGGCTGAAAACTAATATTTTTGTGTCTTACACCATGAGACCTTTTTCACATTGTTGTTCTAGAATGTCCTTACTTATCTGTATAGATTAATATTGGAAGTCCACTTTACAATATCTTATCTTTACTGGCAGCAAAAATATAACAGAATGCATGACAGTGGCATTCAATATAGAGAAGAGAGAGTGAGAATGGCAGACTTTTTATATGCTTGGTTCTGGCAGAGTCTCATTCTGTTTAGCAGAATCTACAAAAACCTTTGGTATTTGCTTGAGTGCTGCTGAATATCTTTATTTCACCTTCTGTGTTGAATGTTTCCAGGCTTCTATTTCACATCACATGCAAGAGCCTTTGCTGACCACATGCCACAAACTGTGGCCATGCTTGTAGATTATTGGCTTGTGTACTGCATCCATTAAGTAGTTTTTGACATCTCTTACCTCCCCTCTTTTTAAAATTTTCATTAGTGACTACATTTCAATATGTTTTGTTTTTTCCCAATTATAGTAATGATGTGATTTATTAAACTAAAATATTCAATCAGGAGATTACAGTTAATAAAACTAACATTTATCCACCTATTTTCTGAATCTGTGTTTTCTGTCATAGTATTATGAGAAGACAAAAATAAAGTGGTAGCAGTTAGCAGAAGGCAGGAAATAACCATGGATAGGATGTCAGTCAATCATTGGGCACGCTAACCAGCAGTTTCCGACATTCTGTCTTGTCTTAGAAACAGAAGCCAGAACAGACTAAGATATACTATTTGTAGAACCTGTACCTAATTTAAATTAACTGAAGGAATAAAAGATTAGGAGTGTTAAAAATTAGGGACAACTATAAAGTAAAAAGATATTTTGTGATCATTTTATGAATATTACTTCTAAAAATATTCTGTTTGAAATTCAGAATTGTCCCCTTCAGTAAAACTACTTTTATAATATAAATATCATATTTGGCTATATATCTCAGCAGCTGTTACCTAAGTTGTGACATATATTTAAAAGTTGCTCCAACTGTGTGAACAAAGTATGATACCGAAAACAAGGAAAATATCCATGCAAAATATTCTAAAAAATGCCAAATTCTGCTTCATTTACTCTGTGCATTTTAATCATATTAAATGTAACATATAGATTAAATTACAAGTTGTTCATAAATTGATTGTACATGTGCCTAACATAATTTAAAGGAAATGATGGGAATTAATATTTGCATATTTTTGTGGCATTTAGGATGATTTTGTGAAAATGGAATTTACTTGATTCTTTATATAGATGCGGTATCAACAAAAATAAATTATTATTCCATACATCACTTATCAAACCCAATCAAATTCAGGGAACTACAGTCTATCCTACAACCACTGGACACAAGGCAAGGTCCAGCCCCAACCCTCACTTGCGAGCCCATATCCCCTTCAAATTGTAACTTGATACTGACAGTTTTGCAGTCTTGTGCCTCAGTGCGTCACTTTTAGAGCTGTGTATTGTCTTGCTATAGATTTCAAAATTTTAGTTTTTTCTTCATTCATTGTCTCAGCAAGACTATGACAGCTCCATTTTCCTTGTTCCCAGTGGTGGTATTGGGTTGCTCTGTGCTCAGCTGTTCAGGCTAATGCTCAGCCAGTTTTCTTTTCTAAAACAAGATCCAGCAGCCTCTTTCCCCATTTGGTCCTTAATCTGTAAATATTTGCTTTCTTTACTAATGTATTAATTTATATATTTATTTGGTTTATATGTGCATGTTGTTTTCTCTTTTGAATTCTGCTTGTCGCAGTGTTCTTAGAAAAGCTGCTTCTGGACCAGATCTCATAGACAGGTGGTGGTAAAAGTGGCAGTTGAAGCTTGCCATGGCACATACCAGTTAATAGTAGCTGCTGAAAGTGTGTTGGAGCAAAGTAAGCTGACTGATATTCTTTAAGAAAGAGTGTCTGGTAATGATGTAACCAAGCTGTGTTTTGCTTAGCTGTCTTTGGTCTGGCAGCACAGCTCTCTTTATTATTTTTTTTACCTCTTTGTGAATGTGGACTGCAGGTGTACTAGTTGGTTGTGAATTTATTCCTCAGTCCATTACTGACCAGTGCATGCTATGTAATTAATTTCTTATAATGGATTTTAGCATGATTGTGATCCAGCTCCTTCCACTGTTCTTAATAAATGTGGTGTATGTTTTATAAAACTGTTGTTGTATTCATTTTGAGGCGGCCTCACTTCAACTTAACAAGGTCTGAAAAGGGACAAACATGATAAAACAAGAAGAAATTTAACTCGGTCTGGGATTGAAAGACTGATGCACAGTCATGAGAGTTCAGGGAATTTTTTTCAAGAATGTACATGCAGTAACAATGGACCTTGGGTGAGATGAGGCAACTCCGCTATTACAGCCTCACTGACAATTATGCAGCTTGAACATGGCCCAGCAGTTCAGGCTATTAAAAAATGTATCTTTCTGCTTCCATTAACTTAAGAACTAAAATAGCAGAAGTCATTTTCTTTATTAAAAAAAAACTCAGTTGCTGTGAATTGTTCCTATCTTAATTGTCTCTCATTGTTTATGATGTAGCTACTATGTTAATGGGAGATATATTTTATAAACAGTTTGTCTTCTTTTGTTCCATCTGGAATTTAAAAGCATGTGCCAAACAATTTCAGTTGTGAAGATTAAATATCTCTGAGCTTTAGCTTCAATTAAATGTAAATTATTTAAGCTTTCCTACTCAATGAGGTGGTTATCAAAACACAGTTTTATAGAAGTGGGGAATTTCCATTGTGGTGCACAACCTCAGCATCACTACTTCTGATTTACAAGAGGTTATCAGAACATTTTGAGCCTGACTTATTAAAAAATTGGAAATTGGATACCGTGATGTTTCACAAGTTAAGTTTCTGGGCACCAGTGTTCACAGACCATGTTTGTGTTTAATTAATTTAATGGGAGGAAAACCTATGAAGACATGGAGAGAACATGCAAACTCCACATAGAGATAACATGTCGCATTTTTTAATGCAGGTAACTGGATCCATGCAGCAGCAGCATTAACCACTGTGTTATGTCTTAAATTAAGAGGAGTATTGCAAATATCAAATTTATTCATGGTGAAATAGAAAATACACCTGTCTATTCTGATTATGTCCAAAATTGAAGAGCTACATAGCATTTCAGGTGCTGTAGGGCAGTGTTTCTCAACCACAGGGTCACATTTGGTTTGCTGGCTGCCACCGGTGGGTCATGAGTTGCTGTTGTTTGTATTGTTTGTGGATCACAGCCTGACACCACTGACATTCTCGTTCATTCCCATTCCCAATCTAACGATAGTGCCCAATCCACCAAGCGGGAGGCGTGCTCAATTCTCCAAAGGGGAGAATTTTGATGATTGGACACCCACCTACTTGGTAGGTCACAAAGACATTTATACGGTGTAAAATAAATCAGCCTCAGACACACAGAAAGGTTTGGGGCAGCCACCCATATATTATACCTGGCTGCAAAAGGTTTTTAGTAGTCGCACTGATGTGCACAGTTCGAGTTCTCAGCATGAACTGATTTGTTAAGACAAAATGGCATCTTTATAGGCCAGGTCCCAGAAGTGATGTCATCTTGGATGCCGGGACCGGAAGTGATGTTTCAAGATGGCACCAGAACTGGAAATGACATCTTTCGCGGGGGCTAGTACCGGAAGTGACATCTTTGAAGAGAAATCAGGCAGGTTTTCCTGTATTTGATGTGCAGAAAAAAACAGAGGAAGGTTTAGCACACCCCTGCCACTGCCCAGCATGGAATTACCTTCTTTCGGTCCACTCAACTTCGTCCTATTCACACGTCTGTGACATGCCTCCCCCTTCACCTGTCTGAGAGGTTGTGGCACCAGGAAAGAGCATCGGCAATGGCCTGAAATACACCTCAAAAATAAATGACCAAAAACTTGTAAGGCTGTAGATCTAAAAACCTCCTGGCGACTCATGGGTTCGAGTCCCTATGTATCTCCATCCACTGTAGAGGTGCATGGTCCATTACAAAGGTGAATTCATGACCCAGGAGGTAGTACCTTAGCTGAGTAATCACCCATTTAATCACCAAAGCTTCTCGTTCCACTGCCATATACATGGTTTTGCAGTCCAGCAGTTTCCAACTCGGGTACAATCAAGGGGTGTTCCACTCCATCATCACTTTGGTTCAGCACAGCTCCAAGACCTATGTCCGAAGCGTCCGTGTGGAGAATGAAAATCCAGAACCAGAAGTGATGTCTTTGTAGAGAAATCAGTCAGGTTTTCCCATATTTGGTCTGCAGAAAAAACAGAGGAAGGTTTAGCGCACCCTGCCACCCCCTGGCCTGGTGTGGAATTACCTTCTTTTGGTCCACTCAGCTTCCTCCTATTTGCACGTGTGTGACAACAGGGATAAAGTGGGCTGTGACACCAAAATGGTTGAAAAACACTGCTGTAGGGCATTTTTAGCTTAATTATCACATATAAACTTTGTAAAGGTATATGCTACAGAGATTATGTTAAAAATGTATTACATTGCCAGGGATGGGTGGCATAGAATCCATTTTTTCATAGGCCACCCAAGGAATTGGCACATGATTAGAAATTTAGAACATAAGAATAATGATGAGGATGATTTTGACATTCAGCCCTACAAAGCTTGTCAGTTGTACCATTAGAAAAAGAATGATTAGGCAACCCTTGTAATAATTGGCCAATTAGCTTAAATTGCAAAACAGGTGAATTAATGACGGTGTTAAAGACAGGATTCAAAACAAGACTGTCCAATACAGACAAATTATCATTCAATTTAGAGAGGAAAAATTTATATGAGGATTCAAGCAAAACAAAAAAGAAGAGCAGATTGGTCAAGATGAGGTTCAGTCTGCACCCCACTATGGCTCATTTTTACAGCAATCTGTTACGCCCACCAGCTGTAATGGTTGTAACCCCAACTCTCCCAGTGTTTCAACAGAACTCTCCTGTCCTCTTAGTTCCAGTTTCTTGCTGTTATTTTAGCATTTGTTTCTCCCCACTTTGAGCATTAGCTTAACTCACCTCTATTCCATAGACTCAGTTAGCCTCTGGCATACAGTAAGAGTTGCTTATGTGCAGTCTTCAAGTCTCGTTTTATCTCATTCTATCCATCCGTCTTCCAAAGTAGGGTCATAGGGAAGCCCCTCCATAAGTTATAGCTACAGATCAGATGTCACTTACTACTGTTAGCCCACTACAACCTACCAGAAAGGTTAGTTTGGAAGGTAGCAATCGGCACCTAATTTCTTTGTTTAATAAGTGAATTTTAAAGATGCATGGGAAAATGTTACACACATAATTTATATAGTAATAAAATGCAGAAGAGTCTCTTTTTTATTTGTTGCCTTCTCAGAATCATCTATCCACAATGTATTTTTATTAATGAATATGCACACAAAAAACCTGTAGCATTATCAATGAAGAAATCCAGATCCCCAAAATACATACAACAGAATAGGAAAGATTTAAAGAGTGGAGCCTTTTCAGTTTAAGCAACAGAAAATTAAGAGCTGGCATGACTGAAGTGTTTAAAATTATGAAGGGAATTAGTATAGTGGATCAAGACTTATTTTAAAATGAGTTCATCAAGAACACGGGGACAAAGTTGTAAACTTGTTAAAGGTAAATTTCACACAGAGAATCACTTGGAATAAACTACCAAGTAGCATGGCAGACAGTAAGACTTTAGGGACTTTCAAAACAAGACTTTATGTTATTTTAGAAGAAGTAAGTGGATAGGACTGGTGAGCTTTCTTGGACTGAATGGCGTTTCCTTCTGCATTGTTCTAATGTTCGAATAATAAAAATTGTGACAAGGAAAAACGCATAAAACAATAACGGAAAGCGCTGAAATGTCCACAGCTGCTGTAATAATTTGCGTAGCTGTTCCATTTGATGAACATCAACTTTACAACTCTGCTTTAACAGATAACAACAATTAAAAAGAACGGACACGGCAATATACGGTATATTTTGGCGGCCTGACGAAACCACAGTACAATATTGGGTAAGGTAATTTTTAAATAACAAAATGCCCAATGAATCTCTCGTATTAGTTACTGTACTTAAGTAACTGGAATAAACCAAGGATGTCCAGTTTACTGTTATTAAACACGTCTTCGTATGCACATTTTAATACAAGAAAAGCAAATATTAACAACGAGGGGCGAGCACTTCTAGTTAGCGTCACAACTGTACTGACGCATCCTGAATGCGTAACTATAATAGGCGGGGATTTGAACAAACGCCGAAATGTTATTGGTGAAATGCAAGATCAGCCGTCACAGGATTGGTGTAAGCGCACGTCAATGCACCCTTCAGGAAGGACACGCTGCTTATACGCGTTGTTCTTGGTTCCGATATTTTAAAGCGAGCTATGACAATTTTCTGGGCACGATTCGCTGCTTCGACATAAGTTAAACGTAAGACAATTTAATTATTGTCATAATATTAAAGTAATACCTGTTATTTTTAACAGACAATTTACCACCGCACAGTAATAGAATCAGTCAGATTCAGTTTATTTAGACTTAGCTCTTAGTTTGAGTTGTGATAACCCAGCTTCTGGACCCTGGAGGAGTAAACATTATGTTTGAATTAGATGGCCATTGAGATAATAGCACTTTTGAACATGAATGGTCTGAAATGCTATTCTTCTCACACGTCCCATGCCAGGAGAATTCGTACCATTCAGTTGGCCATTCTGTACGCGTAAGCACTCACTGGCGTCCCATTTAGTGCTGATTCTCGACTCCCAGCAATGCTACCTAGATGGCCAGTGTCTCCACGCATCTGGAAAATCGGGTAAGAAATGGACTATAGACATTTCAGTCGATCTTTATTTTCTTTAGTTACTGCAATAGCATGTGCACTCTGCGAAGGTATTTTTCATAGTAAACAAAATTACAGTGCAGTATTAAATTTGCAAAATGATCAAATAGAAACGAAGGTGATGAAAAAGTAAAGGGTAAAGGTTATTACTGTATAAAATAAATGTTATTCCCTCCCTGAAAAAGAAAAAAAAAAAAAATTTTCTCTTTTTCGGCGTTTGAATAACCGGTATCATTTTCTGCACGTTAAGTGGACGCACTCCTTCAAGTAGCTCCAGAAGTGGTGACGGAGACCAAAAGAGTTTTTCGAACACTGTAAATAGAAGCTAAGAATGTTTTGGGCTGTTGTATTGTTTTTTACATGGAATTCTTAAAAAAAAAAAAAGGTGCGTTGCAAAAATGATAAAATATTACAACCACAAGACAAACTGAAAAATCTGAAAAATCTTGGGTAAATCTTCCAAATCACGTTTTAATGATTCTGCTGTATATTCCATATTGTTTGTGAGTTTTGCAGTGTTTTTTTTCCTTGCATGCTGATTTGATTTTTTTTAAACTACAGTACAGTATACTGGTATACCGTAAATACTATAAACAAGGGTTTTATTGCTACCTAACACAAATAAAGTTTATGTCTTGTTACATATAAGTCAGAGACTAATAGAGGTAGCCCACACAGTGTTCTTATTGGTGCTTTCTAACTGCAAAACTAAACTGAAGTGTTTGTTAAGGCTTTGTTACATAGCAGTAACTGATTAATGGAATAATCTAGGTAACCCCAGTTCTAAATTGTTACTAAATTGAATTGGATTACTTTGTGAGGACAATGAATGGATATATTGTATAGGCTGTTACTGTGAACATGTTAATGGAAGTATGCTAGATAAAATAAGTTTGAATTAACTTGGAGCAATTGATCCAGTTATGTAAATATAATTATGAAATTCCTTGTGACTACATAATTTCAATAGTATAATCATTATCTTTGTATGCAAATACTAATACTCAAATTTTTTTTGATCTTCTCATTTTAAGTTGATTATAATTTAATCGTATAACATATTCCCAAAGTATTATTTAGAGTTTTCCTAAACGACTTTTTTAATGCAAAAGGCTAGTTTAGGTATTGTCCACTTTATTTGCTGCAATGCCTGTTTTCCTCAAACTGTGCATATTTGGACTGGAGTGAGCATGTGTGGAGTTGTAACAGAACCGCTCAAAGAATAAAAAGGCTTTGGTCTATGCATACAGTGTTAGCAGCTCATCTTCATCATCCTATCTTCTTTACCCTAAGAGGATCTGTGGCAGGCTGAAACCTTTGCCTCTCTGGAAGGTCACTATCCCCTTCACCAAGTGGTTTGGTGAGTTTTCCTTCAAAGCTAAGTGGTCCAAAATAAGTGCTGTCTGATCTGGAGATCTGTATTTGTGTCCCACTGCCAATGTCTGAGGAAAGACAGATGTTAACAGAGCTCCTCCTAGGATGGTATTTTGCTGCTGTTTTAAATTCTTATTTAAAGCATTCATACTTATATATAGGTAGTCTTTAATATTTAATGCACCCTGTGATGCTGGGGTAGGTGCTGGTTCTCTGCTACCCTGAATTGGATTCATCAAATTTGAGAATATCCTGTTAAGTTTAGATTAATTTTCTGTTATTCCCGATTTGTACAAAACATCTATCAGCAGAAGATACGCATTAGCTGTCATTTATCAAATTAGTGTAAATTAGCTGTTCTGAATGTATAGTACAGTATAAGCTAATGGGCTAGAAGCCTGTGGGGCATCCAGTTCAGTTAGATAATGTGCATCATGTCATGCTACACCTGCCCATTTAACTCAGGTGATTAAAAAGGATATGTTCCTGAATGCAATGGTGCATAATGAGTCATCAGCAAATACAGGTGCTGGTCATAAAATTAGAATATCATGACAAAGTTGATTTATTCCAGTAATTCCATTCAAAAAGTGAAACTTGTATATTAGATTCATTCATTACACACAGACTGATGTATTTCAAATGTTTATTTCTTTTAATTTTGATGATTATAACTGACAATTAATGAAAGTCCCAAATTCAGTATCTCGGAAAATTAGAATATCAATTAAGACCAATGCAAAAAAGGATTTTTAGAAATGTTGGCCAACTGAAAGGTATGAACATGAAAAGTATGAGCATGTACAGCACTCAATATTTAGTCGGGGCTCCTTTGGCCTGGATTACTGCAGCAATGCGGCGTGGCATGGAGTCAATCAGTCTGTGGCACTGCTCAGGTGTTATGAGAGCCCATGTTGCTCTGATAGTGGCCTTCAGCTCTTCTGAATTGTTTGGTCTGGCGTATTGCATCTTCCTCTTCACAATACCCCATAGTTTTTGTATGGGGTTAAGGTCAGGCGAGTTTTTTGGCCAATCAAGAACAGGGATACCATGGTCCTTAAACCAGGTACTGGTAGCTTTGGCACTGTGTGCAGGTGCCAGGTCCTGTTGGAAAATGAAATCTGCATCTCCATAAAGTTCGTCAGCAGCAGGAAGCATGAAGTGCTCTAAAACTTCCTGGTAGACGGCTGCGTTGACCTTGGACCTCAGAAAACACAATGGACCAACACCAGCAGATGGCATGGCACCCCAAACCATCACTGACTGTGGAAACTTTACACTGGACCTCAAGCAACGTGGATTCTGTGCCTCTCCTCTTTTCCTCCAGACTCTGAGACCTTGATTTCCAAAGGAAATGCAAAATTTACTTTCATCGGAGAACATAACTTTGGACCACTCGGCAGCAGTCCAGGCGAGACGCTTCTGACGCTGTCTCTTGTTCAACAATGGCTTGACACAAGGAATGCGACAGCTGAAACCCATGTCTTGCATACGTCTGTGTGTGGTGGTTCTTGAAGCACTGACTCCAGCTGCAGTCCACTCTTTGTGAATCTCCCCCACAGTTTTGAATGGGTTTTGTTTCACAATCCTCTCCAGGGTGTGGTTATCCCTATTGCTTGTACTGTACACTTTTTTTCTACCACATCTTGTCCTTCCCTTCACCTCTCTATTAATGTGCTTGGACACAGAGCTCTGTGAACAGCCAGCCTCTTTAGCAATGACCTTTTGTGTCTTGCCCTCCTTGTGCAAGGTGTCAATGGTCGTCTTTTGGACAACTGTCAAGTCGGCAGTCTTCCCCGTGATTGTGTAGCCTACAGAACTAGACTGAGAGACCATTTAAAGGCTTTTGCAGGTGTTTTGAGTTAATTAGCTGATTAGAGTTCGGCACCAGGTGTCTTCAATATTGAACCTTTTCACAATATTCTAATTTCCCGAGATACTGAATTTGGGACTTTCATTAGTTGTCAGTTATAATCATCAAAATTAAAAGAAATAAACATTTGAAATACATCAGTCTGTGTGTAATGAATGAATCTAATATACAAGTTTCACTTTTTGAATGGAATTACTGAAATAAATCAACTTTGTCATGATATTCTAATTTTATGACCAGCACCTGTAATTTGTTTGAGATTCTGGTGATAGTTAAATACCATGAGCACAGTGGTTTGAGAAATCTGAAAGATAACACAGTGTGAGAGTCACTTGGAGCTTTAATTACAAGGGTGTACTGTCGTTTTGGTCACATTTTCAGTCTGTTGTATGTAATTATAAAGACTTTGTATAGTAACATGTCCTCAGAGACACAAATTAAGCTGTTAAAATGTTATTTTAAAAAATTAAGCATAAATTCACATTGAGGGAAAAAATAGGCATTTAAAGTAAATTATCACATATTGTGGTTGAGGGTAGCTCTAAAGGGATTTTTGAAACTTGAATCAGTGTTATTCTGCAATAAATACGCAAATAGAACTGGTAAGCTTTATTGGATTGAATGGCCTGTTCTCTTCAAAATTATTCCAGTGTTCTGTTTTATAAAATCTAGATAAGAAATCTCCATAGTGTTAAAATAAACATTTAATTGCCTCATGTTGCCCTAACCTTACTTATATCAGTTCCTGTTTTGCAAGAACACTACCTCCAAATTCTCCTCAAGTCTAGCACTACTTGTATTATCATGAAGCAAGTGGCATTCACTAGATTCATTATGGATTGCTCTACTTTCTTACACCGTAATCTTAACACACTGATTCAGGAAGACATTCACACGCACACACCCCCACTATGCACATAAGCGCTGATTATCATTGAAGCCTGCAGAGCACGCACCTTTTTGTTGTCATTCGCCTACAGTGTGTTAATTCTTTCTGAGCTGCTCACTATTACGTGTGTTTGTTCCTCTTTAGTGGTTAACTCATTGGAAAAGAAGTCGCAAGCTACCTACTCTAGATGTTCTGTGTTTACTTCAATGTTTCAGAGACTCAAGATGGCCGGGACAAAATATAGAGATTTGAAAGCAAAAAAATATTTATTAAAATAGAATAATAAAATAAATGATAATGTTTGGATATGAAGCCCTAAAAAGCCCATGTTTGAAAGTCAAAAATTTTAAACAGTGTGAACACAGAGTAGTACCAAAGGAAACATCTATTCAAGGCTGAGAGAGTGAGGGGGAAAGGGGGTCTCTTTTCTAGACAGCTTGGCTTGATTCAGATGTCAGGCTAATGTATGGATGGTGTCTGTCAGGACCAGCTAGATGGAGTCTCTCTGATGGAATAGAGTCAGTCTCAGGGGGTCCATCCTTTATGTTAAATACCCCCATGTGGGGTTCTGGACCGCATTATGTTGTACATAGATAACTGGCTAATAAGTCTAATTGATGGCTTGTCTCAGAAGCTGCAATTAGAAGAAATGGGCAAAGCACTTTTTCTTGAGAAGAGTTTTATCTATATGATATCCAGTTCTCTTGGGATAGATACTTTCATCTGATATTTGAGTTAAAGTTTGAACAGTCATTCACATCTGAGATTATAATATGAGTTGTACACTGAGGTAAAATAACAGAAAGATGGACAAAGTACATAAAATACAAACTAAAACATGAAACAGAGTCTCACAGTGTAGCTCTGCATGAAACATTTTCAAGTAAAGTTCCAGATTTGTAGGCATAAAAAAGTGTTCAGAGTTCAAATACAGTTCATCATAGTACATCTGAGCAAATCTTGCACGAAAAAGCAATCCACTGTGATTTTTAAACTAAATGTCTGCAGCCACAAAATAGCAATTTTCTTTCTCCAGGAAACCACTCCATAGATTATTTGTTCCCTGCTTCCCAGTTAAACATCCCCATGATGTGACATTTTATAATAGCTGTCTTATAAATCTCTGAATTCAGGCATACTGCCAGATTAGTACAGCCTCCAGGCAGTAGTAACTTCCCTACTAATATATTTAAAGGTGTAGTCTCCAAGACCGGGGCTTTGTGTTCCCTGCTTTCCTTCCCAGTGTGCTTGTGCATCATTCTTGTCACTGAATAGTGGATTTTTGGCAGAGCACTTGCACGTGATCTCTTGGCCTGCATCTTCCAGGTGTTTTCCTATCTGAGGAGGAAATATTAGTCAATGCTTAATTCTTCTAACCCTGTTAAGACTTTCTCCTTTTTCCTTCGCAAGTCACTGTCATTCATCAGCTGATCTGTTTACCTCTCCATTTTGTGTTTGCCTGTCAGAAAATAATACATTACTCCACTGGTCATACACAAACACCAATTCTGTTACTTATTCTTCTTGGTAAGTCATATAAGATTGTTTGTTTCCGGTGAAAGCCAGCATGAGATATGTAACACATGAAAAAGTCCTCTCTACAGGTGAACCCCACCCCAGACTCTGTGTGAAGAATTGAATCCTAATGCTGAAGACTATACCTGCAGCTTGAAAGAGTTGTTTCAGAGTGACACCACTATTGCTCCTTGTGCAGATGGAAGAGCCAAACAAGTGCTTTTCACTTCCAGCGTTGGGAAGCTACTGTGTGACTCAGGTGGGTGCAGCTGTTAGCAAAGCATGGGACTGGTTGCTGTGGAATGAAAGAAGGAGCATAGATTTCATATGAAAGAGTTACAGCTGTTATTTGGATATGTTATTTGAGAGCATTTGCATTAAGAGAAATGAGTGGTATGCTGCTAGATGTTGTGATGTTAATGGAGATGTGTAGAGATGTGTAGTTGGGAGCAAACACAAGGCTATGGTTTTACTATTTCTAATCAAACACAGTGAACAGTCCATTCTTCTAAGACCGTAATGCTTCATTATGAGTTGGTAGACCACATGGTCTAGTGAAAGGTTGTTTTTGTAATGATTTTGATATGTTTCACAGGCCATTGAGTAAACTCTTAATGCACGGGTAGTAAAGTAATAAAGACATGGGGTCATGGCCTTTTACACACACACAAAATCAGCAAGATCACTCCCAGAGGAGTGTGCAACTGGATCAGGCAGGGACTGCTTCTGTTCAGTTTTGCTGGAAATGTTGTATAATGATTTTCTGAACACTGTCACTGACATACAGTCATATGAAAAAGTCCTCTTAATTCTTTGGATTTTTGTTTATCATTGGCTGAGCTTTCAAAATAGCAACTTCCTTTTAATATATGATATGCCTTATGGAAACAGTAGTATTTCCGCAGTGGCATTAAGTTTATTGGATTAACAGAAAATATACAAGATGCATCATAACAAAATTAGACAGGTGCATAAATGTGGGTACCCCAACAGAGATATTACATCAATATTTTGTTGAGCCTCCTTTTGCAAATATAACAGCCTCTAGACACCTCCTATAGCCTTTGAGTGTCTGGGTTCGAGATGGAGGTATTTTTGACCATTCTTCCATACAAAATCACTCAATTTCAGTTAAATTTGATAGCTGCCAAGCATGGACACCCTGCATCAAATCATCCCATAGATTTTCGATGATATTCAAGTCATGGGACTGTGATGGCCATTCCAGAACATTGTACTTCTCCCTCTGCATGAATGCCGTTGTAGATTTCAAACTGTGATTTGGGTCATTGTCTTGTTGGATTATCCAACCCGTGCATAACTTCAAGTTTGTGACTGATGCTTGAACATTATCTTGAAGAATTAATTGATATTGGGTTGAATTCATCCAACCCTCGACTTTAAAAAGGGCCCCAGTCCCTGAACTAGCCACACAGCCCCACAGCATGATGGATCCTCCACCAAATTTGACAGTAGGTAGCAGGTGTTTTTCTTGGAATGCAGTGTTCTTCTTCCGCCATGCAAAGCGCTTTTTGTTATGACCAAATAACTCAGTTTTTGTCCCATCAGTCCAAAGCACTTTGTTCCAAAATTAATCTGGCTTGTCTAAATGAGCATTTGCGTACAATAAGTGACTCTGTTAGTGACGTGAGTGCAGAAAGGGCTTCTTTCTCATCACCCTTCCATACAGATGTTCTTTGTGCAAATTGCGCTGAATTGTAGAACGATGTACAGATACACCATCTGCAGCAAGATGTTCTTGCAGGTCTTTGGAAGTGATCTGTGGGTTGTCTGTAACCATTCTCACAATCCTCCGCATATGCCGCTCCTGTATTTTTCTTGGCCTGTCAGAGTTTAACAGCAACTGTGCCTGTGGCCTTCCATTTCCTGATTACATTCCTTACAGTTGAAACTGACAGTTTAAACCTCTGAGATAGCTTTATGTAGCCTTCCCCTGAACGATGATAATGAACAATCTTTGTTTTCAGATTTTTTGAGAGTTGCTTTGAGGATCCCATGCTGTCACTCTTCAGAGGAGAGTCAAAGGGAAGCACAACTTGCAGTTGACCACCTCAAATACCTTTTCTCATGATTGGACACACCTGTCTATGAAGTTCAAGGCTTAACAAGCTAATCCAACCAATTTGGTGTTGCAAGTAATCAGTATTTAGCAGTTACATGTATTCAAATCAGCAAAATTACAAGGGGACCCAAAATTTTGCAAAGCCAGTTTTTCACATTTGATTTAATTTCATACAACTAAATACTGCTTCATTAAAAATCTTTGTTCGGAAAACACCCCAGTACTCAGATGTTGCTAGGAAATGAAAGACATACCACTGTTATCTTTTTTGTTGAAAGTAGAGTAAATTATTATGCAGGCTGAGAGGGGTTCCCAAACTTTTTCATATGACTGTATTGGCATTTCTCAACTGGTTTATACCAAGAGACAGGTGCCCTCAGGGCAGCATCTAACCTGCAACAGCCTGGTGGCCATGTTCAGAAGGATATGAAGGATGAGTGAAGACTACTCCATTCCAGTGGCTGAAATTAATCCCAAATGCTGCTGTGTTCCTAGCAGTTCAAATCATGAGAAGCATTTTGCAGGAAAGACATACAAGACCATAGCTCACTACTTTTTTTTTCTGCTTTCATTCCATTGTAGGCACCTCCAACAGTTTACTATGTTACAGAGTTCATCTCAGAGGCAGAAGAGCAAGCCTTACTGAAGCAGGTGAGGTGGTGATGAAGTAGCTTTGAAATGTGATTGTCCATAGACAACATCGTGATACATGAGATTCTGTATTTTCTTGTTCATTTAAAGCTCAGATGTTGATCTATAAAAGCTATAGAAGAGCCATGATGTGATAAACAACATCAACAATGTTTATTTATAGAAAGAGTTTGCATACATAAGTGTGGCTTAAAGTGCTTTACACAAAGTAATAGAAAAGTACAATTATAAAAGAACTAGAATTGAAAAATGTCCATTTGGTAATGGATAAAATGGTTCAGATTTAATAGAGAATAGGAAAACAAAACCCCTAGCTGGGGTATAGGAATGCTGGAGAAAATGTACCTCTAGGAGTGTCAAAGAGAAAAGACCACTCAGACCCATCTCGGCATTTTAAAGTAATGAAGTATGAAAAAGTAATGTAGTTTAATCTGTATATGATGAAGGGTTCTAGGAGATTCAGTGCTGCAGGAGACTTTATGCTGCTTCAATAAGGGCTACAGAGCAATACCAAAAAATAGGAACATAAAGATGTTATTAGTAACTGGGAAAAATATATAACTATTTAGGACAGTCTAATAGTTGTATTCTATGAAAACAATCATACTTGCTACTTAAAATATGAGAATATGCAGTGTCACTTTCAGTTTTGACAGCAGGTACAATATGGATGAATTATGAAAAGGCCCCCTTTTTTGAAATGTATTATCCTCATGTATCTTTATTGGTTAATTATTACAAGGCTGCTGCACTTATACTTTTATGCTTCACTCTCAGTACTTTGAACAAGCCACTGTTCAAGGATTTGAGATTATGATGTGTGGAAACTAGCATTCCAAAATATAGGAGAGTACCAGTGTCTTCTGAAGAATAATTAAAATGTGTTAACATCTACTAAAAGATACCAGTAGCCAGCAAAATTATACTAGTAAAAGTGAAATGTGATCAAATGTGCTTTTTTCCATTAAAAATCTTGCTGCTACATTCTGTACCGTACAAGCTGGAGCCAATTTACAGTGTATTCAGTAAGGATTGCAAATTTATTAAAAATCAAAAACTGAAATCTCATATTTATTTCTGTCTGTTGCATTTCAAGCTGTAGTCAATCTTGTTCACTTAAATTATCTTAAGATGTGGCTAGAACTTGATTGTAGTCCACCTGTGTCAATTTGAATTGTTTGGATATCGTTCAGAAAAACACACACCTCTGTATATAAGGTCATACAATTCATACTGCATTTTGGGACAAAAACTAAGCCATGAAGTCTAAAGACCTCTCCATAGACCTCCATAATGAAATTGTGGTGAGGTAGAGATGTCAGCAAGGGTGTTAAACCATGTTTACAGCTTTGAGCATTCCTAGGAGCACAAGTACCCTCAATAATTGTAAAAATGAAGAAGTTTGAAATCACCAGGGGCCTCATGTATAACGCCGTGCGTAGAACTCGCACTATAACATGGCGTAAGCACAAAAGCGGGAATGTGCGTACGCACAGAAAAATCCAGGTGTAGGAATCTGTGCGTACGTTCTTCCGTGACATAAATCCCGATCAGCGTGAAAAGTAATGCTCATGCACGCGCCTGCTGTCCCGCCCCAACTCCTCCCAGAATTACGCCTCTTTGAATATGCAAATCAATATAATTAGCCCTTAAGTTTAGCCTTCTGTGAAAAGACAATAGGAAAAGCACAGGGGGAAATATAAGAATTTCAGTGAATACCAAGTGGAAGGAAGGAAAAACGTACTGTTTGTTGGTTTAAATAGTGGTATAATCAACAAAAGGAAGTTGATTGAGTGACAGAGTGTCGGAGAAACTCGAAAGCTCAAGTTCACAAAGTCGCACAGTGCCCGAAATAAAAAAGTTGTCACATATCAAAGTTGCCATGAAAAGGCGAGTTGTAGCCCACCGTCTGAGTGTCATATGCAAGCTTATTAGGGTATAGAGAAAAAAATAGGCAGACAGTGGGGGAAAAAAGCACAAAATGTCAACTTTAATCTCGAAATTTCCACTTTAATTACGTAGTTTATTTTGTCATTAAAGTAGAACATCATAAACTTCATCTTAAAATCATTTAATTTACTAGTTTCTCAAATCCCATCGTAACTAAAGTAGCACGTTAAATGCTTTGTTTTGTATTTTATCTTTTTTGTGCTCTATGTGTTTGAATCACTACGTGCTTCTGCGCTTTCTTTCTCCGACAGGACACAGAATCCATTACATTCGTAATATTACAGCTCTCAGAATAATTAAAATACTGAGGTGTATACCTGATATCTTTTTCATAATGATAGGAATGAAAGCATGTTATTAAACATGGGAACACAGTTGTGCAGTGATTGTGCGCGACCTTCAATGAAATTATTGCAGCAGTACTGTCTCTTTCAAATGTACTAACCTCCAATTCCTGTCCTTACTTTTCTTTCTCCAAATACCCAATCGGCACACAATCACCTCTGTAATAGACATTAAGCCATCTGTAAGCTTACAATGATGAATCTTCAAAACTTTTGGAACGTTAGGAACATTGAAATATCTTCGTAGTACGTGTTTAATTATTCTATCCATCTGTCCTTCCAGTGTCGCGCCAGCCCAGCAAGAATACAGCACGAGGTAGGATCAATCTGTGAACTAGCTAGCGCTGCAGCACCGTGTCCTCACATGTTTAATTAATGACAATACAAATTATTTAAATGAAGTTAAAGTTTTATCTGTATAATATAATCAGCATATTTTGCTCCATTTCATTTTAAAAATGATATCGTCATCATATGTAAACACGCGCTTTATAAAGTGGCGCAGGCTGTATAATATTATAACTGTAGTGCAAGTTTACAGTGAGGTAATTCTACTTATAAGTACAGATAGTTCTACAAGGAGCACTTGATGGACTGATTGACTGTGTTTAAAGTTTCTGAACCGCAAGGTTCGGCCTGGAAAGTCTCTGAAGCGTTTTGCCGTGGCTGAGGCAGCGTTTGCTTGATGCTGTATCCTGATAATTCTCTTTCCGATCAGCTGCTGCTGTGATTCCCCACTCAGGTACAGTGATATAAATACTCCAAGTGGTGCAGTGAGAGTAATATGAAAAAAGATGATCCGCTGTGGCAACCCTCAACAGGAGCAGCTGAAAGAAGAAAAAGAAGGTGCAGTGACAGTAACAACGCTAAAGCAGCTATGGTATTTGGAATACTATGGCTATTCCCTGGACCATTATATTGTTACAGGTTAATTACAATCAGATGTATTACACTAATAAACAATATGCAGTTAGTTTCAGTGTGTTTATAAAGCCACATCTGGAATGTGGATCTAAGAAAGAAAGGGTAACCACACAGGAACAGTAGCACTGCTTTGACGCTGGGTGCTGCCAGTCTGCAAAACTGAGAGCAGAACTTGCGTACAACAGGGTATGAGGTACCGTGGAAATGTGCGTGGCTTTACGCCAAGTTTAGGTTTTATACATTGCGATTTGAACGTGGAAACGTTTGTACGCAACATTTCTGTGCGTACGCACCATTTATACATGAGGCCCCAGGTCTCATCTTTAAGTTGACAATCTAGCCAAAATAAGTAACCAGGCAAGGGGGACCTTGTTCAGGGAGGTGACCAAGAACATAGGTCACATTAGCAGAGTTTCAGAACTCCTCTCCTGAGATAGAGAAACCGTTTGGAAAAGTGACCATTTCAGCAGCACACAATTAACTAAGCATAATGGTAGAGTGGCTAGACAAAAAACACTCTTGAGTAAAAGGTATGTGACACTTTAAAGACTCCAAGAGCATGAGGAAAATATTTTCTGATCTGTTTACACAAAAATTTAACTGTTTAGGGATATTTCCAAGCACTGGGTCTGGTGAAAAGCAGGCACTGCTAATTTCCTGCCTAATGCCATCTGTACAGTGAAGTATGGTGATGGCAGCACCATGCTATGGGAGTGCTTTTCAGTGGCAGGAACAGGGTAGACTGGTGATAATTGAAGCAAGAATGAGGGCAACCAAATACAGAGAGGTCCTTGAAAATCTGCTCCAGAGTGCATGAAAGCTCAGACTCAGGTAGCAGTTCACCTTTCAGCATTAACAAAAGCATATTGCCAAGACAACACTGGAGTGGGTTTGGGACAGATCTCTGACTGTCCATGAGTGGCTCAGCTAAAGCCTAGACATAAACCCCAAAGATCCTCTGTGGAGAGACCTAAAGATTGCAATTAACATACACTTCCTATCCAGTCTAACAGCACTTGGGAGGTTCTGCAAGAAACAATGGGCAATGCCTGTAGAGACTTCCCCCAGAAGACTCGAAGCTGTAATTGTTTCCAAAGGGACTTTTAAAAAGTACAGGCAGTCCCCGGGTTACGTACGAGATAGGGACTGTAGGTTTGTTCTTAAGTTGAATTTGTATGTAAGTCGGAACAGGTACATTATTTTAATAATTGACTGTAACCAAGTGCTGTGCCAATGAATGATGGAGTTTCACCTCTCTCTGACCTTTTTATTATTTCTACTTTATTTTCCATGGCGATGGTTTTTCTCTTCTTTACTGTATCACCAGCACTTTCATCAAATTTGTGTTTCAGAGACATTGTTGAAGGGTGAAGACAAAATGTTAAGATGAGCTCTTCTGTACAGCACTGTACATGCTATCATAGCAGGAAGGCACCCCTCGTCGGCACGTATGGTTCCTTCCTTCCTGCTATGTACGTAACAGTACAAGCAGGCTTGCTATTGAGAATGAATGGGAGCAGTGAGGGGCGGTTCACCACCAGCCTACCCCACAGTCACCTCCACTTGCATACAGTATGCTGCGTGCAGTATGCTGCGTGCAGCGTCAGCCCACCGAGAGCGAATAGGGTGCGGCCAAATGTGGGTAGTGAATCACCCACCACCGCCCCCATTCAACAGGCTGCCCCCGCTGCCCCATTCACCCTCAGTGGCCTCCGTTCAGCCACAACCGGATCACCGCTTGCAGCATCACCAGCCGCCCACCAAGAACAAACAGGGCAGCCGTTCGAGGGACACTGCAAGGCTGCGGGTAGTGAAACGCCCCCCTCTGCTCCATCCAGCCTCTGTTCAGTCAGGAGTAGTAGCTGCGGCGGCGTGGTGGGCGGGCACCGAACTGCCTCCATCCGCCCCATCAAGCCTCCGTCCTGCACACGAGTGCTTGCCACGCACCCAGCCGCCCACCGACAGCGAATAGGGTGTGGCCAAAGGTGGGTAGTGAATCACCAACCACCGCCCCCATTCAACAGGCTGCCCCCGCTGCCCCATTCACCCTCAGTGGCCTCCGTTCAGCCACAACCGGGTCACCGCTTGCAGCATCACCAGCCGCCCACCAAGAACAAACGGGGCAGCCGTTCGAGGGACACTGCAAGGTTGCGGGCAGTGAAACGCCCCCCTGTGCTCCATCCAGCCTCTGTTCAGTCAGGAGCAGTAGCTGTGGCGGTGTGGTGGGTGGGCACCGAACTTCCTCCATCCACCCCATCAAGCCTCCATCCTGCACACGAGTGCTTGCCACGCACCCAGCCGCCCACTGAGAATGAATGGGGTGCGGCTCCCACCGCCCCATTCATCAACTGGAGCCGCATGAGTAACACTACACTGCACGAGCAACGAAACCGCCCTCTCCTGCCTCCATTCAGCCATTGCTTGCAGCGTCCCCAGGCTGGAGATGACAGAGCGGCAGTTACTGAGGAGCCAGCGTTGCGTCCCCCAGACAGATGAGGGAGCAGCTGCGGCCCCGTTCATAAGTCATATGTCGGATGTCCATAATTCGGGGACTACCTGTACTGTGTTTCTGATATGGATGTGATACATTTCTTCTACTATGTGTCTGATAGAAGTGTGTGCAACACTGGAGCACCACAATGTATAGTCGTTTCCTTTTCTCTTCACTATGACTATAAGTATAACACCATGTCATGTCACTTGCAGAAATTCTTTGGGGCATATTAATAAGGGGGATAAAACTGAGTATAGGAGTCAGATGGAGAACTTTGTTTCTTGGTGCAAAGAGAATTTTCTGCAACTTAACAACAGCAAAACCAAGAAACTGGTTATTGACTTTCGTCACACTAAAGAGCCTCTGTGTTCAATCAAGGAGTAGATGTTGAGATGGTCCACTCCTACAAGTACATGGGGGTTCCCATCCGTGACAGGTTGGACTGGTCTCACAACACAGAGTAACTATATAAGAAAGGCGCAGAACAGACTCTTGTTTATTTAATGTGAGTAGTGACATTCTTCTCATCACGATTTTTCTACGCTATTGTCTGCGGGGCTGGTAACATCACTTCAAGAGAGGTCTCACCGAATCAACAAGCTAATTGAAACAGCAGACTCGGTTATGGGGTTCACTCTGGACCCCTGGAGGAAGTAGAAATGTAGAGAATTAAAACACAACTAAGTGCCATTATGAACAATTCAGCCTATCCTCTTTCTGACACACTAACACTGAGGACGTTTTAGGCAATGAATTATTCAGAAGAAGTGTGTCAAGAAAAGTGACCGTGGCTCCTTCATACCAACAGCAGTATTTGTAATCATTCTGGTGTATGTGTTCAGACCATTAAACACCATTGTGTTTAAATATTTATTTGTATATTTTAAGGGCTTCAGTAAAAAGCCACATTTCCCTCTGGGGATAAATAAAATTCTATCTGTCTATAGTATCTACTGAATTAAGTGTCTGAATACTATACAGTAATTATATGCATAAGAGATTTCAGCTTTTGATTTTTAATACATTTTCCAACCCTTCTGAAAGCATGTTTGTCATTATGAGTTGTTGAGTGTAGATTGATGGCCAAAAATAACAGATTTATCCATTTAAAATGAATTCAACAGCACAGTAAAGTTTGTTAAAAGTGATGGGACCTTAATGCTTTCTCAATCTACTGAATATCTATTTTTGGGAACCCTGATAGAAGTGCTTTACAATTACCAATTTGGTTAGAAACAGAAACATGCTTTTAATTTTTCATCTGGCAACAAAATAAAAGATCAGATTTGTACTATGATTCTGAAATGAAAATCACAGGAATATATTGAAGGTTTACAATGTAGTTGGAAATCCATAATGACACCTAGATTTTTTAATAATGATTTGACTTGCAAGACCAGATGATCCAGTTTCTCCTTAAAATCCTCTTTTTTTTAACCACTGCCAATAATTACTGTTTCTATTTATCACTTGTTTACTTAAATGACACTACTGTAATGCTAGTAAGAGGATTAAGCATAGGGTTGAGAGCCCTGGGGTCATCTAGCACTATATATAATATATATATATATAGCTGTGTGACCTCTGTATAGTTATGGTAAGTTACCATATGTTTAGAAATGAATTGGCCTAATGGGAGCATGTAAAATGAGAATAATAAAAGGCTTAAATTGATCCCTGAGACACAGCATATGTAATATTAAGCATTTTAGACATACTGTCACCAAGATTTACAAAGAAGTAAAGTAAAAAGTACACCATTTAAGTGTTAGCTAATACTATTTTACTATCTAGAATGACAAACCTGTATAACAGGAGCATAAAATGATTGGCAGCATATCTCTTGCATATCCTGAAATAGACCTTTAGTTAGAATCCAAAAAATGTAATTAAGTCAGCCATTTCCCATTTAATATTAATGTTTAAGAGGAATGCTCCTATTCCATATGCAGCCTCAGACATTGATAAGAGTAGAAAAATAAACTGAAGTGCGTTGGATCCCCTTGCACTCTCATCAGGTGTGCAGTGTGGCATATTGTTGATTTGACACTCTTCTCTTTCTCTGTGCAGGTTTACATTGCCCCAAAATGCAAGTGGACACAGTTGTCAGGAAGACGTCTGCAAAACTGGGGTAACAAGAAAACCTTTACCATCACAAAAAATAACACAATCAAAATTATGACTGTCAAATAAATGGCTTAAAAACTATCTAAAAATATGAAAATGATTCACACACATGACATTGTAGACCAGTGACACTGAACAAATAAAATAAAAATGGCTGTTACAGGCATTTAAGATTCCATGTATCCAAAATAAATAATTAAGAAAATTAAAAAAAGTCTTAATAATGACATCCATGTTTAGAAGTTTGAAACATACTGCAAGACAGACCTGTGCAAGAGCCAAACAGAGAAATGGGGAAGTTCTAGATTACAATGCCATGTAAAGGGCCTATAGAATTTTGAACTAGGAGTAGCGTGGCTGAAATGTGAGTGGTTTCTTCTGTTTGTATTGAGCTATAGAATAGATTTATTTGAACATCCATAGGGTCAGATGAACTTCTTCATTTTATCAGGAGTTAATTGCCTGAGTCTGTTGTTGTGGACAGACACAAAAATGGCAGCTTTTGTTAGAGAGGTTTCATATTATAATGAAGTCTTGGCTTCCAACAAATAATGGGTTTGCTTCTTTACAGGTGGTCTTCCTCATCTTAAGGGTATGCTGGCAGAAAAACTTCCTGAATGGCTGGAAACGTACACCGAGAAAATCTCATTACTGGGTGCATTTGGTGGCAGACATGCTAACCATGTTCTGGTGAATGAATACAAACCAGGAGAGGGAATAATGGTATGGCACTCCAGGGACATAATAGGGGCTGATGGAAAGTGTGTGTGCCTTTAGAGGTATTATGTGTTCAGCATACTGGACAGATGATGATGAAGTGTTTTTGGGCTGATGTGCATTTCACTTTAATTTGGTTTATAATATTGGTCACACTTCTTGAAGTGCAGCAAACTCTGAAGGGATGAGTTTAGCATTGGCGGAATGTTGTGTGCTTAAATGGGATAATCGCCATAACTAGGCACATTACATTATGTGCTAGGTGTTACTAAAAATGTTCAACACATGATGCCTCCTAGAAGGGATCAAGATGTGGGACTAAACTGAACAAACTGGCCCCAAAATAATCTAGGTAGTAAATAAGAAAAAGGGCCATAGAATATATTTAAGGTTATTTGAGCATTTTTTTACATAAATCCTTATCATTGTCTGTTAAAGAACTATTTATTACTTACAGATTAATTATCGCCATAATAATTCACAAATAACAGATGTATTACTAGGCTAACAAGTACACCGAAGGGCTTGTTCATGAACATAAGTTGTTGATAATTTTCTGTAAGATTCACGGATTGGGGAGCGAATGGATTGTGGTGAAAGTGCTAGTCACTGTTCACAGTTGTGTAACTTGTTGATCAGTGGTGTATTTTGTTAAAGTGTAAGTATTTTGCAGGTGCTGCATTGTTACAGTAGTCCATGCTTTTGCTTCAAAGCTTCAGCCCAATCACTTTCTAATGTGTTTGTTCATTTTTAGTATCTTTGAATGCGTTTTCTTTGGTTACTTTGATTTTCTCCCATTTACGAAAGACGTTTGTGAATAGGCACTTCTAAATTTGTCCAGTGAGGGTTGGTTCCTGCAATAGAAAAGCATAATTCACAGTATGGATGGGATGGTAATTTTAGTGATGTAGTAAAATTAAGTGGCTGTCTGTTCTTTGGCTGTATATACAGTATCATAAGCTGTATCCTGCTGCTTATAAAGTGAGTGCAGGTAAGAAACAGTAGGTCTGTGTGTCAAAATATGTGGCACAAATAGCAGTCAGTTTAGTCAATATTTTAAAATGTGTCTTTTTTCAAGTTGTTAAAAAAAAGCCCATGTTTAAATCCTTAGGCTTGTGGTTCACTAATTAGAGTGACAAAAGCAGTGGTATGTTAATAATGTTTTTGAGTAAGCTTGTTATCCCAGTCGGGGTGCAAAATTGTATGGAACTGTGCAGCTCAAGGACCGTCAAAAGCAAGCATTATTAATAATTATAATAACTTACACACTTTATATAGTGCCTTTCCCATGCTCAAAAACATGTATTAATTTGTATCTTATTGCAGTTTTGCTAATTATATTATAGTGCATTTATTGTATGCAGTTGCCTTGTTCATTTGGTAAGAATGCTCTCATTACCTGCTCTTAGTTCATATACAGATCGAAAGAATGTAACAAAATTCCACTTGAATTGACGTTTTCAACATATTTGGACAAGCAAAATAGTAGATCTTCATGTAAGCAGTGCTTACAGGTACAGTAAAGGTGGGACATCTGTATAAAAACACAAGAAAAACTTGTCTTTTCAGTCATTTATTCCACAAAAATATCAGTGGATGTAATGGTATTCTTGGGAAAACATAAGATCACCCTTGGGGTCAGAAGCTGGTATTGCACCCTTTAGTAGAAATGCCATCTTGTAGGATGTGGACAGGTGGCCTCACATTCTCCTCAAGCACATGTAATGTGACGCAGAATGCATAGTTATCTCAATGACAATGAGCTGCCCTGGCCCTGAAGAAACCCCAAACCATAACATTTCCGCCACCATGCTTCACAGTTGGTATGAAGTGGTTCTCCTGAACTGCTGTCTTTGGTTTGTGCTAAACATTTCTACTGTAATTGTGGCCAAAGAGCTTTGTGTCTGATTTTTATGTCCAGAGCATAGTGTTTCAGAAGGCCTGGTCTTTGCCTAGATTTTCAATGGCAAACTGTAGTCTTGCTCTGAGGTTCTTTTTGAACAACAATGGCTTTTTTGTGTCACATATCCAGGTTGGAATTTGTGCAGTCTGTTTCTGATTGTAGATGCATACACTTTGACACCAACTTTTGCAAGAGTTGCCTGCAGATCCTGCAATGGAATTCTGGGGTTCTTGGAGACTTCTTTCAGTATCAGACAGTCTGCTCATGGGCTGAATTTTCTGGTTGGACATACAGTATATATAATGGAGATACCATTTACAGGGTGTCCCATATTTATGTATATAACATTTCACAGGCTGTAGCATTTAAACTACTGTGCAAAAAGTATCGAAAATGGCATCACTGTGTAGCCTGAGAATGGGAGTAATGATGTGCTGGACCGTGCAACTCCAGATCGGTTGTCACTAGAGCAGTGCGCACATTGTGTGAGTTTATACTCTGCAACAAACAACTATGTGGTGGTGAAACGGAGGATGGCAGTTGAGTTTGGAGGCAGTGGCCCTAGTGTGCTAACCATCGTGAGAATAAACACAAAATTGTTTTGCAAGCGAAGGGAGCAGGTAGGCCCAGGAGTGTGCATATCAATGCCAACACAGCTAGTGTGACGAATGTCCAAAGAGCTGAACATTTCTCGCACAATGCTGCAGTGAATAATGAAGGACCTGAACTTAAAGCTGTATCATCCTCGTTTGGTTAGTGCTCTCATTGAGGATAATCCGGATAGGCACATGCAGTTTGCAAATGTGTGTCCGGGAATGCTGCAGGAAAATTCAGGTTTGGCAGAATATGTCATTTTGACAGATGAGACCAAATTTCACGTTTCCAGCAGTGTTAACCGGCAAAATTGCATGTACTGGTGGAGAGAAAACCCTCATGTGACCCTCATGAGCGACTTTTGTCGATATTGATGACAAAAGTCCTGGTGTCACGGTATGGGCACCAATTATGATGTTTGATTGGCCCATTCTTTTTCAACGACACCATTACCAGAGAAAATTACCTGCGATTGCTTACCGGTACTGTGTATCCTGTATTCTCTACACGACTGGACATTGATGATCTGTGATGGCAGAAAGATGGGGCACCGCCACACTACTCCGTACCAGTGCGAGGGTTGAGCGAAACATTCACGCAATGCTTGATCAGCTGATGCGGGCCTGTGGAATGGCCGGTTCCATCTCCCAATTTGATCCCAGCAGAATTTTTCCTGTGGAGTTACCTAAAAGACAAGGTGTATGAACATTGCATCCACAATGTGGCTGAGCTATGTGCCGCTATCACAGAAAAATTTCACAGGATACCAATACAGATGTGCCAAGCCGCCTATGGCAATGTTGCTTTTCGTCTTCAGACATGTATTGATCTGGATGGGACATTGGTGGACCACACCATGGAGAACAGGGGATGAAAAAACATTTAGGGTTCTTAATGTTCGTGTTTCATTATGTTACTTGATAATAACATTGGTACTTTCCTGACAATAACGCCTTTTCAATCACATACATAAATATGGCCACCCTGTATATATAAAACTAGCAAAATACCCGCGCTTCGCAGCGGAGAAGTAGTGTGTTAAAGAAGCAATGAAAAAGAAAAGGAAACATTTTGAAAAGAACGTAACATGATTGTCAATGTAATTGTTTTGTCACTGTTGTGAGTGATGAGTGTTGCTGTCATATATATATATATATATATATATATATATATATATATATATATAT
>JANRMT010062840.1:27161413-27202696 GCA_026402145.1 Polypterus bichir lapradei | reverse complement strand
CACTTTTTCCACCGTGTGCTTTGTTTCTGCAGTAGCTGCAGTTATGAATAATATGCTTGTATGTATCAGACGCTTCATATTTTTTTGCTGCCTTTTCAATTGTGTAATTCGGTTTTTGTTCAGCGCTCTTTGGAACTGTTGCTTTTTGTCTGTGCACTGCGTCAGTTCACATGAGCCGCTCGGTGTACATGCATCGAAGTTTCCCAGCTGTGCTGGTGCCATGTCGTGCTATGTCCATGGCTGTATCTAATGTTACCTAAGTCCCGGCACTTAAAACTTTCTCTCGCAGTTTCGCTGAGTTTGTGCCAAACACCACCCTGACCATCTCATCTTCCTCTGCATAAGCACAGTCCTTCACCCGTGAATATTTACCCGTGGCAGTGTTTGTATTGGATTGCCGCTGACGGACGGCCTTATATGGGCAGGCACTAAATTACAAACGCTAGCGGCAGCCTGTCTATGAACTTAATTTAAAGTTTAGGTTTACATCGTGCTTTGTTTCCGAAGTAGCAGAACTCATGAATATGGTTGTATATGTCACTCGCTCGCTTCTTATTGTTTCGCTGCCTTCTCAATTATGTAATGCATGTTTTCTTCAGCGCTTTTTGGGCCTCTTCCTGGTTTTCTACCTACTGCGTGATTACGTGGGAGGTGTGATGATGTCACACGAAACTCCGCCCCCATGGGTTTCACGCTCATCTCCATTACAGTAAATGGAGAAAAACAGCTTCCAGTTATGACCATTACGCATAGAATTTCGAAATGAAACCTGCCCAACTTTTGTAAGGAAGCTGTAAGGAATAAGCCTGCCAAATTTCAGCCTTCTACCTACACAGGAAGTTGGAGAATTAGTGATGAGTCAGTCAGTCAGTCAGTGAGTGAGTGAATGAGGGCTTTGCCGTTTATTAGTATAGATGCAGACTTGCCTGACTGACTTACTCACTGACTCAACCATCAACAAAAACAAGTATTTCCCTTTTAGTTAAAAAGATTAAATTTGGTAAAACCACTTAGAGAAGCTACCCCAAAAACTCAAAGCCAGTTTAACTGATTTAATTAAAAATTGGTGTTGTTATAGAAAATTAGCTCATCCGTATTTTTTTGTCGATTATTTGTTGGTAGTAGTGAATGGGCTGTTATTAGGAACGACATTATTTTTTTTGTATCTGCACAGAGAAATGGAGCTTGCAGTTCATGCAAGTTAATGATTCCAGTACAACACCGCCATTGATGAGGCTGAGGCTGTAATTGTGGAGAGAAATGAGGGTGTTGATATATGCAAATACAGCGGGGAAAATAAGTATTGAACGCGTCAACGTTTTTCTCAGTAAATATATTTCACTAGATGTCGGTAACAACCCAAATAATCCATACATACAAAGAAATTAAAACAAATAAGTACATAAATTATGTGTAATAAAGTGGAATGACACAGGGAATAAGTATTGAGCACACTTACTGAAATGTATATGTAGTAGTTGTATGTAAGTTAACAAATAGGTTTAGGAGACATTATGAACGATTCACATGGGGCACCTCATTCTTTGGTGTGGAATCTTGTCCATCTAGAATCTATAATAAATTGATGAGCATATTTGGCGTAAGGCAGCACGTATTATAACAATCCAGTGTCTATTCCACCCCATGTCGATAATATCAGACATGCTAAGAAACACTTCACCAAAACCGACGTGGTCATCGCAACAGTATATGCGCAAGCTTGATCCGCTCCAGTGTTTTCTCGGTGCCCAGATGGCCACCTAGGAGGTGGGCGTGTGCTAGCTCACTGACCTGCCGCTGGAAGATCCGTGGGATTAGCAGTAGCCTTCTCTCCCGCCCGTCATGCTCAGGTACACGATAAAGAAGGTCATTCTCCAACACAAAGTGAGGACCCTGTGGCATCAGCTGGTTAGTGTGCTGGCCGTTGACCAGGGGCACTGCATTTTTTGCAAACTTAAGGGAGTCATCATTCCACTGCTCCATTTTAAAAGAAGCTGGAGTCTCTCTAAATTGAAACCCTAAAAGGGAGAGAGGGTCAGGACCGACCTCAAGGGGCGTGGTTTCCTCCCATTCCGTCTCGGCGCTGGAGGATGACGTATCTGTACGCGACGGTCCGAGAGTTGCCACGTCACTCAAGGTGGCCGCTTCGTCTCTCTGCCAGATGATTACACGGCATGGAGGCAGCTTGAGACGGCTCATTCCCGTCTGTAACTAGGCCCAAGTTAACCCCAGGAGTGGTATGTGTCTCGCCGCTTTTAATTTTAGACCAGTCCCGCCCTAGTATCACCGGGTGTGGAGGATCGGGAAGGACCGCCACGGTTAATTTCTGAACCGATCCTCCGTAGCCGACAACACAAGAGGCGGACCTGTACCAGCGGATTTCTCCGTGGACACAGGTTATACTGGCCTTAAATTTTAAGTATTGTCGCGGCAGCACAAATCGGCGGGCAACAATGTTGCTGCCGGAATCAAATAAAGCCTTGGTTTTATACCCGTTTACGATCACCACTCCCGTGTGTGGTACCACCAACGGGTTAGTCAAAGCTCATGAACCCCCTCTCCCCCTCCACCTGCATTCCACCTCGCCTCCAAGCGGGTTGCGCGCCCGTGACGGCACAAGCTCTGAGTAGTACGGGGAGGGGGGCTAGTTCTTGGGACATACTCCGGGTGAGTTTGACACAGGTACGGTTTTGCTCTCCCCGAGTGTGAGGCCGCCCTTTGTGTCTCCAGAAGCTCTATGAGCTCAGCCATGTTCTTAAACTGCGCACCCCAGACCGGCTGGCTGAAGCCATGGGGTAGCGCTCTCAGAAGCAGATAGCAGGCTACCTGCTGTATTATTTGGTAGGGCTTATTCTCAGTTGGCCGTAACCACTGCCCTACCATTGCCCAGAGGGACCAGGCTTGTCTGTGGGTCGGCTGCTCTGGGTCCAACCTCCAATATTTTAATTTTTTCACCTGCCAGTCTGGGGCACCCCTAGGTGGTACTTGGGGCTCTGGTTTCACAGGGAGGGGGGCACTCTCCCCTGAGAGAACATAGTAAGCACCTTTTGTCTCCCCCCTCCGCAGCAGCCCACCTCTGTGAGTGCCCCCCGGACACTCCCTGGCCTCTTTAGGTTGCCCAGTTAAGTGTGCTGGGAGCGGAGCCCGTACCGGATCTCGCCGAACCACAGGACACCCTCCCCGCCTGAAAACTCTGCCCCGGTACGCTCCCACCTGGGTACATTGCAGGTCCTGTCCCCTTCTCCTCCGGGACTTCTCCATCCTGCCGGCTACGCCAGTGTCACAAAAGCCACGATGAGATAATGCAAGGTTTGGGGCAGCCACCCGTATAATTTGTTTTCCTGGCTGCAAATTGTCATTTCAAATGATAGCACTGCTGTGCCCAAAACCGAATCCAATACAGAACTGAGGGCATAGGGAAAAGGAGGAGGTTTTTAAAGGGGAAGACAGGAAGTGAGATCGTAGGGGTCGGGCTCATTGAGGTCTTCAGCCATTGATTCGAGCCCGGACATGACATCACAGGGGCCGGAGCCGGCAAGGTCTCCTTCGATAGGCTCGGTCCCGGAAGTGACGTCAGGAGAGCCAGACGGGATCTCCCGGGAATGGTCAGCAGGCAAGGAAGAAAAAGAGTCAGTGCACTCTGCCACATCCTGGTATGTCTCAGATCTGTCCTTACCCGAGCCCTTTAGCTGCCTCCCATGCACACGTGTGTGACAATATATATATATTATATATAAAGTTGATATATAATAATATATCTTTGACACTAAGTATCAGACAAAGGAAACCACAGTAAGCCACAATAACAATAATGAATTGTCAGCAACTACCTGAATTGTCGTTTCAGTCTGTCACTGAACTACAGTATATCAACTGAATTGTGTAATGTCAATACAAATTACAAAATATAAGTAAAGGGTTAAGTGTCAGATAGACTCTCAAAAATATAAAACACAATACCCTCGAGTGTGTTGAGGCTTCATAAAGCCTCCTTTAACTGAGCATGTCTGCTCGCCATTCTAGATATTTCATTAACCAGTGCACATGTCTGCTCGGTGTTTCGAACCGCACTGGATAGTTCATTAACCAGTATGCATATGTCTGCTCAGTGTTTCGAACCGTGTTCCATTTTTCATTAGCCATTGCACATGTCTGCTTGGCGCTTTGAACCACACTCAACAATTCATTAACCAGTGCGCTTGTCTGCTCGCTGCTATGAACTATGCTAGATAGTTCATTAACCAGTGCGCATGTCTGCTCTGTGTTTTGAACTGTATTCCATGTCTCATTAATTAGTGCACATGTCTGCTCAGTGCTTCAAATCATTATTCATCAAACTATGTTTAAAGTACATTATGGCATCATGAGATTTCAAAAACTCGACAGAATTGTCAGGCGAAATGAATGTTTGTGGAAGATCAATACATTTTGAATGATTGTGGAGATAATACTTAGTGACAAGAAACAAAACTATAAATTATACATCTCACAAGTGCTGACTGGTAGAATGCACAATACTAATAATGCTAATAAGAGCTTTAGTGTTTTCTTCTCATAATTACCCCATCTTTGCCTCTTTATCATTAATTTATCAACTTTTTATATATTAAAAGATCAGCTAAATCGTGCAACGTTTTCATGCAACCCTCATTTTTCTTCAGAACCATACATTAGAAATATCTATATATCATTTTTTCATCTTCATTAGGAGAATACAACATACAGTACTCTCATGTCAATACAACTAATTTAACGTGCATACATAAAAACAAAAACATTATATATATCCTCTCCACTAAGAACTGTAGTGTTTCAGTTGAGGGGTGTTGATCTAGCAAGTATTGTGGATGGTGCAGTGGTAGCGTTGCTGCCGTGTAGTAAAGTGAGCATGGGTTCGCGTCTTGTGTCCTCCATGTGTGAAATATTGCACAAAGAGTTTTTTTTTCCCCATTTAACAAAAATTTCATCGTTGCCCGATAGAGAACGAGGTGAGCTATCAAACTGGGATTGGGGACACACACACTATTAAAGATATATCAAACATAAATGTGCATTTTGTTTCATTTGTATAACAAAACAAATCATTTGACTGACGATTTCAATTGTTTTTATGGGTGATCATTTATTAAATATTGAATTAATCAGGTGGAATGTGTTCTTACTTTGAATGTTAATGGGGGGGGCTACATGGTAAATGTGTTAGTGACTTCGATTGTGCTTCTGTAACTGGGTGGTTACGAATGATACAGACAGGAAAACTATCATTTTTATTTAAGGAAATGTTTTATTATGCTGTGATGTGACTAAGACAACTTACTGATTGCCTGCCTGGACCTTGAAGATGTGTTCACGAGGGAAGGGTGCTGCTGGTAAAGTCAGATGCTTTTTTGATAGCAGATCCAGATGTGTTTATCCCAACTGCTGCAGCACTAAAGTGGATCTTTAGTGCCAACCTCCATAAAAATTGTTGGGTTCTCTTTTCACCACAAAGGCATATACTGTACAGTGGCTAATGTTTCTGTTTGAATGTCAGTTGTAATTAGTTGTGCAGCACATACTTTTATTCACATTACACTTCACATATACAGTGCAGTAGATTTAAACTACAGAGTTTGGATCACTTAATACTTACAATGCTCACTTTGGAGTGTCCCATGTTTGTCCGTGTGACAGTGTGCTGGTGACTGATCTGCACCGTGTCTCTCATCCCCTCTGACCTGCTCCAGACTGACACCTTTGAATTTTGGGTGCAGCAGAGCAAATTCAACCTGATCTGCCACAGTGGGTTTGTTATCACCCTATTCAATGACGGGATTCATTGACGTCAAATGGCATTGAATAGAAGATGGATTATTGTAAATTCGTGAGCTGCCTTCTGCAAATTAGTCATCGCAGTTTGATGACGATTCTAATTGGGGATGATTCCAGAACAGATCTCTTATGTGATCCTTCCAAAGTATTTCTCAAAATTATTTTGTTGAATTAGATTATAAATACATCATTCCTTACCTTTTTATTTTTATTTAGGTGACTCTTTTGTCAGACTTGAACTCAGGTTTGCACTCCACACAGAATACAAAAAGCAACTGTATTAGTCAGTGGAGCCACAGGACAGCACGATCACTGCTTGTGACAGATTTGACCGTGACGTCGTCTTTTCTTCGTAGCGAGTTCGGCAATCTTGAGAAATAATAATGATACAATGTAAAAGGGGAATATTTATTAAAAGAGCCGGCGCTCCATGAGTGAGGCATTATATTTTGTTTTGGTAAAACTCTTGCTTATCATATAGTACATCAGATATACAGATATATATATATATAACTTTTTTTTTTACACATCAGACACTGGAAGCCGCTGGCAAACTGTAGCAGCGAAAAATAAAAGTCTAAGAAACCTTATTGAACTTGATCATTAGTTTGTTTAAAATTAATGCAGATGGCCAGGAGATGTCCCTAGAGAGTTGAGTGTCAAATGCTTCGTAGCTTCAACACGACTTTCAACACAATTGATTCAAATTTTTCGATCCTTTGTGAGATTTCACTCTGCCCATCACTACATTAAGAAGTTTAGAAATACGTCTGTAACCAATGCCATCAGTATGTTTTGCAACAAAAAGGTTGCAAAGTTCTTGAGAGAGCTTGTAGCTGCGATTTCCCAAAATTACCAAAGTTCAGCAGCTTCAGCTCAAAAAAATGGGATTCAACAAAAGCCTGACACGCAGAAATGATTCCACAGACAAAATATCTTCGTTTTTAAAAGTTTAGTTAAGTTTCAAAGTAAAACAGTTCACACAAAAAAGAAAATTGAAATAACAAAAAAGGAAAAATTAATGTTAAGAAAAGTTCAATTCTAAGCTTAATCTTGTTATATCTCAAATCGTTACTATTTACTTAACATTTCAAAACGGTCAGAAAACTATATACTTATCCAATTTCTAACTTGAAAATGGGTCTTTCAAGTCCCTCTTTACTGGGACTTGTTCATTACCACAACTAAGCCTATTATCACACTGTTTCTCAGTGAAAGTTAGAAGGTTCTATCTCTTACTAAGTTATAGGGGGAAAAGACTACTCGTATACCATAAGTTATGACTATGAAAGAAATGTATGTTCTATTCAAATTAAGCAAACATTAATATGAGTTTAACTCAAAACTTTAACTTTCTAAGATTGGCTCTTGCAGAGCTCTTTGCTTTTACCCATCATGAGATGCTTCTTATGTGACACATTGGTAATGAGAAACCTTTTTATAGGCCATCAATTGGAACTAAACAAGCTGATATATTAATTTGTACTAATAGGGGGCAGGATTGCTTTCTAAATACTGACAGATTTCAGCTGGTTTCTTGGCTTTCCATGCCTTTTTGTACCTCCTTTTCTTCATGTGTTCAATACTTTTTCCCTTTGTCATTCCACTTGATTACACATAACTTAATTTATGGACTTATTTTGTTTTGATTTCTTTGTATGTGTGGATTACTTGGGTTGTTACCAACATCTGGTCAACATTTCATGTCAATATTTACTGAGAAAAACATTGATGCATTCAATACTTATTTTCCAAGGTGTAAAGACTTCTGACAAAAGTGAACTGGTAGAAAGAAAGTTTGGTGAAGCTCTTAGACATGCATAGCAAGTTATATCATTGGATACACACAGCACTGTCTATTCTGTCATCTTGTTACTCTTCACAATAAAGTATGAAGGAAATGCAAAATCAAGTCAGGTATGATTGTTGAGTCCACGTCTATATATATATATATATATATATATATATATACACATATATGCTTTGTACATTGATCGCAGGCCTTTGGTATTGAAGTACCTACAATATTGTGGGGAACTAGGATGTTCCATTGGAGGTCCGACTGTGATGTGCAGGTATGCTCTGATTTGCAAAGCAGAGACTATGAAGTGACAGTATGCTTACCAGCCTACTTCAAGCTTTAAGTACAACACAAGCTGGTAGTGAAGGAAAGTATTGGTAAGTACAAAAATTGCACAGCTCAGTAAAGGGGTCCTCCACAGGTAGAACATAGAAGAGGTGGACAATTTACATTGTTCGCCGTATTATTTATTGTCACCTGTTTCTTTTCTGTGCAGTGCTTAAAACGTTCAGTTCATTCCATGGGCTACATAAATGTGCAGCCTGTAGATGTCAGTGCTGTATGTAGTAAGTTAAAGTTTGTATTGCTTTTAATCTCCTGTACATTTTCTGAAATTTCGTAATTGTACAAGATTTCAGATCAAAGTGTTACATTCAAATATGATTGACAAATTCTGTTTTTACAGGATGTGCTACAGGGTAAAATTGTATTTATACTCAAAAGTCCCATTATTCCGATTAATTACCTGCTTCAATTCAAAGTTTCCTGTAAAATTGGTTTTCCAATGACCATCAACAGAACCTAAGGTCAGTCAGTAGGAAAGCAGCAATTTATCGATGGCAGGAATGTTTTAATAATGGGCAATTATATGTAGCATAGTCAAGAATAAGGAGTGCCGTGAACTAAAAATATTGTTTAAAGAAAATACTTGGTTTACATACAGTAGTTCTTCAGATACATCTGCTTAACCGATGGCAGTATAACCTAGGTTCATTCTCTTACAGTACTACAGCTAATATACTAGTATATGGAATTGTATGTGTATATATATGTATAAACACACACTCACAGACATTGACAAGTTTCGTGGTACCCCTCCATGAAAAAAGAAGAATCCACAATTGTCTCTGAAATAACTTGAAACTGATAAAAGTAATTTGTGCCCTTCCTTGTTTATTCCATATTTAACAAAAATCAGACATTGCTTTAGAGTTGTGATATAAATTTCAAATTATAGCACAAATGAAAATGGCATGGACAAAAATGATGGGACCGTAAACCTAATATTTTTCTGCACAGCTTTCAGAGACAATCCCTGCAAACAAGTGATTCCAGGAGCTCTCAGAGAGACTTCTGCCCCTGTCAACATGTACTTTGGCCCACTCATCCTGAGCAAACTGCTCCAGTTGTGTCAGGTTTGAAGGGGACCTTCTCCAGACTACATGTGTCAGTTCTTTCCATAGATGTTTGATAGAATTTAATTCACGGCTCATAGAAGACCACTTCAGAATAGTCCAATGTTTTGTTCTAAGTCATTCTGGGTGCTTTTAGTGGTATGTTTTGACTCCTTGTCCTGTTGACGGATCCATGACCTGTGAATAAGACAAAGCTTTCTAACACTGGGCAGTAGATTTCACTCCAGAATGGCTTGATAAGATTTCATTGTTCCCTGCACAGACTCAAGGTACCCCATGCCAGACATATCAAAGCAGCCCCAAAACATAACTGAGTCTCCTCCATGGTTCACAGTAGGCCTGGTGTTCTTTAAGAGGTTCATTTTTTTATTTGTGGACATAGTGCTGATGTAACTTGTCAAAGAGCTTCAGTTTTGTCTCATCTGTCCAAAGGACATTTTCCCAGAAGCACTGTGGATTTTTGTTTTTCATTCAATAGTGGAATCATCCTGGGTCTTCTTCCATTGAGCCCACTGCTACTGAAATAGTGATGGATGGTGCTATTACTCACAATGATGGACCTTGACTTTGGGGTTTAGCTTGTATCTCTTTGGAAGTTGTTCTTGGCTTTTGGTCTACCATTCTCACTATCTTAAACCTATATTGGGGTCAACTTTCCTCTTGCGGCTGCATCCAGGAAGGCTGACTACAGTCCCATGGAGTTTAAACTTCTTTATAATATTTGCAACTGTTGTCACAGTAACATCAAGCTGTTTGGAGATGGCCTCATAATCTTTACCTTTGACATGCTTGTCTGTCATTTTCTTTCTGATCTTCTCAGATAGCACTCTTCCTTGGTTTTCTCTGGTCCATGTTTAGCGTAGGACACATGATGATACCTAACAACAGAGTGACTGCTTTTCTCCTTTTTAACAGGCTGAACGACTGATTGCGTAATTGATGACATGTGTGATACTAATTAAAGAAAACTGCCAGTTTGAAAAAATCACTCTAATCCAATTTTTTATGATCTTTTCCAGGGGTATCAACAAATGTGTTCAGGCCATTTTAGAATATCTTTGCAGAATAAGCAACATTTTATCTCTTTTCACACTTGCTTTAATTTACTTGATGACATGTCATTGCCATGCAGGTGTATGTGAGACAACTCCTTTTTATTTAATCTTCATTTTATGTTATTTTCAGGAGGCATACAGCACTTTTTCAATAAGCTGTAAGTGTACCAACAAATTTGTCCATATACTGTGTATATTTTTTGTGATCACACACATCTTCTTCTTCTTTCGGCTGCTCTCGTTAGGGGTTGCCACAGTGGATCATCTTGTTCCATATCTTTCTGTCCTCTGCATATTGTTCTGTTACACCATCACCTGCATGTCCTCTCTCACCACAATCATAAACCTTCTCTTAGGCCTTCTTCTTTTCCTTTTTCCTGGCAGCTCTATCCTTAGCATCCTTCTCCCAATATACTCAGCATCTATCCTTTGCATATGTCCAAACCAGCGCAATCTCACCTCAAGCTAATGAGTATAAAGATGTTATTGTAAGTGGCTACCCTGACAGAGAGAGAGAGTTTAGGAGCATGTGCCGATACAGCGCATTGCCGCACCCACCACATGACGATCCTTCTCCTTCCTCTTCTTCTTTCAGCTGCTCCTGTTAGGGGTCGCCACAGCGGATCATCTTCTTCCATATCTTCCTGCCCTTCCTCTCCTCTGCACATGTCCAAACCAACGCAACCTCAACTTCTCTGACTTTGTCTCCCACCTGTCCAACCGCAGCTGACCCTCTAATGTCCTCATTTCTAATCCTATCCAGCCTCATTATACACATATATACACATAATACAGTATGTCTGTGGTGCATACATACATATCTATTTTCAAACCTGTTTATCCTGAGCATCAGGTGCAAGCTAGGAACAGTATATATGTTTTTAAGAGCCCTCCTTCATTTAGATACTAATTGTGTTCAGCAGAATGTCAGATTATCAGTACTGCTCAGCAGGTTGTGGTAATAAATTGTGAAGTATTCAAACAAATGGAAGTAGCTATTCACAAAGAGTGGGGTCATGTCCTAGTCTGGCCACTCCATACAGTAGTTTTCCTCTGACATACCTGACATCTGTGTGGTAGACTACTTGGTTGCTGTAAACTGGCCGAGGATGAATGTATAGAAGAACGTGTCCTGCAGTGGCCGGCAAACATCCAGGGTTGCTTCTTAGTTTCTATTTGTGACTAAGTTGGTTTTGCCTCTCAGCAGTTCAGAAATTGTTTTAATTAGGTTAAGAAAACACATAAGGTGCATTTAGGCCACTTTCATAACTAGTAACCAATTCCTCTGCTTACTTTGTTAATCAAAGCATCTTTAGAAATTTTGCAAGTTTATTACAGTCGAGAGGTCGAAGGAGTTACTTTCAGGTCAGAAGGAGTTGGGAAATACTGTAAATCTGCAAGACCTGACAGCAGTCTTTTTTGTTTTTTTATATTCTACCTTCTCCGCTCCAGCCTCATGAAGACGGACCACTGTACTTTCCAACAGTGACGACCATCAGTCTTGGTTCCCAGGTGCTGCTTGACTTCTATCAGCCTGTCTGCAGGGACAGTGAGGTTAGTCCAGTTCTACTCCATGACCTTAATGTCTTTGGCTATTCTCTCTATGGTGACAGAGTAATTGTGCCAGTTTAATGATCTCTATCAAGAGAGGGCACTTTGTCCCTGATGCTTTAATTGGGAGGGCTGAATATGAGAGGCTTTTCTTGGTGGTCTGTAACAGCAGATGTATACTTGTATGCACTCAGCAGGTTACGACACCGCAGACGGAGGAGAGCCGGTACTTGTTGTCACTATTGGTGGAACCACGCAGCCTCCTAATATTGCAAGATGAGATGTATACACGCTACCTGCATGGAATCCAAGAAGTGACAGATGACACAATGACAGAATGTGTGGCTAATCTAAACTCTACAAAAGCTCGTCTTGGGGATATCCTGCCTAGGAGTACACGTATCTCTCTGACCATCCGCCATGTGCCTAAGGTAGTCAATGCTGCCCTCCTTTTGGGTAGAAAGAAGTAAAGGTGTCTCTTTTCCAAATGTGCCAGCTGAACTGACTGTGGAGAGGCAGCCTGAACTCTGCTTGGAAAACAAAGTGGCATTGGCCAGCGTGAAAGATGGGGCAGTGACTGGCTTGTTTGGCAAGGCATTTCAAGTTCAGTGCTCTTCGAAACTAAACAAGAATTAAAGGACTGAGTGTGCTACTTTGATCAGTTTCTTTGTTGTCGTTGTGTGTTGTGGCAGGAATACTTCAGCAGATATATGGCAAGTGAAAGTAGCCTATGTCATTTACTAGTAAAGTGACAAAAGAGAGCATGTTTGGCATATTTGATATACGACGGCGAGTCAAATGAAAACCTTAGCATTGATAGAACTTCTAAACACTGTACCATTGTCATGTACATTGGCATTGACATTAGCAGGGTGCAGCAGATGGAAACGTGATGCAGACAAGCTCCATGACATTCCAGTAATAGTCAAACCAAAAAACCTGGAGACGTGCACCAAACTGCCATCTGCTATTTGAGCAGTGAAGGGGTGAAACACATTGGTAAATGAAGGTTCAGTCCGGTGATAAAAGCCAGTCACTTCAGTAAGCGTATGAATGAAGCAGGAAGTTCTGAAACAATATGAGGTCTGTGACAGACCCTCCTTTACTGGGTCAGAGACACTGAGTAGTGACACCAGCAGAAGTTGAATGCATCATGATGAAAACTCAATGAGTCATAGTGAGCAAACCAGGAATGATGCCATCCTCAGAATTTCACATGCAGCCATCAAGGAAAGTGATGCTGACACTGCTTTGGGATGACTGAGTGCCATTTTGGAGCACTACATGCCCAGATGAAACACTATCACCACTGCCTTGCATTCAGACCTCCTTAGAAACCATCTTCACTTCAACCCACAATCAAATCCAAATGACATGGGCTTCAGAGTAGAGGTGTCTTGTTGCATCATGATTAAGTTCAGCCCCATACTGCTTGTGCAACTCTTATCAAGGAACCTGCGGTTTGAGTGTCTTCCACATCCGCCATACTCACCAGACCTCGTCCTCACTGATGATCATATCTTTGGACCACTCAGAGAGGCAATGGGTAGTCAGATGAAGAGATGCATGAGTGGCTGCATACACGACCTTAAGATGTGTTTGTGTGCTGAAACAAATGAACTCCCAGCGGTGTGTCCTTTATGAATCTAATTTAGGCTGATTTAACTTAAAGTGATCATTATAGTTATGTTAACACAAACCTCTTGGTTGTCACATCAACACAAGTAGATGATGTTGAAACAAAGCCATTACGTTATTTTCTTTGGGCAGAGATTTTTTTTTTTTTTTGTTATATTTAACTGAAAATATTTTTTTTAAATAATCCAAACATGGTATGCACGTTTTCCTCCATATGCAGTTCCATTAGGTTCAAATGAACCAGTTTTTGTACATGACTATCGTATTTTTGCATTAAATTATATTGTGCATAAAGCTTCACCCGTTTTGTTGCATGGTAAGTAAGATTAAATAAAATCTTATTTATAAAGCACATTTTGACACACAAGCATCTTCCTCAGCACTTTACACCATTAAGAGATCATAAACAAAATATAAAATTCCAAATCCGCACGAAGTCAGAACCTAAAATTTCAACCCGGACAAAGCTGGTCAATGCACAAAGACAATTTATCATTTAAAAGTAACTGAGAAAAGGTAAGTGTTAAGCCTGGGCTTAAAAACCATGTCTGACATTACAGATCTTATTCCAAAGTCTAGAAGCCATGACAGTGAAAGCCCAGTCACCTTTCTGCTTCAACCTGGCTAGAGGCACAAAGAGCAAAAAGCCGATTTGATGACCTGAGTGAACGTGACGAGAAAATAAGAAGGTGCCAAGCCTTTGAGAGCTTTAAAAACCAGCAGAAGGACTTTGACCTTAAAATGAATTGGAAGCCATTGCAATGTGGCTAGGACAGGAGTGATGTGTCTCCTCTTCTTAGTGCAAGCACACAGCCACATTATGAACAAGTTGTAGGCAGCCTTGTACAGTCAGAAAGAAAATTCAAGACTTTTAGGTTTTTGTTTTTTTTTTGAATGCCTTGGATTTTGTGCAGTTGTGGAACTGATTTATAATTTTTGGCAAACTTCTCACAAAACCATGTTTGGTTCTAATACAACTTTATTAAGATTACACAAAAGTGCAATCATCCAAATTGAAAGAAAAGTCATGTTCTAACCTGCTTAATCCAGACTGGGGTCTTGGGAGGAGGCTGAAGCCAATCCCAGCTAGCACAGGGCACACGGCACCAGTCCGTCGCAGATTGAACAAACACACACATGCTGTACATACTCGAGGCCAATTTAGCATCACCAGTTCACCTATCCTGAATGTTTTTGGACAGTGAGGGGAAATCGGAGCACCCGGAGAAGATCCCACATGCAAACTCCACGCAGGGAGAACCCGAGGCACAATCTGCATCTTATTACTGACCATTGTGTCACTGTGCATTGTTTTAATGTTTTTTATTAGATACTCTGTAAATGACCTATTTGAAAAATAATAATACTCAGTATATTTGGTTAGTTTCAAAGTAACCAAAATGACAAAACATCAGTAAATTGCATTTGAGTTTTTTTTTTTTTTGTTTGTTTTTTACTGCCAAATAATATCAACACATTTTTTTTACATTTTTTATATAGCGCCTTTCCAATAGTCAAAGCTCCTGAGCAGCAAAAGGCGGTAAAGTGTGGGTTAATTAGATTCATCGACTCAAACTACATACTGTATTTTGTAAACCCTGAAGCCTATACGTTTTAATTGGGGTTTACTTAAGGTGATCCTGAAACAAAAACTTAATTGAATTCAAAGATGTATATTTTAATGTAGTTGCAGCTATGGAACAAAATAGGTGAGTTGATAAAATTAAACCCCAACTGGCAAATAAAACGTGAGCTTTGGATTTACGGGGAAAATAATTCGTGCAACCACCTGTTATAAAAAATAACACCAAAAGCCATTTTTTTTCAGTATAGATGAATCCACGCACTTTGTAAGCTGGAGGATTTGTATCGAACTCCATGGAGATTACGTGGAAAAATGACACTGTTGTATATGACACCTTTGCTACAATAAATTATGAAAAAAATACTTAAAAGGTTTTCATTTGTCTCGCTCTTGTAACTCTATTTACAAAGTACGTCACAATTTACTGAGAAGTAATACAACTAGACTTTGGTGATAAAATGATTCAAGTTTAGGGTCACTGATGACGATCTGAACGGGTGAGAGAGGCCCGCGCTAGGGTAAGGTGTAGTGGTTAAGGCGTGGGATTTCAAGCCCTAAAGTTGTGGGTTCAAATCCTGTTACTGACACTTTGTGATCACGTATATGTCACTTCGCTTGCTTGTGCGCCAATTAGTAAAATAAATGTAACCGATTGTATCTCAAGTGTTGTAAGTCGCCTTGGATAAAAGCGTCGGCCAATGTAAAGTATTAGATATCAAATCCACAGAGGAGTGGAGGGCGAGACCCACAACGAGCTGCGATGAGCTGTGAACCGCACATCAGTCTGCCGATCTTTTGGGAGGCGTGGAGAATCAACAGGCGATACGCAGAATCCCTCGAGGAGGCGTGGTCACGCGGATTACGTCATGCACCTGCGAACAAGGTGTGGGAAAGAGCGAACGCTTAGGAGCAGAGAACAATCGAAGATCGGGGGGTTAAAGAAGAGCGAAACAACGGCGCCGCACCCTACAGAGATGCGCACCCAGTGGCGACCACCGAGCCTGCCCGGACGCCGGAGTCCTTCGCGTGTCTTGAAACAGGTGAGTTTGCGCGGGTCACTCGAGGAGGGGCCATCTCGTGTCCAAGCTGACAGTTGTTTTGTGTGTGCGTGCGAGCGAGCGAGCGAGTGTGTGAGTGTGCTCGTCTAAACTCACCGCTGCATCTTCTGGGTTTGCCTGAAAACACACTGCTTCCTACTGCTTTCTACTTAGTTTTTGGGAGAAGTATGACATAAAATGGGACTATGTGTAGAATAAGTGTGAAATAGAATGGAATATGAAACATGTACGTGGGTTAGCGAGAAGGCACCTGCGCGATGCCTGTTTATTTATGGCGCATATCTGGGTGATTTCCACGTCCTGCCCTGTTGGCGTTAGCGCTGGCACTCCCACAGCTGCCAGGCTCCTAACTCACAGAAAATCACTGTGGACATTTCCGAGTATGCAGTTCGTTTTCTCCTGCCATCTTATGATGAATGAAATTGGTACCCCCTAACACATGATGAGATCACCTCAGTCCAGTGGCCCCTGGACTTTGAGAGTGCCAACTGCGCAGTAAACCAGGCGTTTAGGGGTGCTGCCCTGGTGGAGAGGACACCAGTCCCTGATAATTGTTTCACCTTTCTGAAGCTGGGCCTAATTCACGTGCCCCCTTCGTTTATCCAGACATCCAATGAGAGATGGAGGTTTGATTGAGGCCCAGGTGAGGCCACTCACCAGGGTTGCCAAGCAACCCTCATTGCCACTGCGTGGATCAAGTGTCTTAGAGCTCCAGGGATCTGAAGGAAATGCTTCTTGGCTTTGTTTGCTTTGTTCTCTTGTGACAATAACAGTTTTACTTCAGTCTTGGGTGGGGAGGTGGAGAAGGAGGAGCTGGAGAGTCAATGGGCCTGTTGGTTTGATCCCACTGGACAGCTTGTAGATGTTAAACCACAATATGTAAAGTAAATGCCAGGCTGTGAGTACAGGGCCTGGGCAGCCCATACTAGTTGGCAGGGTGAGCTGTTCAGTTTTCAGAACTCTGGGGCAGGGCCTGTTGTGTATCATATCAGTAGATGTCTCATTTACATTTATTGGCTTAGCAGACGTTTTTTCCAAAGTGACTTACAAAACTGGTCAACATAATGGAGTAAACATCAGCCTGGGAGACTGTTTGGGAACAAGTGTTATAGAACAAGGGTACAAAACTTGACCACTACAAGTGAAGAGCTCAGAGCAAAACACAAGAGAGTTACAATTCCAAGGTTACAAACCTAACAGCCTTTCAGACAGAAATTCACCAAATGATAGAGTCTTCAAACGTTTCTTAAACACATTGAGGGGGATCAGAATTTCAGACGAAGGTGGGCAGCTTCTACCAGGGAAGAGCTACACATGAAAAGATTCAGCAGTCCAGATGTTACAAGACCAAAGCCTGGACGAGGAGCTGTCCTGCATATTCCGTTTGATACTGAAAAGTCTGATCTTGTGGGCGATGTACAGAGCAAATCTGCAAGACACAGAGCATTACAAAATTGGTCTCTGAAGGACATCTGGTCATAGGAGGTGGGTAGCGCTGGATCATGGATTCACATCCCGTGGTTTCTTGGCATGGAGTTTGCAAAGTGCTTTGAGTAGTGAGAAAAGTGCTATATAAATGTGAAGAATTATTATTATCAATCACCACCTCAAGGTGGTGCACTGATTTGGCAGATGCTTGATCCGAGCTGAACAGAGATGGGTTGTTGAATAGGTGGACGGGGAGGGGTGACATGAAAGTCCATCTTTGCCGGGTTGAGCTGGAGGTGGTGCTCCTTCTTCCAAGTTACAGTTTTCATTGAGACACTCTGAGATTCCAGCTAATACCATGTGGTCCCCTGGAGTGAACGACAGAAACCAGCAAAGCATTGACAGGTGAACCCATGGGACAGGATGATAGGAGGTGTTCAGGAGCGGTGAAGAAGAGAGGGACCGGCAGTCCACCTATCTTCGATTTATTTTGGTCAGTTCTCACCATTTGTAAAGCCAGATGCTCATTTTTGACAGTGACTTCAAAGTTGATAAGCAAGTCAGCTCTGTGGTAAAAACCCAGTTTATGATGCCAAAATAGAGTTGTTCCTTTCTAGTCATACTTTGGAGATGTTCATCCACACCTTTATTACTTATGATTAGATTATTGTAACTCACTGTATACTGGATTCAATCAGTCTTCTTTAGCTTGTTTGCTGCAGCTAGACTGCTCTAAGTTATAAAGAAAGAGAGACCACCTATCAGCAGTCCTGGCCTCTCTTCACTGGTTTCCAGTGTGTTACCGAGTCCAGTTTAAAGTCGTATTGTTTGTTTTTAATGCACTCCATGGCCAAACCCTGATAATATTTTTTAAACAAAGCCAATTAAGAAGGAACTGTGTAACCCAACAGTGTCCACCCATACCATGTAATCCCCCCAATCAGAGCATAGAAAAGAAAAAAAAAAACACAGACTGATGGACGGAAAGGACGGAAGGAAACTATGTCATCCAAGCAGGCTACAAGAATGAAAAGAAGAACATCAATGGACAATGAAAATAGAAAGTGACAGACTTGTGTCTAGAGAAGACGGAGGTGTGGGTTAGTGTCAGTGAATGCGTAAAAAAGGTGCCAGCAAACAGACCATTTAAAGAAAACCTGTCCAAGGGGTTGTATTTTTAGTTGTGTGCATCAATAAGTGGGATTCCTGGGGCAAAACCGAACATTGCTGAATATGTTGTGCCAGGTGACATTTGTGAGTTTCTTATACCCTGCTGCCCTGGCAGATCACTGCAGTCAACTGGCCAACATCTGCTTGTGGTTCCACACTTCAGATTGAATTCAAGGGTGACAGTGGCTTGTCAATTATGGCACCCAGATTGGACATTAGTTCACTTTCATCTGCTAAGGTTTTTAAAGCTACAGCCACCATGTTTCTATTGCCTGATCCTAAATGTTATTGCTTTTGCCTCTGGCAGTGCGTGTTTTGTTTTGTTTTTTTTGTATTAATCTCCATGTCTTATCTCGCTTATCTTTTCTTGTGTGCTGCTACTTGTGTTGATTTCATTCTCTACAGCACTTTGGTCAGCCTCAGGTTGTTTTAAATGTGCTCTATAAATGTAGTTTTACTTACAGTGCTGGGCAGACGGGGTCTGTAGAAATCTGTGCATTACCCGGGGGTTTGGGGGTTTGGGGGGGGGGGGGTGGGTTTCATGACAGCATTTTGTAGAGGGCTTCAGGATGTGCCTGAAACTTCACATTGTGGACTGGCCACAGCTCAGGGTAGCAATCAAGTCAATGATCTGAAGCTGTCCACTTCCATTCAGGAGTCCCTTTGCATCTGCATTGTGGAGGGGTTTGAGGGCGGGCGATGAAGCGGGTACCTGAAGTCCATTCTGCAGCTCCACCCAACCCAGTTAGTTGGTGTGGGCTTTGTTCGGATGCCAAGCCTCTTTAGTAGTAGCGAGGCTGTGATTTGTCCATCCACCTGCTTGGATGAAACCTTAGGAGTTAATGATGGTGCCATAAAGACGGGGCTCCTCCCTGTTACCTGTGCGCACTTCCTTGTTTACTGCCAGGCTGTGGAAAATCTTTAATGCAAATATGTTCAGTCATGCAGCTTTTTAATTTAAAGAGACAGACACCCTTCTACCCTGATGAAAAAAAGGTCTTCTCCATTGTAGATGGATTGATTGTTTTTTCCATTATACTGTACATCCATGTGTTCCACATGCCCATCATACCTTTGATCTTGGTTATCAGGGTCTGCAACTTTGCAGACTCGCTGCCAGCTGCACAAAACCACAGACTGTTTTCACTGCCTGACCTTTGGCCACTTTGGCATGTTTACCCAGACTGATAGCGAGATTTGCGACCAGGAAGGTAACAAATGTGCATGTGGCCATTTTGACGGACAAGATAGTGAGCAGAGAATGGCATTTGTGACATCTGCTGGTTGGTCAAATGGGTTAAAGGTGAGGGGTGCCCTACAAATACCTGTAGTTTGCGTTTGCATTGTCTTCTGGAAAAAAGGACTTTCACTTTCATTTGCACTGCACCATTTGAGATGAGGCCAACTTGCTGTTCTTTCCTGCAGAGCTACTGATGGAAGGAAAAGATGTTGGAAGAAGGCACTAGGTCATCCACGTCCCCTCAGAGTGCTGAAAATGCTTTGTCAGGGCTAGAAGGAGAGACGTGTGATGGTTCAGGACCAAGTCTCGAATTTCCACCCACAGCCAGACATCCTGGTAACTCGGCTTGCCTCCTGGAGATCAATGGCAACTCGTGGAATTTGATGGATATCGGCTCAGGTGGTCCCCATCTGCTACCCACTGCCTACAGCCAGAGCTTGCATTCCGAAGCAGAGTTAGAGACAAAGACTATTTGCATCCAGTCTGTGGAAAGGCGTATCCAGTGAGTGAACATGGCAGTATGGTAATGACTGTGGTGCTTTGTGGTGGGGGAAGTGGTGGTCACATGTGCTCCATTTACTTCTGCAGATGGGAGCATGAATGGCAGCTCTGGCACGAGTTCATGCACAAGCATTCGACATTTGAAGACTGGCTACGCTGGGCAGAGAGTCAGGCAGCCAGTGCCAAGTCTTCTCTGATTTCCTACAACTTGGCAAAGGAGGAACTGAAGAAGTTTGAGGTGAGGATGTTCTAAATTCTCTCACCATATCTACACTGCATTTCTCCATCCACATGGTGAAGACTGAGCTCTTCTTTTGTTCTTCCAGGTTCTGCAGGTGGAGGTTCGGAACCGCTTATGTGACTTAGAGCTCATTGACAGGCAGTACTGGCATGTGCTTCATACCCCAGGACTGTGGGGCTGGGACCAACTGCATGGGAGAATACAAACTAGCAACCAGAGATGGGAAGCTCTAAACAAGTACATCAGCAGCATCTGCAGAAGACTCCAGGTATCTTCACACATTGCTCTTCTGTATCTAGTCCACTCATTCATCTTTCTATTTTTACTGTTCTGTATTTCTGCTACCCCGTGTTCACTCCTGCACCCGCTTGTCAACAAGTGACCAAAAAAGATGAGCATTAGTTGTTAACATGAGTACTTGATGTCAACCCGCAGCACTTTGTTAGCCTCCGGGAGGACTTTGAGAGGGAGCGGGGGGATATCAACATCTGGCTGGCCGAGATGAACTTGAGGCTTACGGAGGTGGAGCACTTCTCGGGCTGTAACTCTGCAGATAAAGTCAAGCAGTTGCAGGTAGGAGAGTTTAACCTTGTTTAGTGTCCTTTCAAATTCAAAATGCAAGGCTTTCCCTCCATACCCCTTGAATTTTGATAATTTGAACAATAAGCAGCACCCTTGAATAAATCAGAGGTTTTGCCTGTTTTTCAGGCCTTCCAGCAAACTGTAGAGCAGAATGCTGAGCGGCTAAATGGCTGGCTGGAGTGTGGAGAGGGCCTCATCATGCGCAGTGAGCCATTTGATGCAGTGGAAATTGAAGAGGAGATGCAAGATCTACTCCAGTACTGTGTCAGAGTATTTGAAGGAGTAGGGCGGCTCCATACTCGCCTCCTCAGCATGAGACTGGTCAGTGCCAAACTCACTTTCAGGCTAATTTGGGCCTTTACTTTCTCCATGTTCTGTCCCTTTATCCCAAAGATTGTCCCCTCCTTCTTTCTAGGTCTTTGAAGATGATTGCTTTTCCGAGGGACTGTCTGGCTGCACCACCCTCTCAGATGTCTGGGATGATGAAGGAATTTGTGATCGGAATGGATCTTCAGAAGATCGCTCATGTGCCGGTGGAGGTGGGTCCTTCCTTGACTCACTGGCACTTGAGTGGGATCCCTCTGTGGATGTTGGTGGCTCCAGCTCGCATGACGATGCCGACTCTTCCTATTTTAGTTCCACTCAAGGTAAGCCAAGATGACATGGTAGGGACCTAGATGCTTTGTTCAACTAGTGCTCAGTCATCACCCTTGTGTTTGTAGGATGGCATCACCGGGAAGAGTCACTCATTAGAGGATGGCATCTTCAGGAAGATACCCCCCCAAAAGAAGTGTGCCATTCATTGAATTCTATGAGGCCCCTGCTGGATGTGAGATGATTTTTTTTTTCTTACATTTCATCCTGCATCAGTGGTCTCTCCCTCCATTTTACTTCTGCTTATATGAGCTCCATTCTTTTGGACTTGCTTGTGCCGCTAATTTTATTAGCTTAGACTGCTTCATTAAAACTGATGTCAAATTACACAGATTCTAGTCAAGGGGCTTGTCAGACTTGCCAACCTGTTGGTGATCTCGGCGCCAGTAACATGGTGCCTGATGGAGCCGGTGTTGTACGAAGGGTTAACAAGAACAGTGAGCTCAGCCGCCATCTCAGCTCCTTTTCCAATTCTTTTTCCTTGACTCTTTATTACATCAGACCATACCATTTTTTAAGCATGCTTAAACCTGAGCAGGGTTGTGGGGGGGCTGAGCATGGGGTGCAACGCAAGATCAGTCCTTGGCCAGGTCGCCAGCTCATCACATATACACACACACACACCACAAACTTACACCAAGGCCAGTTTAGCAACACCAGTCCACCTAGCCACTTCATTTTATGAATTGTTATTCTAGATGTGTTGTCAGCTCTTGTGCACACAGAGCCGGTAGGGACACACGAGAATAGCAAACCTGTTGGATTTTTATCAGAGCAAGTTGCAGATAGGTTGGTGTGAGTTGTTGGGTAAGTCACATTAGGTAACTGACTTCACAGGAGCGCAACACTGACAGCTCCTGATTCGCTAAAACTATGTACATGAAATGTGCAACTGAAAATAGTTGGAAAAGTCGCACAATGTGACATGGTCTTAAATTGTAATGGTCTGCTGCTCTTGCCAGTGACTCTTAATTGCTTAGACATGTTTTCTCTCTCTCTCCTGCTTTGTACTTGGTTGAATTTTAAGGACCATTTAGCAAAAAAATATAAAATACAACATAACCATTTAACAAGTAATACATTCACAGTGACTAATGCACTTTATATTACAAATGTAACCCTAAACCCCAAACCTAATCCATCCATTCATTTGTTTCTCAATGCTTTTTAAGCCGATGTCACATTACTTGACTTCTGGCTTGAGGGGATGTCAGACTTGACAACTGTAGCTGCTGATCTCATCACCTCAGCATGTCAGTTTACAGTCATATGAAAAAGTTTGGGAACCCCTCTTAATTCTTTGGATTTTTGTTTATCATTAGCTGAGCTTTCAAAGTAGCAACTTCCTTTTAATACATGATATGCCTTATGAAAACAGTAGTATTTCAGCAGTGACATTAAGTTTATTGGATTAACAGAAAATATACAAGATGCATCATAATAAAATTAGACAGGTGCATAAATGTGGGTACCCCAACAGAGATATTACATCAATATTTAGTTGAGCCTCCTTTTGCAAATATAACAGCCTCTAGACGCCTCCTATAGCCTTTGACGAGTGTCTGGATTCTGGATGGAGGTATTTTTGACCATTCTTCCATACAAAATCTCTCAAGTTCAGTTAAATGTGATGGCTGCCGAGCATGGACAGCCTGCTTCAAATCATCCCATAGATTTTCGATGATATTCAAGTCAGGGCACTGTGATGGCCATTCCAGAACATTGTACTTCTCCCTCTGCATGAATACCTTTGTAGATTTCGAACTGTGTTTTGGGTCATTGTCTTGTTGGAATATCCAACCCCTGCGTACCTTCAAGTTTGTGACTGATGCTTGAACATTATCCTTAAGAATTTGTTGATATTGGGTTGAATTCATCCAACCCTCGACTTTAACAAGGGCCGCAGTCCCTGAACTAGCCACACAGCATGATGGAACCTCCACCAAATTTGACAGTAGGTAGCAGGTGTTTTTCTTGGAATGTGGTGTCCTCCTTCCGCCATGCATAGCGCTTCTTGTTATGACCAAATAACTCAAATTTTGTCTCATCAGTCCAAAGCACTTTGTTGCAAAATGAATCTGGCTTGTCTAAATGAGCATTTGCATACAACAAGCGACTTGTGGCGTGAGTGCAGAAAGGGCTTCTTTCTCATCACCCTGTCATACAGATGTTCTTATTGCAAATTGCACTGAATTGTAGAACGATGTACAGATACACCATCTGTAGCAAGATGTTCTTGCAGGTCTTTGGAGGTGATCTCGATGAAATGGTTGTCTGTAACCATTCTCACAGTCCTGTGCATATGCTGCTCCTGTATTTTTCTTGGCATGCCAGACCTGAGTTTAACAGCAGCTGTGCCTGTGGACTTCCATTTCCTGATTACATTCCTTACAGTTGAAACTGACAGTTTAAACCTCTGAGATAGCTTTATGTAGCCTTCCCCTAAACCATGATACTGAACAATCTTTGTTTCAGATCTTTTGAGAGTTGCTTTGAGGATCCCATGCTGTCACTCTTCAGAGGAGAGTCAAAGAGGAGCACAACTTGCAATTGACCACCTTAAATACCTTTTCTTATGATTGGACACACCTGTCTATGAAGTTCAAGGCTTAATGAGCTAATCCAACCAATTTGGTGTTGCAAGTAATCAGTATTGAGCAGTTACATGTATTCAAATCAGCAAAATTACAAGGGGACCCAAATTTGTGCACAGCCAGTTTTTCACATTTGATTTAATTTTATACAACTAAATACTGCTTTACTAAAAATCTTTGTTCGGTAAACACCCTAGTACTCCGATGTTCCTAGGAAATTAAAGATATACCACTGTTAATTTTTTTGTTGAAAGGAGAGTAAATTATTATGAAGGCTGAGAGGGGTTCCCAAACTTTTTCATATGACATTTTACATGAGTAGAAATTGCTGGGTATGTTTAGCAGTTTTGGAAATCCAAAGAATCTGATGCTCACCCCTTTTCGTGACAGCCACTAACGGGCTGCCCGATGGAGTTCATGCTGTACAAGAGATTTACAAGTGCAGCAACTTTTGCTACAGTCTTCTTTGTTTTTTTTTCCATTCTGATGTGGTACAAAAAACATGTTGACATCACACAGGCAGGTCTCTGTGCTAAACAGGTCTAAAATCCCTGTGTTCCTTATTCCTCATTTATGCATTGTACCTCCAAATGATCAATCATTGGCTCTCATTTCCCATGCACACATAGCCCACCTTTATGACTAAAAACAAAACTTGTTTGATTTCATCAGGGGAAGTCACAGAACAGTTGGACCGAGTCACTGGGTATGTCACACTATGCAACTGGAGGTCATGAAAGTGTGCTCTGACTGCACCCAGCTTGCTATAACTGGACATGTCATGTCATGTGACATGGCTTTTAGGGTTAAGAGATCAAGATCCTGGCAGCAGTGCAGGAACGAACCCTGAATGGGGTGCCAGTCTGTCTCAGGGCACACACCCATACTAGAATAATTTAGAGTTGGCGGTTATCTTAAAACACACTTGTGGGTGTTGGAGGGAAACCACAATACTCAGAGAAAAGCCCTTGCAGACAACAGGGAGTATATAAACTCCACACCCACCAAAACTGGGCTAAGATTTATTCTCAGTCTCCTCCTGGAACTGTGAGGCAGCAGCAATAACATCTCCACCATAAATAAAAGCTTAAAAAGAACAAATCCATCCATTCACTATCAAATATGATTAACAAAGTGCAAGGCTGCAAGGATTATGCTGGCAGCATCATGTCCATTATTGGACACATTCATGCTCATGTCCACAAAGGAAAATTTACAATTACTAGTTCAGCTAGCAATCACATATTTGGGGGAAAAGAAAACCCACCATGACACAGAGGAGAACATGCAAACTCCACATAGTCAGCAACTGGGCCATTTAAATTGAGACTGAAGTCCTCTGCCACTGGGGCACCCCATTAGATGATTACTTAGACAAAACAAAAAAATGCCACTTTTTCTTGACACTGTCCCTCATGCTTTCATTCACTGGCTGGTCTTGTCACCAGCACATGATCTCCTGGTAGGATGGCTATGACTTGGTGAGGAGGGTGATGTTCATCACGTGGTCTTACTCAAACTGATACACTGATGGGCTACAATGAGTCCACTGTTATCGGTACGTGTGTTTGACGTAACTGCCTGAGCAAACCAATCTACATAAAATACACTAACATAACATTAGGTGACATCCCAGTAAAAGGACTAAGAAAATGAATCTGACACGGAAACTGAACTAAAAGCATTATTGTGCTACTTCAAGCTTCACCAAGTTGTACCTTGACGCACTACTTGGCACATGGTGCGGAAGCCAAGCGTACATATTTTTAAATTCATATCTCTAGATTACAAGGTGCTATACTACACTTTGAAGCAGATGGAGTAGAGTTAAATTGACAGTGTGAATGGCAAACGACAGCTTTTATAAGTATTCTAGAATGATAACTTAAACTATACCACTGAAAATCAAAATATACATACTTAGTCATAAGCAAACCATAACTGTTAAAGTGAACTGTAACACTACTTTCAAATACTGTTATGTGTATTTCTCACAGGATAAGAAACCAGTGGTCCTCAAATGGTGCCATGATGCAAGTAATGATGAACGCGGCTAGAAACTCCACCCTGCCCAGTGAATTCAGTAGGGGGCGGTAGCTAGCTGGTTGGAATAAGTTCTTTTGTAATTGCGGCATGTTACATAACCCGCAATGATGTAGATATAATATAAAAAGGCGGTACCCCTCCTTTAGTGATACGGCGGTAAGAAATCACATAGGAGAAATAACTTAGCTTTCTTTAATAACGGTTTACATGGCATAACGGATGAGGAAGCAATGACTAAATCTGGCTTTGTGTTAGCTGTACATGTAAGAAGAAAAGAAAAGCAGATTTAAAATATTTGCACAGAGCACAGTGACATATTAAACTTATATTCTTATTACACCCGGTTTACCACGCAATCAAGAACAGTTTGAGAACTGCTGCCATAGACCCATAGGCCGATGGCAGAGTGAAGTTTTGATAATGTTGTGGTGCACTTCTGGTATTATTTTATAGGTGTGTGTGTGTGTATTGATGTTTGCTCATTTTGATGATTTCTGTCTGTTCTAATCTGATCACATTAGAGATGCACATAATCATGTTTGAATATAGCATTACACTTCTTTTTAACGGTTATAGTTTGCTTCTAAAATAATAACCAAGCAGGCAACAACCGTCAAATCCTAAGCTGTAATTATCCATTTAAATATAACTGTGTGGCACCGACCAAACCTCTTTATGGAAAATCAGATGATTTGTAGGATTCTTGTGTACTTTACGGGAGGTACCTGGTACTCTAACAGCCACCAGATGGTCGGGAGAATCATCTGCATCAATCTGTCTGTCTACATGATCACACGCAGACATCTATTATGAATATGCTTTGTCATTTTTTTTATATTTCTTAAAATACTGCCATGTCATAAGTGCCATAGTCTATTACATGATATTGCTCCTTTGGTGCTTCTATTTAATTACAGTTTTAGTTTTCTCCACCATTAATATTAATATGGCAAGTTGACTTAACATTTGAAGATATCTTGAAATTCATCATAGATAACTGATTATTTACAGGTATGCAATGTTTGCCCAAAGCAGGAACAGTACCAGGTAAGAGCCAATCCATTACAAGAGGGTATTTCATGCATTTATTCTAATACAATGTGGCAGCAGGCCAGAGTATATGCTAGCAACATCAGGCACAAAGCAGTGACCATCTTTTGATGCAACGGTGGTCTATTACCGGGCCAATTTAGAATTTCTCATTAGCGTAGAATGCAAGTCCTTGGGATGGAGGTTTGGACCTGCAGAAGACTCCCAAAACAGAAAAAAATGTTAACATTTTGACAAAGACAAAAATTGGTCCTGAACCACACTCAGGTTTTTATAGTCCAGCTGTCTCTGTGTTGCCAAATATGTTACAGCAATTGGAAAAACTCAATCTTAAAAAAGGCTGCAACTTTAAACTTGCCATTCATGCTGTGATATGGAAACTACACTTTGAGAGCCCTTGAAATAATTCTTGTCTATTTTGTAATATTTTCCAGAGATATTACATTAAAATTACAATTTTTGGATTACGTTCTGTGCATTTTAACATTTAATGTGTTAACATGCACTGCAATATTACTCACAGTAATCCGATTTCTAAAATGACATGTCAACCCTTACTCCAAATAGAGAAATTGTGTAATTAGCCTCCGAGAAACCTGGGGCTTCATGTATAAACGGTGCACACACACAAAAATGTTGCATAAGAACATTTCCATGTTCAAATTGTGATGTATAAAACTTAAACTTGGCATAAAGTCACGCACATTTCCACGGTAGCTCATACCCTGTCATACACAAGTTCTATGCTTGGTTTTACAGACTGGCAGCACCCAGCGTCAAAACAGTGCTACTGTTCCTGTGTGGTTTCCCTTTCTTTTTTAGATCCACATCCCTGACGCGGCTTTATAATTACACTGAAATTAACCGCATATTGTTTATTAGTTTAATGCATCCGACTGTAATTAACCTGTAACAATATAATGGTCCACAGAATGGTCAAACTATTCTAAATACAATAGCTGCTTTAGCGTTGTTACTCTCACTACACCTTCTTCTTCTTCTTTCAGCTGCTCCTGTTAGGGGTTGCCACAGCGGATCATCATTTTCCATATTACTCTCACTGCACCACTCGGAGTATTTATATCACTGTATCTGAGTGTGAATAACAGCTGTACAGCAGCTGATTGGAAAGAGAATTATCGGTATACAGTATCAAGCTCACACTGCCTCAGCCATGCTGTCTATTGAACTGCTCTCACAAGGCAAATGCTTTAGAGCCCTTCCTGTACTGACCTCGTGGTTCAGAACCAGTTTCATCCCATGAGCTCTAAACGCACTCAATCAGTCCATCAAGTGCTCCTTGTAGAACTGTTTGTACTTATAAGTACAATTACCAGATAAAACTTTAATTTAAATAATCTATGTTTTTAATAAATAAACATGTGAAGACATGGTGCCGCAGCGCTAGCGAAGAGCTGGTGCTCCATTCACAGATTGTTCCTGCCTCACGCTGTATTCTTGCTTGTGCTGGCGTGACACTGGAAGGATAGATGGATAGAATAATTAAACGTACTACAAAGATATTTCAATGTTCCTTAAAAGTTTAGAAGAATTGGCGTTCTAAGCTTACAGATGGCTTAACATCTATTACAGTACAGAGCTGATTGTGTGGCGATTGGGTATTTGGAGAAAGAAAAGTAAGGACAGGAATTAGGGTTAGTACATTTGAAAGAGACAGTACTGCTGCAATAAATTATTTAATTGAAGGTCGCGCACGGCGCAGCAAGCATCTTGAGTGAGACCTGAACAATCTGTGGACAGGGCACCAGCTCATCACTATCCCTGTGCCACCGTGTTCCCATGTTTAATAACATGCTTTAACTCCTATCATCATGAAAATGATATCAAATATACATCTCAGTATTTTAATTTTTCAGAGAGCTGTAATATCACGAATGTAATGGATTCTGTGTCCTGTCGGAGGAAGAGAAAGCTTGTTTAAGAAGCACGTAGTGATTCACAAACATAGAGCAAATGGAAGATCAAAAACAAAACAATGCATTTAACGTGCTACTTTAGTTACGATGGGATTTGAAAAACTAGTAAATTAAATGACTTTAAGATGAAGTTTATGATGTTCTACTTTAATGACAAAATAAACCACGTGATTAAAGTGGAAATTTAGAGAATAATGTTTGACATTTCATGCTTTTTTCCCCCACTGTGACATTCAGAGAGTGGGCTACGACACGGCGACTTTGATATCTGACAGCTTCTTTTTTTATTTCGGGCACTGTGCGATTTTTTGAACTTGAGCTTTTGAGTTTCTCTGACACTATGTCACTCGATCAACTTCCTTTTGTTGTTTATACCACTGTTAAAACTAAGAAATAGTACGTTTTTCCTTTGCCTCCACTTGGTATTCGCTGAAATTCTTCTATTTTCCCCTCATGCTTTTGCCATTGCCCTTTCACAGAATGCTGAGCTTAAGGGCTATTTCTATTGATTTGCATATTCAAAGAGGCGTAATTCTGGGAGAAGTGGCAGCAGGCGCGTGCACGTGCATTACTTTTTACGCTAACTAGGATTTGTGGAAGTTGGGGAACGCACAGATTTAGGCATCTGGATTTTTTTGTGTGTACGAACATTTCAGCTTTTGTCCGTACGCCATGTTATAGTGTGAATTCTTTGCACGGTGTTATGCATGAGGCCCCTGATGATCAGAGGTAGAATATTCATGAATAATGAGATAACGTGGCCATATAAGCTCTTAACTGGGTTACTGTTAAATATTTTGTAGTCTTCCCATGTCTGTTGCACAGTCAGCCTGTCCATGATTTGCGAAAGGATTCAGCAACATCTACAAAATAACATTTCCAAAGGCAAATGTTCAGGTAATTGCATTATTCCTTCTGCTGGCTAATACAGTATGTTCAGAAATATCTCAGAAGTTGCTAAATTTATGTTGATGAGCTAAACATACAGTGCTAAATTCGGCAAAAACTCAGTGCTAAACTCCCTAGCTCTGAGGCTAGGGATCTGCACTGGCAATTGGAAGGTTGCTGGTTCGAATCTCGTAAATGCCAATAGGGACTCTGCTCTGTTGGGCCCTTGAGCAAGGCCCTTAACCTGCAATTGCTGAGCGCTTTGAGTAGCGAGAAAAGCACTATATAAATGCAAAGAATTATTATTATTAATTAAATTTGGCAAAACAATCTCGAAAGCAGTAGGGTAATATGTTAAATGTAACACTTGTTACGTAGTCCAATTACTTTTTAAAGTAACAAGCAACCTAACGCAATATTTATCTTATTGAAGTAAAAATACCTGCGTTGTTGTTAGGCAATAAGCACAATCACCGGGGCTCTGAGGTTTACTAAGTCATAATTATTAGGGATTCCTTCTTTTTTTGGCAGAAACTGTCTTTGATGCACTGCAAAAAATGAAGTTTGAGCAAGTGAAAAGTTACTAAATCAATCCATTAAATCTAGATTTTGCTTATTTTAAGAAATCTTTTCCAATAAATTTTGCTAAATAAAAGCAAAACAAGTACCATTTCATTTTTTTTTTCCTTATTTTTGATGGGTAATTTTTCCAGTGTTCATTTTTTAGATATCACAAAGCAGATGTATTATCCATTCTGCTATATCCTAACTACAGGTTCACGGGTGTCTGTTGGAGCCAATCCCAGCCAACACAGGGCGCAAGGCAGAAAACAAACCCCAAGCAGGGCGCCAGCCCACCACACTAGGGACAATTTAGGATCGCCAATGCACCTAACCTGCATGTCTTTGGACTGTGGGAGGAAACCGGAGCACCCGGAGGAAACCCACGCAGACACGGGGTGGACATTCAAACTCCACACAGGGAGGACCTGGGCAGCGAACCCAGGTCTCCTTACTGCGAGGCAGCAGCGCTACCACTGCGCCACTGTGCTGCCGCAGATGTATCATTATAAATAGAATTTAAGCTGTCTTCAAATTATATGTTGGAATGAAGGAGAATTCATTTTAACAACTGTATTTTCAGTGGGTTGGCCCCCCATCTGGGGCTGATCCCTAACATGTGCTCTCACTCCCTACGACTCTGATTTATATTTAGGGGATTTAGGGGAAAGTTAGTTCCTTCCTTCTTTTTTGCCCAACTTTAATACAACTAAAATTATTCCCAGTCTGGCAATTTGGAATAAGCAAGTATGGCAAATGGATAAATGAAGGAAATGTCAACTGCAAATCTGAATCCATTTTAAGACATTGCCGATTTGTTCTACCATAAGAACACAAGTATATGAGGTGTGTCTATTAAATAACTCACCTTAATTTATATGCATTACAAATTTAATGCTTGTCCCCTTCAATATACTCCCCATTTGCACTAATACATTGCTGCAGTCTTGTTTTCCACTGGTCAAAGGCATGGAGCAAATCAATTTCTTGTCAGCTGTTTTAACACATCCGCCATTTTCTTCTTTATAGCATCAACTGACTCAAAACGTGTCCCTTTAAGCACTGATTTATCTTTTGGGAAAAGATAAAAGTCTCATGGTGCTAAATCGGGCGAATACGGAGGATGTTCAAGTGTAGTAATGTGCTTGTTGGTCCACAACTGCTTTACAGGAAGTGCTGTGTGAGCAGGCGCATTGTCCTGGTAAAGAATGAAACCATTTTCCAACAGCTGTGGCCATTTTTTTTCTCACAGCTTTATCAAAACTTCCTTATAATAATGCTGGTTAACTGTTGTGCATTCTTCCAAAATTACACCCTTGATATCGAAAAACACAATGAGCATGGATTTGAATCTTGACTTGCTTTGACAAGCTTTTTTCATTCTTGGCGATGACGGTGTTTTCTAGTGCACTGACTGTCTTTTGGTTTCAGGATCATACTGGAAGATCCAGGTTTCATCACAAGTGATTACTTTATGAAACAGGTTTGGATCTGCGTCAAGTTGCTGCAGAATGTCAACACAACGTTCTTTTTGCTCTGGTGTGACAACCCTTAGGACCATCTTTGCACAAACTTTTGAACTTAGCATTTTTTTCGGCACACTACAGAAAACACAACCAAACTAAATGGCGACTCACAATCAACTGAACGTCATAGAGTTGACGTTCATGCAGGTTCAGACATGTTCACGGTCATCACGCGTGCAGTTATAACCGGTTCTGACTGCTTTGTTTACTAGGTGGAATCACAGTCTCGTTATTTAATAGACATACCTCACAGATGGGGTTTACAGGGTTCACTTAAATGATGATAATATAAAATACTGGCATGAAAAAATGCTTAAATAGGAAACAGTGAAATATTAGTCCCTACCTTCATTTTAAGAAAGAGGGCTCTTGGCTGTGATTTTTGGGAAGTATTCCTTCCACCCACGGGCATTGTTTGGGCATGGTGACAGGAATCATCTAGCCACAGTTCAACAATTAAGGAAGGAACAGATAGTGCTGGGCTCGGTGTATGTTAATCAGTTTCAAATTACTCGGTGACTTTATCTACTCTTTACATAATTAGAGATTTTGTTATAGCGCTCTTTACCTGTACTCAGTAAAGAGCACTATACAAAAATAAACTGAATGAGATTGACTAACAATCCAGGCTTTACTGTGTCATTTCGGTTCTCTGTGAGCCTCCGCATCTCCAACAATCTGCCATCTGTACAGCAGTGACTTATCAGGATAACATTTCTTTGTTCCTCATTTAAATATATGCCACTATCATGGCTTTTCCTATATTAGTAGACATATCTTTACTTGTCCCTGGTGGAATTTGGCTTTTTACGGAAGCTCTTTAAGAAAATAAATAGATAATGACATATACACACATACAGTATGGTCTGAACACACACCAGAATGACTAAAAAGGAAGTAAAAACATAGAAAACCTCTGACTTTGCAGTACACATACATTCTCATTCCGTGTAAAGTCATTTAAAACAAATAAGATTTTTATCAGAATGCTGGTTCTAACAACCCCTCTACTGGTAAAGCAGGTTTAGAAAATGAATGGACGGATTATTTCAACTTTTTTGTTTTTGCTGTACATTGACTTTGTCATGGTTGTCCTACTTTTAATCTGGCTAATAATTTTACATTAAATCATTTTTTCATAGAAGGAGGGTTTTTTTTTTTTCTTTTTTCAAGCAGCACTGCCCTCAAGGCAGGATTCAACCCTGGACTAGCTTGCTATTCCATCACCAGGCCAATTTAGAGATCCCACTTATCCTGTGGGTTTGGAATTTAACAATGACACAACAGGGCGATTCTATGTGTCCGACCATCCGTCTGTCGATTACCTGCACTCACTTTGTCTAATTCAGAGTTATGGGGACAGGAATCTTTTCTGGGAAATTCGGGCACAAAGAGCCAACCCACTCACTTCCACTGTGCTAATTTAGAATTGCCAATTAACCATTAGTTATAATAGCTTCTAAACTTTATAATATAGAGAAAATAAATCTCTCTGTTTCTAAAGCATAGAAATTCCTCTCCCTTGGGCCACATGGTTTGTTTAAATACTCCTAAGAGAGAGCCACTTTACACCCGATAGTGTCCTTATGTTTTCTGAATGTTGATCGACTGTATAAGCCAGCTCTTGTGGATTCGGATTGGTGTTCTCTGCTGTATTCCTAGGACAGTTTCCTCTTCGTATCTACTTAGTAACCTGCTTCTGCCTCCATTATACTGTCTTGTGATGGCCTTTCCAGGCTCCAACTCCACTGCCTCTGCACTTTCAAGCTCCAGCTCTTTAATTTGTTTATGTTGTGAGCTCGGAGGGAAGCTGTACTGTAGATTCAACCCGGATACTGCATGCCACTGCTTTTATCTTTTTATCAAATCACACTTCATAGGCAGTACATAACCATATTAACTGTGCTTTAGGAAAAAAGCTTGAATTTAAAGAATTTGAAAAAAGAAGAGTGCTGCAATAGTGAAAACCAAAGGCAACAGGCTTCAGGTAAGTGTGCAAGCTGTGATATTTCAAACACCCCCTTGTTTTAGCCCTTGACTCCTACTGAGCCCACCGTGCAGTGGCCTTTTCGGGTAACGTTTGTCACACCTATTAATGACTTAAGTGACCCTTGGTCAGTCTGATTGGAATGAGGTTTGACTGCTTTACACATTTAAGCTAGAACAGTAAGGCATTTCCCTTGGAGTGTGACCAAAGAATCTGGTGTATCGAGTGCTTGCCGCAAAACATGTTTTAAAAGTTTTTTCTAGTAATTTCAAGGAATACTCTACACAAAAATGACATTATGTTATTTACCCCATGCAGCTTGTTGTGATGGCCAAAAAAAATGTTGCCTTGTGTTTTCAAGAGGAATAGAGGAGTACAAACTTTATGATGGGACGGGGTCAATGGTTATGAAGTTAGACAACAGCCAACTATGTTAAATAGTCCATGAAAAAAATCTTGCGTTACTTCAGTTGCACAATCTGTCATGTCATGTCATCCAGTTTTATGCTTACCGTGTTCCAAACACATGTATTTTTGCTGAAATGTTCTTAAATAAACCACTGGTAAAAAATGCCTTTGTGAACAAAAATGGAATGTACATACTGTAGATACAACACAGTTATTTGAAACAAAGTCCCTACCTCCCCAATTCATTAAAGAGTTCAGCCCAGCAATGAATTGTTCACTAGCTAAACGTTGCTCTTCACATGAGATTGACAAAAAGCATTCACTGCCAGACATGCAAATCTAAAGATTAAAAGTTTAAGAAATATGAGCAAAAATATTACCAGGAAAAGAAAATGCCTCATACTTGTTTATTAACCAGGATGATTCAACGGGCAAAACTGCGGTTCATGTATGCACTTCCTTAGACTGCCACTAAATAATCCCAAGGTACTTCAGTTGTGGCTCACCACTGTGAACATAAATGGGTCAACAATTCAACAGCTCATTCACATTTCTGTGAGTCCCATTTTAGCTCACTTGTCCATTTTCCAGAGGTGGTATATTTAACAATATTTTAGTAGACTAGGGAGCTTTGCCCCCTGCTCATTTCGCTCAATTGCCCCCCCCCCCCCCCAGCCTGCGCTACGCACCAGCCACTTCGTGTCTCTGCCACTCACGTATGTGGATTTCACTTACATCAAACAGCAAATCTTTTAAGACTCGCAAATACACCTCTTCATTGGGAAGAAACACTACTTTTTCCCTGATGGCAACACAAATTAGACGATCTACAAGTCCCCGACTTAAAGTTTAAATCCGAACAATATATTCAATCTCTTTTCGCTGGTCCGTTATTTCACAGAGTAATAACTTCCATTTGTTTGCACTAATGCAATCTTTACTATCATTTTTTTGAGACTTTCGAATTTCAGTACTTCCATTATCTCTAACCTGCTCTGCATGTATATCGCACCAAAGTTTTTGAATTCTTTACGACGTTCTACTTTGTCATATACTCTGTCTTTTAATCTGTTGGCACAAAGTCTCGTGTCATGGGACGTGAAAGTATTTCTCTGAAAAAGTCACGTCTCATCCCAGGATTTTTTTTATTATAATAGAGAGAAATACAAGAGTTTGGAAAGCATTGTAAGTGGATTATATGACGTGAGTAATTTGGGATTTTGCCATGGACATTTTGATTAATGTTTGCTCTAGGTCACCATAGGTGCATATTGTACCAGAAACTGTCCTGCACGAAAACAGGAGATTAAAAACTTTCCTTGACCATCACTACAAATTACATGAGAACATTAAAAAAAAAAGCAATTGTGTGGGGTATTCCTTTAATGCATGCCTTGCCACTGTACAAGTAAACACTTTCAGCTTTCGATGATTAATTTACCCACCACTTTTGCAAGTTTTGTACTCAGTGTTATAAAGAGTCACACCTTTACTATTCCTGAGTGCATAATTAGCAAAGCTGGTGAGATTTAAAATACATTAATTAATCAGGTTCAGGTGTTTGCATCAAAATTTTTTAGTTCCACAGATCACACGATTATTATTTATAAAATATACCCAGAAGAATAAAATGGTCCAGGCAGCATGCCAGGAATGCACAGTATGGATTTATTTCTGTGTCTCTATCAGTAATTGTCAATGTAAAATCAAGTCCCTTTTCTTTTTGCACCTTTAAACCCTCTGCCACATTCAGCATGTACTATGGCAGTAAGCATGACCTCCAGTTAGCAGGCCACAAGTGATGCCAACATGGCACATTAGGGGGGAAAAATTCAACAGTATTTAAAATGTTTCAAAGCAGTGGGTATGGCATGATGGTGCGGTACTGAGCATTGCTGCCTCACAGTTCCAGAGACCTAGGTTCAATTTTGATTTTGGTAACTCATTGTGTGTTGCTTACATGTATTCTATGTGGGTTTCCTCCCACATCCAAAAGATCTAAATGGCTGATGAATCTGCATCCTCTCCAGGGCTGAAGGGAGTTTCACAACCCTGTAATAGAAAAAAAGTGTTCAAAAATGCACTGATGGATGAAAATATTAGGACCCAGAGGAATCACTTGTCCAGTATTACAAGAAATCAGACTGCAGCATTGTGAATGATGTTTTCAGTTTTTAAAAATCAGGACCTCCATCTTTAACGAAAAGCACAATATGAATTTAAACCTTCAAAGCTGTGGTACAAATCCAACAGCCTAAAAGTGACCTAGTTTTGACTCCATTTACTGTATATACATTGCCTTTTCTGTTCCCTGAAGGTGATTTCCTACCATCCAAAACAACTACTGCATCCTGCTTTGAGAGCTTTGACCCAGAAAGAATCAGTGCGTGGCTGGGACAGGCTGAACCCACGGTCAAATGCACACAGGCTCCTCTAGATGGATTTGCACCGGTATGAGTCAAAAGACAATTTCTACTGGGGACAGCTCAGACACTTCAAAAAAAAATCAGATATGATTTTTTTTTTTTTTTCTTCAGGTCCTAAAAAGTAATCTTCAATGTCCACTTGTTCAGCCAAGTCACAATGTAGCAATAAAGAATTGTGGTCAGCATTCTGGCCAGCAAGAGGTGAACTTTTTCCTAACGTCTTCAACAGCAACTAGCAGTCAGCGGAGAAGACAGCCATCCCTTCAGGTACAATAGTATTCTGGGAACTTGTGAATTCAGGCTTTGTGGACATGGGTATCTATTGTAGTAGCTAGCCAAGTAACCAGCAAAGTCATTAAACTGTGGAGAAAACAGACTGATTTTTGCCATTTGGTTATTTTTTTCCTCTCTGAATTTTTTTAGAGTCCACTGAAGCAGGCGCAGGGTCACCGATCTTCAGCTGATGTAAGCATTACTATTGAAACAAGGTAAGCATCACTGTGGTTAACTTTAATTGAAGGTGGGAGAAACTGAGCATTGCTGAAATTAGATGAGGGGCAAAGTAGTACTGTGTTCTTGGTCTAATGACTGAATTTCTATCCCTTCAGTTCTGAAGAGGTTTTACCTCAAAGGACACGGCCAACCATCGCACTGCTACTTAGAGTAGCTTTCCTGGTTCACTTCCTGCTAGTTATCCTGCTGGCAGCCATCAGCCAGTTTCCATCCAGTGCACGTGACTTCACCTGCCATCAAGCCAACAACTTTGCACGTTCCTTTCACCTAATGCTGCACTATGTCAATGGCCCACCCCCAACATGATGCAGCCAGCATTTGAAGTAGAATCTACTGCAGAAAAATCAGCTGCTCAGTCAGGCTGCAAGGGGATATGAAAGCAGGCAGCATCTGGAAAAATACAATCGGGACACCCTCTGCAGCTTTTATAAGCAGGGATGAATACATATGAAACTCTACTCAGGGATCATAGGGCATGCCCAGCAAGGATGGGGACTTCCAAAACTTCAAGAGGTTTAAGTGAAGGAGGCTATCCATTAGACCAATCCAGAAGATGTGTTCTCTCAGTGCAGTATGCAAGATAAAGATGATATGACAACGCATCTTATGCCTGGTTTACACATATTACAGCAGTTCAAGTTTTCTCTAGTAATTGTACTAATGGTTGCAATCATGTTACTGGTATGATCCTATGTTCTACTGTTCTACTTAATGGACCACTGAAGGCAGTCATAGTATCTCATCAATACAACTTTAAAGATTTAGCTAAAATGTCAACCATACACTGTACATAAACATGACTCTGAATCTTAAGGTGTTCTTTGTAGAGTTCTTGCTCTTCTTTTCCATGCTGATACAAAGCCAAATACATATTTTCTTTCTTTATGAACACCTCCAGTAGCAGTTTTTTTTTTTCCACAAAAGGATGAAAAGCATTTTGATAAATTGTAAATTTGGGTTGTCCATTTTGGAAACCATACACATTTATACAAGCAGAACTGTCTGATGGCTAAGAATTTTAGTATTGCCAATTGTACTTAAATCTAACTCTGTGATTCATTTAAATAAAGATTCTTCAAGGTTTTAGTGCTGTTCTTCCTGTGTCTTATGCATTATTCCATCACACATCTTTCAGGATGTACACTTCATTACCTACACTAGACATATTTCCATCCTCACTTTCTCATCCTTTTGTTGCTGAATTTCTCTTTGGAACAGTCCTTTTCCTTTTGCTATTCTATTTACCGTACATCTATAAAGCTAGCAAACCCTTACTAGCATATTCTAGACTTCAGATCTTGGAATCCTGGAAAAGTGTTCAGATTGTAGTTTCTAATGATTACTATTCTAGAATATTTGCATTTTTTACGCATAATAAGCAACTAAGTAGCAGCTAACATTTCCTACAAGTGTTCAGTTCAGAAACCCATCCTCTAAAAATGTGAACCTAACAGAAAAACAAATAACCTTCTATGAACAGGAGTAGGACATACACACCAAACAGCAGTACATAGGAACCTGTCTGGAAATTTTTAAGTTGTTTATTTTACACTTAATTTCTGAAAAAGGTGTTTGTAACTCATTTCAAATATTTTAAAGAATGCAAACAATACCTTGATATCTTAGATCCTGGCAAATAAAATATTTACATGTCTATTTACAAGTGATTACACATTGTCTTGCTCCTTCTGGGTCACGTGACGACTCTTCCTGACATGCTGCCTCCCTTCTTCCGAGACTCTGGCCTGTAGTCTCTTGACATTTCAGCTTGTTCCATCCTGGATACTTGGTCTCTGTCTCACAGTAGTCTCACTCCATCTTGGACATCTCAAACTTACTTGTCAAGTTCTCCTGACAATGACATAAATGACAAATATAGAAATTACACAAGAAAATGACCATAGATAAAAGTCAAAGTAACACACTAGAACAGTGCATTTATTAGATATTTTCATACTGATTTATATATAATTACTACTTAAGATATTCTATATTGCCAACAAACTATTATTAAAGCAGATAACCCTAACAATTTTCTCAAATACCCTTTATTAGCCTAAAATTTAATATACAAGGTATTTAAAATATACATATATTCATGCATATTTTAGAATATTATAAAAGTTCTCATCACAAACCTTTTACAAGGTTTTCATTTAAACAAAACAGTGCAACATTGTAGTCCAGACTCTTGACCACAAGATAGCCAGTTCAAATTCCTACATCCAGGCAGAGCAAGCCACTTAACTTGCCGGTGTTTCAAATGTAAAAAATATGCAAGCAGCTGTACAAGCAATTTGTACTTGTAAGGTGTCTGGGATGGTGTTTGCTATGGAAAGATACTATATAAAATAAAGTTTGGCTAATGTGTATAAAAGCCACAGTTTAAGTAACTTGTGAATTACCTCAAATGTTTCAATACTTCACTATTTGCATCTAACCTGTGTTTATAGACAGCAGCATTCGTCTACATAAAATTTATAAAAAAACCTGCCACTGTATCTTTTGGAAGCTCATGGTTTGCATTAGGATTATCTCATGTGAATTTTTGCTAGATTCAACTCCACCTTTATGCCAAAAGTAAATGTCAATGACCAGCTCTTACAATGCCAAAATATGAGTGTGTTTGACTTAGTTTGATCTATTTAAATGAACAACTGAACAATATAATATTCAAGCCTACTTCACCCAATTTAGGCTTTTGGGCCCTTTACCAGCAGACACTGGAGAGATGTTTAACTGTGCAGTAATTTAATGTTAAGTAGAAATGTGAGAAGGAAACCTGGAGTACCCGAAGGAAAACCAATAAGGCCACACATTGAAAAAAGTACAAATTACACTTCTGATTCTTTTTTTTTTTTTTTTATTATTTCTTTCTTTTATAATTTTCTTCCTTTTTAGTCATTATAGCGTATGTTCAGACCATACATAGATAGATACTTTAATAATCCGAAGGGGAAATTCACAATCTCTCTCTCTCTATTATATATATATATACTAGCAGAATACCCACGCTTCGCAACGGAGAAGTAGTGTGTTAAAGAAGTTATGAAAAAGAAAAGGAAACATTTGAAAAATAATGTAACATGATTGTGAAAGTAATTGTTTTGTGTATTTGGCGGCAGCATCACGAAGTTGTTTTCGTCTAGCTGCATTAGAAAATGTACTACGACATCTGACACGCCTCCTTTTTACTGTTTTCTCACAGCTTGGATTGCTGCTGTCATAATGGGTTTGAGTCTACATATATATACAGTAATCCCTCCTCGATCGCGGGGGTTGCGTTCCAGACCCCCCTGCGATAGGTGAAAATCCGCGAAGTAGAAACCATATGTTTGTATGGTTATTTTTATATATTTTAAGCCCTTATAAACTCTCCCGCACTGTTTATAAATATTCCCCGCAGAGTTATACAGCATAATCCCTTTGTATTCTCTTAGATATTAGGTAAGATTCATTGAAATTATGTATATAAACACACTCTTTATATACAGTAAAACCTAAATATTATTTTAAAGATACTGAGTGTCTCCGATATCACATATGTTACAGCCATTACGATAGACAGGTCACCAGCAATAAATACGTACAATGCAAGAAAAATAGTATACAGTAAA